>JAIPRK010000144.1:0-355399 GCA_025469195.1 Chaitophorus viminalis | reverse complement strand
ACTACTACTACTACTACTACTACTACTACTACTACTACTACTACTATTACTACTACTACTACTACTACTACTACTACTACTACTACTACTACTACTACTACTACTACTACTACTATTACTACTACTATCAAAGGCGTGCTAAGGATTATATTTTTGGAGATATAACGTAAAAAATGACACCAACTTCGCTTGACATTTTAATTATTCACGAATAATAATTATGATCAGAATATTTAAGTATAGTTTATTATAAGTACCACGTGAGCAGGAGAGAAACCCTATGATCAAAAAAAAATAATAATAATCCATAGTTGGCATATTTTACTAAATTTGTCATCTTCGTAAATATTCTACCGTAACTATATGACTTCATACATATACGACCCAGAAGGGGCCCATAGGCTCTTTCTTTTTGAAAGACTTCAATATTCTGGTCCATCAAATGGTATTAATTTTAATGTAAATGGTTCTATTAACATTGGATGCAAAGAGAGTGTCATTTTTTCATAGCCCTCACCCCCTATATTCAAATTTTATCCACGTTCCAGTTAACCATTGCTATAGCGCTTTTATTATCTGAACGAGTACACTTTATATCATTTCACACAATCCACGAACGATACGACGTAGTAATAATGGCACTAGTAGTAGTATGATATGTTTTGGTTATGCAAAGATTATATTTATGTTTGGTTATGTTTAATAAATCATGGTGACCCGACGGAAAAGTAGAGCAAAAGAAGTTTTCCCACGAGCTCGGCAATTGAGATAAAAAAAAAAAAAAAAAATGCAGTAGTAGTAATGGTAGTAGTATTAGTAGGAGCAGCGGTAGTAAGATGATGATGGTGCATAGGGGTAAGTAGTGAGTGCAACGTAACTCTAAAATACGCCGCGTGCCGTGACGTCGTGTTTTCATTGTAAGCGCGTAGACCGTTTCCCGCCGGATGAAGTACTGAATTCGCGATGTGTAGGGGGGAAGGGGGTAGTCGTGTGATAAAAATATCAAAGTGTTTAAAGAGCGGTGCAAAGGGATGGCGGGTGGGCATAAGTCGTTCGTAGTGGTGAAGGGTGGAACAGTATGTGGTGGTGGTGACCAGGAGCAAGTGTGTGTGGTGTGAGCTTGTTTTTATTTCATTTATTTTTATACTTTTTATTTTTTTATGAATCGCGCCTCGCACAGTTTGTTTTGGGGTCAGCCATAATGGCAGTGGGGGGATGTGGTGGAACGACAAGCGGAGTGGTTTGTAGTCGGACAGTGACGAGTGGCGGGCGGGTGGTCGGAAAGCAGCCTTGGCGGCGGTAAATTTGGCGGGATCGACCGGAAGGGTAAAAGTTGCATAATATACGCCAAGCCGGCCAAAACGGTCGCTGGCAACTGGTACCGTCGAGACGGCTGACGAGTCCGGCGGTGGAGATGGAGGAATAAACGACGTTTGCGGCAGCAGAAGGTTTTTATATCGTTCATAACATGACGTGGTGTATATACATACAACACGTGATATCGGCGCGGAAGAATAAAACCAATATCCCGTGTACATTATATTATGTTATTATTATTTTATGCAAGATTGTGTGCATCCGATTTGATTCGTAAATATTATATTTATGCGTATAATATACTATAAAATATCGCACAGCGGCGGATATCGTAACAGTCGTAACACGTTTTATTTCTGTCCGTCGCCGTTTTTTGGGTTACACGATACCATAATACACATAATATACGTACATACATATTATTATTACTTACGTATAATCATCTCAAGCGTACCTTACCGACATCGTTTACGTGGAAACGTCGTATCTATTATGTTATTACTTATTACAAACAATATTATATACTATTATACGTATGTATCCACGTTGAGTTCTAATATCGCGCTGTATTAATTAAATCGACCGAACTTTTGAACACGCATCACTCCAAAGTTGAAGTTACACGTACACTAACCAATATCTATCTATTATGTATGTAAATATATATTGTGCATATCAGGTGCAGGTTCGAACAGTTATATTTTACCAAGACAGATCGAACAAAACAACACCTACTTAGCTCGAAAATATTGTTCTCGTTTAAATCGATTTGTTTTTTAATCATCATATACATAAAAAATTTAGTATTTATTTGATTATTTATTCATTAATAGTATTAACTATCACTGAAACATTACACTATTCATAGGTTAACTAGAAATGTTAAATTATTCAACCAAAGTATTTGACTAAAAAATGAAGTGCGAAGCTTATGACTAGATTCATATTGGAGTAGTGCTCAAAGACGCCTATGGTATAACCCTGTAACCTGAAGGAAGTCGAACGTGAATTTTTAAACCTGTAGCAATGATGACAGATGAGATCTTTGCTAAAGACGAAAATACATAGAAAATTAATATTTTTTCAATATTTGATCAATCAACGTAATGTGTTGTTTATTCAAGACTTATTATAACTTGAAAAATTGAAATTACGGAGTAGTAGAGAGTTATATTATAATATAAAATAGTCTATACTATAATTTGTATACAAATAAACAATTTGTGTTTTGGTGCCCGGTTGATCGTTGATTTTCTCAAACGGTTCAAGATTTCCAATGCGTATCTTATAATATTTATAGTTCTGATGAATCTAAAAGATTGAATTTGAATTATTAAAATATTCTATGGTTAGAGGTTTTCTTTGTCATCCGTCCACAACCAAAATATTATAATATTTTGTTATTAATATATTGAAAAATACATTTTTCCATTACTAAAACAACTATCATGCGTGTTGACATAATCAGTTTTCGCGATTTAAAAACATAATAAATATTATCAATGGAAAGCGATACAGTTTTTTTTTTTTTTTTTTATCAAAAACTCTTACCGGAGAGAAAAACGTACGATGAAAATAATATGCATACAAAGTTACTATAGTATAATATGTAAATGAAATATACGTTTTGAACTTCTTTGTTTTTATGAAAATTTATTTTTAGTGCTATTGTATAGCAATTGCTCTACTATAGAAATTAGGAACAGAACGACAAAATATAAATATAAATAAATAATATGCTAAAAAGAAAGAGCACATATTAAGTATAATTTTATTGACGAATACAATTGTAGAATTTTCCAAGAACAAATTTGAATAATAAATACAAATATAATATATAAAATATATATTCACACGTGACTATACGTATAACGATGTTTATATTGTGTTCAAAAATTCAAATTTGAATTGTTATACATATTTTTTCAAATGGCAGTTTTTTTATAGAACAGAAAAATATTTGGGTGCAATGGGTGCATCATTGCGGTTCATTGTGATATTTGTCTTGCACGTGCAACATACTTAACACAGAATTGAAAAATGTTGTATTCCATCCAGACTGTTTATCGTACGTGACAATTTAACAGTGTGCAAAATTAAGTAGACGTACCCAAAAGTAAACGTATTGTACATATTATTATGTACCTATAATATCTATAATACAATAAATAATATATATTTATTATAAATGTATTCGTTCGAATAAATAATAATAATTAACACAAGCACAAAACGAATTTAATAATTAATAATCAGGTTGATGTAACGGAGCGTACACACGGCATCACATACTACCGGCGCAAGCCAGCCATGCGGTCACCAATAGTACGACACAGCCAATGGCGTATTTAGCGTCAGGCAAAGTAGGCAGTTCTCTATTGCGGCAGATATTTATTTATTTATTTATTTTTATTTTTTTTTTTTGACAATACTAGGTTTTTTAGATTTTGTATTGTAGGGTGATATTACTCTGAAGGATGGCAAATAAAAATGTTAAATATTTAATAACATATTTTCGTTAGTATAATTAACATTAATTCTTATTTATAATACATAACGTCCAAGTCAATAATCAACCGACTACCAGGAAACTCGAAAAAATAATTAATAATCACTCGCGGGTCGTTCGACTGTACAAATATTGGCTTATTATTTTCAACAGTTTATAAATATAACTAATAATATTATTTTTAAGTATCAGTTTTTAAGATTTATTTTTGTTTTAGTTATGTTAAATAAGTACTTAAAAATACGTTTTCTCACTGATAAGTTTAATAAGGTGGCAAATTAAAATTTGCCTAGGGGCAGAAATTGTGTAAATCCATCTCTAGACATAACATACAACCACGAAACCATACAAATAACAATAAATACGTAATACCATAGAACGCTATAACTGCAGAACACCAGGCGTTAGCGTTACTTTACAGAGACAAACAGAAGAAAAAACGGCCAATCAGAATGATGTACGTTGCTCACTTTTATATATAAAAGGGTAACTTATATTTTCTTCTGTCAACACACCCCGATAAACATCAATATTAAATGCTACAAAACCTGATTGATTGGAACCAAGTGCGTTACGGAGAATAATAATAACCGACGTCGGGCTAATAACGAAAAACTGATAACGATGATAACAATCTCCCGGCGAGAGCGACGAGACCAAGTTAAAGGTACGGTCTGCAAGGCGCGACACGTGGCCATTACCATTTATCATCTACTCCAGTGTCCTTCATTTGGTAGAAAAAGCCAAATCTCTGTAGACGACTTTCTTCAAAGCTATATCACGTCTTACATATAATACATCTGGCTACGCGCTTTTTCAAGCGTGTTCGAACATAAATGGAGTGATTGTCCCAACAGCTTTTCTTTCTCGAACACGCTGTGGGAAGTTTCCAGCTATATTCTATCAACAATATTATTATTATTACATCTAAGGATGGGAATTTCACCTAATTTTGCTGAACTGAATCTTTCTACTCAACTCAGTTCAATGAGTTGAATCAGTGAGTTGACTCTCAACTCTATTCAAAGTCTTGATTCTCTCGTTCAATTACATTGTTCACAGTCGGACAGTTAAGATTAAACTGCGGATTTTACTCAGAAATTATTTTTTGAAAGGAACAAAAAGGTATACTCATACTGTATAAGCATATGGCCACAACGAGATTACGCTAGTATCACAGTCCGCAGATAAAATTTTATTTTGTAATGACAATGTTGTCATTACATTGTTGTGATTTCCATTTATATATTATGGGTTGTATACAATTTATTAATATGTATTTTAAGTAGGAAAATGTGATATCAGATAGTGAATCTAAAATAAAATGTAATTTTTTCGTGAAATGATTTTTAGTCGTTTATGTTGTTTAAAAAAGTTGAGAGTCATCGTGTATCAGTAATCAGTATATTATACTATATAAACCCGATTGAGCGATTAGTGATTTGTAAATTGAATTTAAAATGTTAGTTGAACTGCGATCCGAATCATTGAAACATTGATTCAACTCGTTCAGTTCATTTTAAAAAGTTGACTAACTCATGAACTACACATCTATAGTACATTTTGCCCATTCTGGTCGTACATGTTCTTAGGCCTGGTAGTCGATATCTGTATATCACACCTGTCGTGGACGCTTGTGTTCAGTTTAACCTAGCGGCCCCAAATAATTAATAACCTAATCTACCTACAACCCTCGAATTTATTGTAAATGATTATTATATGTAAAATATATCTGATACTATAATGATTATTGTCTGATTTCACGCAGGCAAGTAGCCGGATACACATAAATTCTATAATACCTAGCAATAATCCAGAAAATATTTTATTAGTATTAAAGTTTCACCGATAAACAATTATTACTAGTAGGTATTATATTTGCAGTTGGTTTAACTGTCGAAACCATCATTATGGTATTATTATTTTATTACCCGAATGAAATCTATAACATGATGATGATATTTGGAACATTCCGCGTGTAACGACCGACTTTAAAACGCCATTGTTAATCGCTAAAACTGATCGAATAGGTCTGCAGAAATGGCCATTTTCAACGATCAAATAATTTAATAGGCTTTGTTATATATTATAATATAATAATAACCCAGTTCGTTAAACAATTATGCATCAAACTTGGGCGGATTGCCAGGTAAACCACAAGTACTGCGTTTTATTTTATTGATGCGAATAAATTCGTATGAATACTTATGCTAGGGGGTGTATACACTTTCTATACCGTTAAAAGCGGTGTTTGTATTATTAATGCTCATATATTATAATTTATAATACATGTATACCTTCTGTGCAGTTCGGTAAATATTGCGGTTTGATGAGTGGTGTTTAATCGGATATATTACCGAGAAAATTACGATATACGCTACGCCAC
This sequence comes from Chaitophorus viminalis, assembly GCA_025469195.1. NCBI lineage: Eukaryota > Metazoa > Arthropoda > Insecta > Hemiptera > Aphididae > Chaitophorus > Chaitophorus viminalis. The sequence continues at coordinate 349,187 of JAIPRK010000144.1, read as the reverse complement.
CGCATAATGATAATACATATTATTACAAAAAAAAAAAAAAAATGTATTACATAGATTGACTCAACGATATAATTATTATAGTATAAAATATATTATATTAATATTTGTACTAATAATAATAATATTTTTATACCAACCCGATACCCGAAATATTTATATTAATTATAAGCGTGTGACATGTAGCCAATAATACGTTTGGGGAATCGAGGTTAAAGCTCCTCTACACATTTAAATACCCCTCTCTCGAAACATATTGTTAATTTTCTTAATTTAGTCATATTAAATGTATTACTAAATACTAAATAGAGAGTACAGTGGACAATGAAATTACATCAAACACGCTAGAACTGATTTGTATACTATTGGTACCTATTGTGTAAAATTAAATTTAAATTAAATTTAAAAAAACATTAACTATTGCAGCAACGACAATATTCATTATTACAATAACGTTGTTATATATTATAAATTCATGAAATGTTCGGAATTGTTACAGTAAAAAAAATGATACAAACGGTACATTTCCGTGACTCCCACACATGCATGTGGTGACACGTCTCGGATGGCCAACTCAACTTTGATTACTAAGTAGATATCACGACTAATATTATAGTCATTGTGATTGTCATAAATGTATTTATATCTAGTGTGTTCATATTGTAGTGTTATCATTTTCATGCGATGCGTAGCAATCCAGCGGTGGTTTTCGTGTGCACTGGCCTGTAATTGTGTAGTTATATTGTCGTCCGTATAAATACTTAAAATGTTCGTTACGTCATGCTTTCAAGTCTGCCGGTCATATCTATGTATTCTTTTTCTAGTCATGCTTTCAGTGTTATCGAAAGTTTGTAATTCCGTGTGTTTAAAGTTTTAGTGTGATGATACTGTAGCATTTTTCAGAAAAATGGTGTCCGGCGGCCGTACCTATCGTTGTGAATGTCGTCGGCACCACCGCTCTTTCTCTGTTCTTGGTTGATGATCGTTTACACAACGTGTTACACAACATTTTCTTTTTATTGTCGTCCATCTGCAAACAGTCTTTTTTGTAAGACCCCGTTTTCGTCTTAAGATACGGTATATAAGGTATAATACGTTTGGTAACCGCTGTTCTACGCATTTATATTGCTACCTATACATTTTCCAGTTCAGTGTTTTTGAATACTGTCGCCATTAAACTCATCCAGTGCATGCTGGGCAAAATCAAATACTATATAATAATAATCTAATGTAATAATAATAATATGTAGCTATTAATATAATTTCTTTAGGGCGCGATCGGTGTAGGTCTATTAATTGTATTTGCGGTTTAATGGTAGGTTTAATTAATTAATGTCGGTTTAATGGCACTTTGCGGTTACAACGACCATGACTATCAGTAATGCCAGAGACTATTTATCCTCCCACGCACTCCTTGTCAGTGACAAAAATGATATATTTACTGAAAATGTTATCATAAAAAAGTTACCTTTGTTCTATTGCGCACGCGCTTGCACTCGTTCGATGTACACCGCACAATAATACGATTTTTTGTTGTTGCTGGGGACCAAGATAAGTCTCTGTTGGTTTTAAATTTATTGTCGTCACATCGGTAGCGGAAGGGAGAAGCTTGAAAAAATATCGAAAGACCGTGACTACACTTTCAACAATCACTATACAATATTATTGATTATGCGCAGCGCATAATAAATAAACTACATTATACATTTTATTATTAATTACTTACTCACGTAACGCAATCATTATTACTTTATCGGCGCGTCTACGTTTAATTTATACACCTGCACTGTACTATACGTATTTCCAATACGTTTTGGTTGTAGGTATCACTACGTTATCGTTTTCGTGGTTTTAATTAAAATCAATAATACAGCCCGCAGGCTTTTACGTATATGTTTATCATATACATGCGGTATATCCGTAGTGTGATGTTCTAAGTACCTGGGTTATTCGTATAAACTATGTAATTTGCTAATAACTTATGTAAATCTTTGTTTCTGGGTGGTAAATCTGCGTGATACGCCGTTGATTAATTTTGATATATCCGTCAATTCAACGTAAGTCTACGAATATTTTGTCTATAATTTTACGATCATCCGTTGTTCTAACATTGAATAAACCATTCTATGAAATCGGAATAAAAAAATATTTTAAATATACCTACGATTTTACTTCCTACGTTTTTTTACCTCACCTTCATTTTTCTTCGTTATTTAATTCTCTCGAATAAATGTTTAATTTATTAAAATGCAACGCACCTATTATGTGTACGTATATGTATACCTATGTTTATTTGGAAATTTTTAAATTGATCAAAAACTATTTAGTTCTTATTAAATAACTTTAAAAAAATTTTAATACATAGTATAGTATTTTGCCGTATTTTGTATCAATTTAATGACATTGAACTATTCAAAAGCTTACAGCGTTAGTAAACATTTTATTCAATATAAAGGTATAAAATTACATATTTATAAGTTAACAAAAGTAAATTACATACCTATTATAATACTTACTCTATAAAGGTACAATGAGCATAACAAATATATTTCGTTTCTTTTTTTCATGTCATTTAATAATTTTTACAATGTATAGGCACAAAGAAACTTGATGGTAGATATATAAATATACTTTGTTCAATTTTGAATAAGTACATAAATATTTCAAAATGTCTTACAAAGAAAATAAATTTGCACACTTATTGTTACCATATTGTTACAATAAATGTGCCATGCATTCCTATAACAGAATAAAATAATATGATTGAGAGAAACATAGATTATAAGTTATGACATATATAATATAAAACAATGAAAAAGCTGCATGAAATGGTTAATATTTTAAACAAATTAAAAATGTTCGTTGTACGGACAATAATATATTATTACTCATTTTGTTCTTTTGTTCTTTTTTTTATGAAATCCACAATTCATACCTTTTGAGCACAATAAGTATATGTGATACAAGTTAAACAAAGTTGCATGCAAATTATTAAAAACACATTACTATCCCTACTGACATGTGTATAATGCGCGTAAATAATTTGAAGAAGTACGCACCCATTAGTAAATAGTAACACTTTAATAAAGCTATTTTTTTACATTTTCAATTGATTGAATTAGTTATTAATACTTGGTGACATTAGGTCATGAGTATTCATGACACCATTTTCGTTTTATATTTTTACTCCATAAATTAATTTTCTAACTTCCAAGTCCTTCCCACTATACTGTGTAATTTATTTATAAATCAAAGTTTATAACTATTTTCTGAACAAAAGTGAATAAAAGCTTATCAAATATTATATTTATAATGGAAAATAAAATATAAATTGAAAGTTAATAAATGCAACCGATAAACACATCTAGCCAAAATAGCCATAATATATTATATGGTAACGAGTTATCTTTACTTTTTTGATTGATCTGGTTATTAGAAGCAATTTTCCGCTGATTAAAAAAGTAATTTAAGACAATGTATGGTGAATTAGTTAAGAAATAATTATAAGATTGTAAGTTTAAATATTCAAATAATATACGTTATTTAAATAAAAATGTGTGTATTTATTATGTATCGTTACATAATCATAATAGTGAAATTGTAAATAAGTGTGGGTTAAATTGCTACATTTTAACTAATTTTTACATTTATATATTCGAATAAAATTGCAATTTAGTATAAAATATTAAATAATTTATTTTCTATCACAATAGTAAATGACCATAGTTGCCGTGTCTTAACTTAAACAAAGTACAAATCTTCAATAATTTTGCAAAAATATAAAAATTTAAAATATTCTATCTGTAAGTTATTAAATTATGTATTTATCAACGATATTGTATTACAGATTACTGGAGGAGGAATCAATGGACACCATCGTGGGAGTGGAAATTCAGATGCCTGTGAAAAAAACGACCCTTGTCAACATGGTGGAATTTGCATATCCACTGACGATGGACCTAAATGCCAATGTCGCGATAAAAATTTTGAAGGAGCTTACTGCGAGATAGGTATGTGTACATTTTATTTGTTATAAAGAATGCAACGACTTAAGTACCATATGAGACGTAAGCTTTGGAAGATATGATACTTTACGATACTAAATGTCTAAATTATTTCCCCTGTCCCGATCTTTGTAAGCTTGCAGTAACCCACCACCGTAATTTAAATTCGTCTCAAAAATAACCTCTGGTTTTCATTCTATATTCTTTTATATATATATATATATATATATATATATAATACTGAGTTTATTATGTGTTCTATTACGTGTTCTGAAATGAAAACTCGACGAAATAACTTTACTCTCCCACGTTCACACATCAAACGAGGGTTTCGATAATTTATGAAACATTTACATTATTATATGATAACTTTATATATTATGTCACACATTCCATGTATAAATTGTACTAAGTGTGATGAAAACAGAAGAAACACTCTTTTTTTTGCATAATAATATATAATAATATAATTTTTTTTTTTTTATTAATATAAATCGAAAAATACATAAATAAATACATTATTATTAAGTAACATTTTCGATTATCTTTCTCCTTTAAGCAATGCTTGTGTTGGAGAAAGAGAGTAATTATTTAATATATGATACAATTATTATAATTATAGAATTTACAAGATATAGATATAGATATAAGATATAAGATATAGATAGTATAAATTCTAAGTACGTATAAAGCTAAATATACAAATATAGTTTAGAAATTTTATCAAGAAAAGAAAAAAGTACTGACAAAGAAAGAAATATAAAATAAAATTATAGCATCTCATTGTTTAACTCAAGAAATAAATATTTATATACCAAACCTTTAATATTAATCCTTTCATCTACAAATATTTTTTTTTTTAAAATCAAAAGGCATAGAATTGAAAAATGTTGGTCCAAGATAATCTACAAAACATATATAACGTATATATGATTTTCATCAAGTTCAAATCCTACGTGTAATAATGATAAAAATTTGATGAATTAATTAATTTAAACCAAACACGTTTTAATACCATAATTCAGAAGCTGTGTATTATATTAATAATATTATACATTCATAAATAATGACAAGAGTACTTACGTATTATTAGTTGACCGAACATGAGCTGTACGATAATCATTTATTGTTGGTATAAAAATCGTGTTTATAATTTTGTAGTAGGTATCACTTATTTTTTACGTGTTTTAAATTTGAAATTCAATATTGCAGGCATAAAATGAACAAGATTTTTTTTATTTTCTATCTTATTAGTACACAACGATTATAATCGTAATGCAGTATTATGTAATATGTATCTATAATACAGTAATACGAATAAGCTCATTCGATAATACTCCATATTATTTTATATACTGTATCGCATGTATAATATATAAAGGTCTAATATACCTAATATTAATTAATTAATTAATTTTAATAATAAGTGTTTATCGGTATTTTCCACAGAAAATTTATAATAATATTATTGATCGACTGATATCTCCCGCCACGTTTTGCCACGTTCGAGTTCCACTTGCCGATAATATTATATTGCAATTATTATTATATACGTATCAGTACGGTACTATTACAATAAAAATAATAATATGTTACGTGCGCGATCGAATTAGAATATTATTCGTGTGATACAATGGTCGCACGCATCACATGTATATCGATGTATCACGGGCTCGAAGATAAATCGATGCGATTAGTTCGTAGGTTTTGGAATACGTCTGCGGGACGTTTGCGCACGGTGTCGTATGTTCAGCCACTGCAGCGTATACCCGCGGTATTGTACAACTCTTAGAATACAAGCTTTTACTCGACCCGTGATTAATAACCTTTGACTGCAAGTCGTTGACTCGTGTGGCTTCACATGCACATCTACCAGTACCTATTTATGCTCGCAAATAACTCAAATTCTACTCAATGTTATATTTATATCATTATGTACCTCCTAATGTAGGAAACACCAAATTTCTCGGTCTGGTTACATTGAAATAATTCGACCTTTTTATACAAGCTAGTGGAGTACAATTTACGGAACATTTTTATATTTGTATTATTTCGTGCGCCTGTAGTCTTGGCAGTTATTGCATTGACTTATAGTTCTATAGTCTTGTAAGGCTCTTAATTTTATTCTTAATATAAAGTGACGAGGACCAGTTTTAATATTTCACTCGACATAATTGTCGGTTAAATATCAACGACGAATAGAAGGATTGAAACTTTTGTTATTTTGTGAAGTACCTACGTTTATTATACATCTTATTTCGAACATACGTATTTCTAGTTCTTCTTTAATTATATTCAAATCTGTATTAAGATGGAAATTACATATGATAACACAAATAGGTTTATCTTCTCTGAGTTGGTAGGTATGAAATTCCGAGTTTTGGTAATTTATAAAGTTAACCATAGCTCTGTACGATTCTGAGGTTGCAGTTTGAATTTTAAACAGCTCGCTGAAGCTTTACAATAGAAGTTATCAACATCAATAAGTTTGATAAGTGCCTTACATACATCTAATTAGTCTTGTATACCTCTTATAAAAATAGGCGGAGAAGGTACAAAAATATCATTTACATTTCAATTATTTTGTTGATTATTTTGATACAACAACGAGTTTGAAGACTATAGGGTACACTATTTTATTAGTCTGTATACTACAGACTAATAATAACAAATAAGCACTAACATTTTTAAAATTATCAATTAACTCATTCACGTCATAAGTCTTTTATTACTAATATGGAAAAAGCAAAGCGGGATGTATAATGATATATAGTAGTCACTAGTCACCGACTGAAAAATAAATATCATGTTTGTATTTTAGAATGTTGTGTAATTTATTATTTTTAACTGCATTTTAGTTAAAGACTGCAATACATTATATTCAAAAATTATTATCTATAGTAATATACTAATATAGTACTAATATTTTAATACATTTAAGGTTGATATCTAATCAAAAAACAATGAATATAAAAAAAAAATGTGAAAATATTAATTTTAAATAATTTCATTATTTACATAGTTATAATATAAATACTATGTTTACATATATATATATACATTGATTGTTATTGAGAAGAAAATCCCTTAAATACTTTTTCCCTCTAAATTATATTATATTTTAAAATATTTTATCCTCTTAAGCATGCTACAATAAGGGAAAACATGAAAAATTTGTTAATCGACATTTTAACATTATTATATTAGTTACATAATAGTAGTATTAAGTATATAGTATTTGATTGGAAAAAGTTTTAAAAATAAATTTTTTTTTATAAAACGTACGATACTGCAAATTTTTTATTCTCTTGCTATACTTTAAGTATAATAGTTAAAAATATAATATATTTGTATGGAAAATATTCTATGTACAAACACTAAAAACGTAAAATATATACGGTAAGAGTTTATTTTTGGAATTAAATTAGGTAATATCCAAACTTGCAAACAAAAAAGTAATGAGTTACGAACAAAATACATCTTTGCGTATACATTGTAGAACAAGCATTTTCATTTGAAATATTTGGAAACTTTGATTATGATTAACACATACAGTTATATGAGTTACGTAACTTAGAATTATTTTGAATTATAGTTCTTGCATAAAGCTTGGTGAATAATTTTCATCATACAATTAAATAATATTATTTGAATAAGTCCTAATTATTAAAGTACACAAAAGTTAATTCAGAGATTAAATATTATTTAGATGTTAACATAATATCCCTACTGCTTAAAAAGAAATGGTATTATCATTAATTATTATATATCCATGATTGTAAATCATTTTTAAAAAAAATATCCTATGTAGGATTAATTATTATTATTATTATTGCACTATTTATAGTAGCTCGTGGATGTTAATAATGGGAATTTTAAGTTTTGTTCCGATCAGTTGAAAGGTTAGAAAAACATTTAGTATATTATGTAATAGTAGCATATTACAGCTTTGCTACTAAACGCCAAATTGGTCACTCATCCAGGAAGATGGATGGTGTTTAACCACAATACTAACCAGTGACCAGTGGTCACCAACTGGGGCTAACCGACTCATCATATTAGTTTATTCTTTCCATTATTATGTATCTAAGATTTTATTTTTATTCTATGAGCATTTAGGATTTTTGCCTTGTTAGCATACACAATTCGGTATTTCAAAACTATGTAATCATTAAAACATCTATTTATCACTTTCAATACTACAGGTGGATCTCGCTAGTCGCAAGATTTGTCTTTTCAGCGTCATAATTTTTCTATAAATTATAATATTATAATAATAATATATATATATATATATATATATATTTTTAAAATCAATAAATAACATACACCCCAAAGGGCAGGAATACAGTAAAATGTATAGTAATAAACTAATAACTAATAACTAACAAGTAATAAATTATGAAACGATAATGTACATTAACTGTTGAAATTTTTTTTTTTCCTTTATTTAGAACTTCTAGTAATAACTATGAAAGTTCGACAATCAGTAAACGACTTGAGTAAAATAATATCTTGCACCATTATTATTACATTATTATTATTATTATTTGGTTTATTTATTGGTTAACATATATAATAGGCAAGTTTTTATCGTTTGTACATGAGTAGAAAGATTGTATTTGTTCGCCCTAAACTTTCTATTAAATGAATTAAATACTATATTGACAATTAAACCAAAAAGCTTCTGTATATGGTTTGTACATAGATTACTGAGACATTATTTTTATTAATTCGTTTATTGTGAATCACGACTCATCACTAAACCGTTATTACTTTTTTCCGTTTACGTAAAATAGCTATCGAATACGGCATAATGTCAATCAAAATGGCTTAAACGTATTACGATATCGATCGATGCATTCTGTTTTGCAGTGAATAAGAAACGACTGGAGTAAAGTATTATTAAACTATTCGTTCAGAAATACATCTGACGATATTTCAGTAGAGATGAACCGAGGTTTTGGAAGCTGATTGAAAAAAAATCTTGAATTAATTCAGTTTTATTTTTTCCTATTCTAACACGCGAATACGAACTACTTTCAGATTTAATAAAATTGTGACATTTTGAAGTTTAATCAAATTACGAATCTTTTTTATACATTTTATTTTAGTTTGCGACAAAACCGCTAGCTTGGAAGTATTTCAGTAAATAGGATAGTAAAGTATTGAATAGTATGACTTTGTTGTATTATTATAAATTCATATTTTCTGCATAATCAATCCCAAATAGTATTTACCACTAAGATTCAAATAATGCATTTATATTGTTAAGTTTAAAATAAAAAAAAATGGATAGGCCTCGCTATGCTGTACAGTTGGGGGTGGAGTGCACCTCGTTTATAGGATAGGTCATTATTACAATGTATTTGTTAAATTTGAATGCAATGATAGATATCATTGTATACGAATAACGATTCTGAACGGAGTTAATATGTTTGTCTAAAATGTGTGTTTAATAATATAGTATTTTATATTTAAATTGAATTATAATGCAATAGTAGGCAATTTCGTAAAAATTTAAATTTCAAACAGTCATAAAAATTTTTCTTTAAGTCCGGTAGAATTTTTCTTTCTAGATTTATGAAGAGTAGCTTATGGATAACCTAGTGTTAAAATATTGAATCTTAATCATAAACAAAAAACATTTTCAACTACAAAATAACTTGCAAATTATTGCGATTTTAACATATTTTATACAAATTTTAATTTTATGGGCTTATAAAAAAAAAATTGAGTGAAACAATCTCCAATATTTTTTAGTTACAATTATTATAACTTATAATAAATCTTGTATTAAATTTTCAAGACTTTTCGGATAGTCAAATAAATTTTATAGATATTTCAAAAAAAAAAAAAACATACAAAAATCGAAAATATGAATTGTCTATAAATAAGTCAAAATAAGTCAAAATACTATGAAAACTTAAAAATGTATAGAGAATACCAATATAAAGATTTAGTGAAAATTTCAAGTTGTAAAGGTTTTTTGTTTTTAAGTTAGAGCAAATTTCAAAAACCGATATGATTTGTCAATCTAGAATTTTATATATTATATTATATTTTACATATAATTTTATGTCAATATTCGCTGTTCAAACAATTATAAAAAAAAAAATTGTGCCTATGGATTTTGATTATTTTTTAATGTCAATAAAAACTATTTGTGTGGAATCTTCTATTAAATTTTAAATTATTTTTTAGCAGCCAAATTTTTTTTTATCACCAATTATAAAGAACTCGAATATTTGAAATGCTTATTAGTAGCTTACAAATCATTATAATATTTTCAAAAATATATGAAATAAAAGAAATGCCAATCTTAAGAGCTGGTAAAAATTTCAAGTATCTGCGACTTATACTTTTTGAATTATAACAAATATTTAAAATCGTTTGAGGACAAATCGCTATTTTATGCAATTTCCTAAAAATTAAAATTTCAAACGGTCATAAAATTATTTCCTCTTGGTGCGGTAAAAATTTTTTTTAAAGAATTTTGAAGAGTACCTTATAGATAACCTAGTGTTAAAATTTTGAACCTTAAGTATGAACAGATTAAATTTATGAATTTTTATCTACAAAATAACTTGCAAATTATCGTGGTTTTGACACATTTTGTACAAATTTGAGCTTTATGGGCTTATAAAAAAAAATTGAGTAAAACGATCTCCGATATTTTGAATTTTTTTTAAAATTTATTCGAAATATTATGATTAATAACTATAATAAGTGTTTAAATACACAAATATGTTTTAGTAAAACTATGTATAAATCCTGCACATTTTTATTATTTTATTATAATATGTTATTTTTTGTACCTATTACGTAATTTAACAGCTGTGAAAATTACAAAAAAATATCAGTATTTTGTGAAATCTATTCATATTGATAATTCTAACATATTAAATACGAAAAAAATTGAACAGTTTGAAAATTATTTTTTGAGTATTATATCATATTATACCCTAAAGTTTGACACCACCTTTTGAGCGGCTTATGTTTTTCTATGGGCAAGTGAGAGAATAGCTTAACCGGATTAGTAGCATGTTGAATTTTCGAAGGACACTTTTGTGAGATTATTGCTATTGTACAGGGGTTTTAAATAATATAGTACCTATCTAATAATTATAAGATATTATTTTCCATCAATACTTTTAGTACGTTTAATACTTACTATATAGCGTAAAATTAGTTGTTTAAGATAAGAAACTTGTTATTGTTTTTCACGCTATATCGAAAGTTTAATAATGAAAGTGAAAACTTTACTCGAATTTTTTATGACCTTGCAAAGTGATTTTTATGTATTATTGTTTCGGTGTACCATTTTTGCTATTATTTTCAAAGACGTTTTAGAACAAAAAAAAAAAATAATAATAAAAGCTATTAAATATTAAAGTAGTTTTATAGTAATGGGGAAATTTTAGTAACGGAATAATGTTTCGGGATAAAAGTTAATAAACTTTTATTACATAATACACGATTAAAGAAAAATAAAATAAAAGTTTATAAATAATATTAAATATTCACCTTTAATTTATGTGACAATCACATCGAATATAATAATAATATAAATATGCAGTTTACGTATTTTCATAAGAGTATAATAGTTATTATTAGATGAACAATCGGAAATTCTAAATGTTTATTGAATTATGCAAGAAGTAACTACAATTTTTGTAATTGATTAAAGAATAAAACGTATTTATATAACTATAAAATAATAAATAATGTTTACCTATTTGGTGATTACTTATTATTATTGATAATTAGAAAATAATTGTATATTCTTGTTGAAGTTTCAATTTTTTTTATAATTTTTTCTTCGAGTAATCTAAGACATTCTGTCTTTCACAATAACAATAATATAATATTATTTGATATTTCCTCCATCTGAAACAAATATAAAATTATTGTTAATTAAAAATTATTTTTAATAAGTAGGTACCCATTTTTTCTTTAATTTGGTTTCAAACAGTATTATGAGCTAATTATGCACCTTTTTCAAACTTTCTTTGAACATTGTTTTTTTTTTACTTCATTACCAATCTGGAAATAAAACTCAACAACCATATTTATTACCTACGAATTGGAAATCTCACAGGAAAGTCGTTTTCAAAACCACTCTAAACACATTATCTTATTCAAATAATTGTACATGCAAAGGTATTTTTCTTTATATGTATTAAAAATTATTCAATATATATTTGGAAGAAAAAAAAATATGTAAAATCAAATATATTTTTCTGAGCCGTAGGTAGAATTGTAGTCAGAAAGACAAAGACTCATTGGTTTTTTGTAATTTGTATGCGTTTTAGATATTATTATATATCTTGTTCAAATTGATTTAAATTTATTATTTCTTATACTTTTTATTTTTATTTACTAATTTAAGACTATTTATTTTTAAATGATTCATTTTACCTAAAAGGTGTTTTGTTATCTTTTGAAACTTAACCACTGGGATTTAAATATAATATTTATCTAAATTAAAATATTCCGAATCAAATTACTTACTTTCCATTTCAAACAAAATCGTATAATATAGGTGCATTTTAAGTTAGATTCTAATGGATTTCATAATTGAATATATTTTTGTAGTTTTAATATTTTGTTTTTATATACACACTGAGTTATTTCAATCTACTTAATATTTGTTATTAACTAAAATAATTAATTCGGATACTAATAATTTTTTACATTTTAGATGTAAACTTCAAAACTAAACATACATTGATACTTAAATTGAACCATCCAATAAACGAAAAACTGGAGGAACTATTGCAGTTACAAAAATGTTAAAACTTTATGCAATTAAAAGTTTTAAAATTGGAAAAGTATAATGTAGGTATATAAAACGGTTATCATAATGTTATCCTTAAAATGGTTTTATTTATAATTTAGTTCAACTTAACTCTTCACTAATATAATATCCATCATAGTCGTATTTTTCAAATTTAACTGCATAATATAGTCAACACAAGTGTATAGTTTCTTGTCGGCACTGTTAATTGAGTTCCAAACATGAATTTTACTAATTATTCTTGAAGTTTACATTTTGGAGTACAATAAAATCTTCTGTTTTATAGGAATTAAGTTATCTTCTTTAATTTCCAAAATGTACTCTTATGGTTATATCTCACAGTACAGTAAGAAGATCATTTTTGAACAAATTTTAATATTTTAATTTTCAAAGTTTCACGACGATAATGTTGTATTATGCGATTAATTATAAAAAAAAAATTCTAATCAAATAGAAAATTTGTAGCATAGTATTTTATGTACAATTAAAATTTTTTCTGCTAACTGAAATAACAATCATTTTAAAAGTTGAAATATTTCTTTTAAAATTAGTGTAATATAACATTTGATCAATAATAGAATATTTTACATTTTATTGATAGGTACTTTGCCTCATATTATATTATTCGTATGCGTTCGGTATCGGAATTTTCCACTTATTTTTCAACGAATTAAATATTTATTTACTTTTATTAGTTGTTTATGTTATTATGGTGTTTTACGAGGTGTAATTTATTTAACTATGTATAAGTTATATAGTTTATGGCATAAGAGTATAATATGATCATGTTTATTGTAACAAGACCGAGATCTTTTCTATTAAGCCAAAATTATTTTTTCACTGGTATCCGATTACATTCGTAATCTACAAAATTTGTAAATAATTTTATATTATCTAATAATCATTAAAATGTATTTATCTATATATATATATATATATATGGTTAAATTAGTTATAATTCGTTTGTAATTTTATAATTTTTAAATAAAATATAAATAGGTTCGATTAAAATATTTTTCTTAGTTTAAGTTTTTGCATCTTTGATTAGCATTGTGTTATTTTAGAATTTCTCAATGTAATTTTTAGCAGCATAATACTAATACCAATATACAGTAACTAAATAAATATTCAATTTTTGGTTTTTAATTTATTTACATGAACAAATCAATAAATTATTAAGCGCCGTTAGTATCGTTTAAGTTTTCTTATGATATTGACTATTTATATTTTAAAGTGAAAATAAAACCATTTAGTCTTCAATAAATATATATATATATATATATATATATATATATATATATCATTATAATTAATAATATTAATAACTAATATTTTACAATAATTTCAATATACAGCAGTTTCTTTTATCCCTAGTAATTATTTATCAATATTTATATTATATATTATATATTATATATTTATATAAAGTGGATAATATTTGTTTTTTTATTACAAGAAAAATACATATGGTATTTGGACTGAAGGCTCAGTAAATATTATTCGATTTATGTCGCAAGGAATTATATATAACATGTATAACAACTAACACCGTATAAACACCATTATATTGGATAAATAAATTCCCACACTATTGCCTGCAATTTTCTCCTAAATACAACCGACGAAATGTAATGATAATAAAAAAAATCCACTTATCATAATAATACCTTCTATTTATCTTGTGTTTAAATTACGACATTAGAATAAATTTATTATTCTCTGTCCCAGAACATTCCAGTCCATTAATCGAGATTGTACACCATGTATAGTATGCAAATAACGTGTTTCTACTTATGACAAATTTTTAAGAGTGTTTATATTTTTATAAAAAAAAAACTTTGTACTCACAAGTAAAGAACTAAAGACACATAAAAATTGGCCACTTCTGCACACCTTAGCATGACAGTCATATTATTATCATATTCATATATTTTCTAATTTTGTTTTACATAACTAATAACATTACAGTCGTTTGCAAATAATTATTTCTCGTCCCGGAGTCATCCCATGGTTGAGCGCGTTTTTGTAGTAGTGTTAGTGTCGTTTTTAACGTTATCGTATTATATTATTAAGAATATAACATCATTATAATATAATAATATATATATATATACATAATATTATAATGGATTTACGCCGCTCCTGTTGCTTTACGATCCTAAAACATACAAGTAAAACTATTAATAGTCACAATCGATGTTCCATCATTCCATCGTTGACTAATTAAGATATCCAACTCTTTCAAGATTAATATTATTAATTATTATTATTGTTTTTATTTTTTTTTTTTTAAATACATTGAATACTTATATTGTTGAAACGTATTGACCAACTAAAATATTTTGCACGTTATTACTTCAACAACATATTTTAACTTTGTACATTTGTGTATGTCATACATTGATTTAGGATAGTCTCAATTCAGGCTGTTTATTGATGATTTTTGATTTTTTTTGTTTTTTTTTATCAGACAACTTTATTACACTGTCGTTTGTACATAAACTTTTCTGATCTTTTCGGATTGTCTTGTTAAATCGGTGAAATTGACCATGCACTTTTGTACAAGTACCAAGCAATATGTCAAGAGTGAAACGATACTCTAACGTCCCTAAGTATGTGTTTTATACAGGAATTTACATTTGATTGCAAAGGCCGTGATCAAAAAATATTTAAAACACACGGTATAACCAACTTAACGGTTTTTCTTTTTTTCGAATTAAATTGCCTTTATTAATTGGTTCCTAAAGGATTCTATTTTATTCTTTTATCATTTTTTTTTCGACGTTCTTTTTACACATTCGCCACAAAATATTATTTCTATTTATATACGAACTGAGTAACCCGGATTCGCACGGGACAGTCTAGGCCGGAGTCTAGGCATAATTTTTAGTGTTATAAGTTTTTGCAAAAAAAATAAATAAATTCTGGACATTATTTTATCAGCATATAAAATTTAATCGTAAATGAAAATTTTATTTCAATAAACAAATGTGTGATATCTATAATTCCAGACCTTCACGTTTTTACGAAGATGAATTTTTTGATTTTATGCTTTGGTTATTAATGATAACTCAGTACTCAAGTTATTATTTAAAATATTTTCAACAAAAACAGATAGAGATATCTCGTTATTACATTTTCAAAAGGCACCATTTAATATGTATATTTACAATTGAAATATCGATCCATAAGATTTGAATCTCACACCAGTATATAAGTTTATAAGCATTAATAGTATCTAATGAAGTGAGATAACATTCAATGACATTTTGATGAACTATTTCACTCTTTTAAACTTATAATAAATTACTATGTACTTCTACTTTTCATGGTTATCGTATATTGTGTAAAAGCTTTTAGGTTGTCAAAAGAAAATGGTTTGTTACTGTGGAAAATTATGTCAAATACACGATAATAGTATAACGCTCCAGAATTAACCACTTACCCACTTATGTGAATTAACTAACGGTTAATATTGGGTAGAATTGATTTAAAACAATAAATACATTCCTCACTTCACTCAAAATCTAAAATGATAATGAAAATTGTATAATTTTTAACGGCTTTATTAATACACAAACATATCTTTTAAATCTTACAGTTTACTTTTTTTTTATTATTTAATAATATACCTTGGCAACTATGTAGCCATTGGTTTTTAATATCAATTTGATAGTATATTCTACAAAAAAATTTTAATAGATATTTACAATTCGGGATAGCCCTGTTTTTTTGTCTCCCTCTCATATAATCGACATTTGGTTTGGATGTGCTTGATCGTGAGAAATGTGCTGTAACTGGCTCCCGTTAGGGCTTCCTCTTTCTTCATCATAATGTTGATGGGTTAATTTTATATTACTTAGATAGCTAATACTAATGCATTCAATTCTACAGACTTTATACACATTGAAATCCTTTATAATTACATCAACCATGCAAGGTGATAGTTCAAATTATGTGTAGTGCTGTTCAAGAAATGATAGTAACAGCGTTTGATTATATTCACAATGAATTATTGGTTTATTTTTTACAGTATACTGAGAAAGTACAAAGTACAATATTGTACAAATATTCTAATATTAAGAAGTAACTTTATAAACTACTTATTATTATATTATTATATATTATTATTATTATTATTATTATTATTATTATTATTATTATTATTATTATTATTGGTTTCGCTGCTCGCTAAACCAAAGTATAAGCAACCCTATATGTATTCGAAAAACAATCTTTAGAAATTATTATTCGCAACAATAATATTCCACTGATTAAATTGTTTCACTTTTGAAGTTAGTTCGTATATCCGTAAAAGGTATTACATTCGCGTTGCATTTAGAAATATATGGAATACTCAATCACATTTAAAGGTAGGAAACTCAAAAACTTCATACCTAATTGATCAGTTAATGTGAAATACTGTTATGGGTTTAATGCATGGAAATAATTTTCATAGAGTAATTCAGAATCAAAATCAAAAGTTCACATTTTATGAAAAAATTTTAATTATGCACTAATGCTTTGGTTTCTTGATTACTCGAGTAATTCATTGTATATGGTGGATATGAAATTCACATATTCTTCAGTTTTCTGACTGTAAAAATATGAAAAAAAATAAATAAATCTCATAGTCTATTTTTTGTGTGACTGTAATAATCTAATGTTTTATATAATTTTGTATTGAATTTTTAATTTGATAGACATCTTTAAACTAATTATTTTATTATATTGTTTTCCATATCGATTGGACATTGTTGCTATAGTTTTTGACATTCAAGCCAAAGTATATATAAATTTTATAACTTGTTAAGTTCCGGTGAAAGTGTGAAAATTATTGGTGTGTGACATAATATATTGGATGTCGAATAATTAAAGAAAAATCTATTCATTACAAAGAAGTTGCTATAACCTCACAAAATATAGATAATAATATATGAGTAAATGCAGTTCTTACTTTATATAAGACCTATCGGAGTTTAATAGTATTATAATTCAATGATGTTCTAGAGGTGAATATTGGGAACGGACTAAATTAAAAATAAGATTTAAGACATGAGATATATTTTTGTTATTTTCTTCGAATTTATATTCTTTAAAATACGTAAGTAGTATTGAACGAACCGTAAAAATAAAAAATAAAAACATCTCGTATACTTGTACGAAAATATATAATCAATATAATGTTATATCTATAAACGTATTGTATAGATATATCTACATTGTTCCTTATCGGATGAAAACCACGCGAATTTCGCCTTTATTTAAAATGATCGAAAAAAGATTCCATGTGCGCTACCCGTGTGCTAGTATTAATTTGACGGTACTTACCGATGACAACGTTAAGTCTCCGTTAAGCTTAGCATAATTTCACAAGAAAGGTATAATCGTGGGTCACAGGCCACATGGGTTCACCGTTTAGGTTGGGTATAAGTATAAGTGGAGGAGAGGAGAGGCACTTATATGCACCACGTCTGTTCCGCGTACGGTGCACGTTGAAATGTGTTTGTCACTGACACTTCGCCCATCTATCGGAATAGGTACGGATTGTATAATAATAACAGTTATTTTAATAATACTAATTAAAATGATGATGATTATGATAAATTTCCCATATATTAGATGTTATTAATGTTATTATTCACTGTCGGAATGCTCGTTTCCAACTTCCAAGTAAACATATTGTCGAAAAATCGGAAGGAGTACCTTCAAAAATAAAATATTTATAAACTGATGTATGTAACGACGATTTTTTTTGTAGGTGGTAGTGGTGTGTGTTATATAGATATCAAAGTAAATCATGCGTGTAACTACTTAATCTTCTATCGCCATGATACGCGATGGGCGTTCAAACGCGAACATATAAATGGAAATCTGCACAACACATTATAATATATTAATATAGTTTATATTCATCCACGCCCAACCATAAGGCGATGTCGTTGTTTTAAACTTCTAGAATCTAGATCAATAAGAAGTACTCATAGGACATTTTATTTTCAATAGCACATAGAGAAAATTACTTTGAAACTACTGCACACTACACTACGGTAATATAATATTACTTCATAGATTCATAGATATTTTAAATTTAAAACCTACAATTTACTATTGCTTTTGAAAAAACAGTTTTGATTAAAAAAGGTCAGGTGGTTCAAATAATGTGGTCGCAAACATATTTACAACACTCGTAATGTCTATATTTGTAGAGTTTTTCTAATGAAATAAGACAGTTATAGTTTTAAAATTTTGTTTATTCGATGTGGATGAAAGAATTTATTAATTAATAATTTTACAATATAGGTTATTATATTATACTTTGAAGCCATTTCAGTACTAAAAACTTAAAATTCATAGTTTTCCATTATATATACGTCATACATTTAAGAAAAACTGTCTACATAATACAAATAAATATTTATATTTTATACATTGATACAATATTAAGTTTATATTTGTATCAAAATAAATTATTGTTTTTACAAGGTTGGAAGTAGCGGAGAGCAAAGGATAATTTGGGTGATTCTTGTAATCCCTAACGTTATGCTCAAATCACGCCATTGATATTTCATATTTCCCTCTGTCAAGCGGTACCTTGCAGTTTATCAAACCTATATGTGATAATGTAATAGTGTACAGATTTTAACTCTCAAGTTAAGCTTGCATAGTATAATATACCTATTTTTGGATGGACATAACGTCAAAATATCAAACAACCCCGAAAATAATTATTACAGTAAAATATTTTGAAATAGTATTACTGCTGCTATAGTATTTATAAATATACATTGATAACTGTTGAGGATGGACAATAATTTATAAACATAATTCATGCTTAAAACATATGTGTGCCAGAAAAATATGTGTAAATACATTAAGTGCCGTGATAGCTTAACATCTGCAGTTAAAATGTTTAACAGGTTCATTAAATATTTATATTATATATATTAATAACCTATTTGATTATTTAACAACAATTATATATGTGAATACCGTTTCTTATTATTGACATCCCCGAAGTGTGAGTTTCTTCGGAAATCCGTGGTAGACTACACCTTAAAATTAATCGCAAAAGTGTGCTCGAGTAAGAATTCCAAGTTTTTTAAGTTCATCATTAACCACTTTTCCAATTTATTCATTATATCAATGTGGCCACAGAAATACGTAACAAGCTTCAGGATTCCGTTTACTACGCTGTCGAGGAGTCGTTTGGATCATCAAACCTCGGTTCGCATATTTTACTCATTTAGCCGCATAACAACAAAATTCCATACTGATTATAATATTATAGTAGGTTCTAGGTAGTATCTATAACCACCTGAGTCACGGAATAATTACACGAGAGGAGAGAGGGCTGCGATTTAATAATGTTGAGTGCAGCATGGCTCGGCTATACCTAAAATGTTATATTCACTTTGATTTAAAAAAGAATAAAATGCTATTGATTCATTTAAGTTGAGACTACATTTATGGATTTTAGTTTTATAATTGTAATTTAAAATAATAAAATAATTCTCTAATTTACGTGCACAATAAGGGAAATGTAAGACTGAAAATAAAATTGATTATACTATTTTTATCCAAAAAACTCAAAACTCTATTACTAGCAGTCCTAAATTGTTTTAGCAGTTTATCAAACATTCTACTCGCTTAGGTACTTCCTAATTTTATGAACTACAATAGTGGCATTATTACCAGTGGCGATAAAATTATTATCTGTTTTGTTTGATATTTTTCCAATGTCTTAAATATGCCGTCAGCCTCGCAAATTGTCTCTGACTTTTACAATACAAATTTTCCTTCTGTTGACTCTAATTCATATGTTCTAACTTTCAGTAATATTTATACTGAGCTTAATGAAATTACTATTAAAACTTTTCTGAGTCCCAATTAAATTCGTAATATATTTTTTATACAGTGTAAATCTGTTTTCTCAATTCCGTTATTAATGCTCTTCAGTCGTTCTTTATAAATTTGATGTTTTGAATGTTGCTGAAAAACAGTTATTGATTAGCAAATAAAAGGACAAAAACAACATGAAAATTTACAACTAGCCACATCAAATTTCATTGACATCAAGCAAGTGAATAAGATCAAAGAAATGTCATTAAGAGAAATTGTCTCTTCTTTAACTAGAGGTCAAGGTAAATGTAAAACTAAAAAATGTGCTTGTTTTAAAGGTACTTTCAAATTTTATTCTCGTTGCCATAATTCACAAACTTTTTTAAATAAATAATAGCTTGTATTAAAATACTTATAGTTGTAAAATAGTTAATAGATCGTTTTTTTTTTCTTTTCTTTTTGACAGTAATAAAAACTGATAAACAGCTTATAAAACAGATAATACCTAAATATAATATTGTGACTGTCGTTTATGATAGAACAGATCGTTCTTTTAGATTTTTCAAGCTTATTTAATTTTCGCTATTTGGACATCCAAATAACGGAACAAGTTCCGTTGATGACAGTTTAGGTATCCATTTCACGAAATATTATCCATATTGTGTAATTACGTGAAGTGGAGAAATCACGGTTCAATTCTGTGAAATAGATGCAAACGTAGTTCATTTCGTGAAACGTATAATAACGCCATATGGATGCGACATATACACTTAAGATATCAATTCAGGTACATTTTCGTATTCCATCGTACTGCATACACAGGTTGCTAATTGGACATTTAGACAAGTCATATTATATAAAAAATACGATCAGACATACATTTGAATAGATAGAATCTCGAAATTTGACCGGCACCCAAGACTACCTTAGGGTCAAGACTACATAGTTGGTGGCGGATTAATATAACGGGCTGACGGACCACATGGTTAATAAGCCGAATAAATGACAGTTAAAAAAAAAAAACCAACAACAATAATAATAACAAAATAAACTAAATGATTAAAAAAACGTAGTATTAAGAACATTTATTAAAAGTGTGAAGAAAAAAAATATGTTATCATATGTATTAGGTAATAATATTATCGCTGAAAATCACAGTTTTTTAACGATATTACGAGCATAATCGTATTCGGCAATATTCCACTGCATTATGCGTAAGGTGCAGATAATATGGACGTAACTTTATGGATAATGTTTTACTACACAGTTCCGCACGAAATCATATTGTCCTGGACATGATATTTTCCCTTACCTATGTGGAACTCAAGGACGCCGTTTTAACCTATGCACATTTTAAATGCCAAAGTATGACCATTACAATGAATACAAAAACCTTCTGCGTTTTGCTTCTGAAATCGCTGTATGTGTCTATGTATGCGGCGAAAAAGGTCAAATCGTTAATTTTTCAAACGGTGTTTGCCGCATTGATTACTCCACGACCCGTAGCTATTGTCAGCGACTTTTCTATTATAATACATGTTTCGTATTTTCACCCCGTACCCGATAAAATTGAATGTCATCCGGTGACATGATTAATTCCTGGTGGGCACCTATATGTATATACAATATGTATACGCCTGCTATAACAAGCTCTCTAATTTTTATTTATTTTTTGTCTTGGGTTTTGTATGGGTACACGAGCCCGACGAAAAAAATATAAAAGAAAATCGAACTTTTTATTTTTCATTTTTATTTTTTGTACTTGCATATTATTACTATTATTGTAATATTTGTGTAGGTATAGTATAATATATTATATTCATGTTCATGTATCATGTATGATACTCACCATCGTATTATACGCGATGGCTTGGCATCGTTTTTTACGTGAATTTATTATTACAATATGCCGAACTAACTCGAAGACAACGGTATACTTTGCTACAAACAGCAACTATTTATTCTATACAGGGAATGATTTGATAAATTTGACGTCGACAACAGATGAATTTCCCATATTTGTTCGTGTCCGCGTGTTTCATCGAATAATATATATTTTTTCTTGATTATTTTTCAGTTTATAACACGATTTAAATAAGAACTGCATGCGTATTTATGTGCCAATCTCGCATGTATATCAATACTCACTACACGATAATGTGGTATACCTACCTACCAAGTATTTACCTGTGCTCGGAAAATTCTATACAAATAAATTCTATTGGTTAGCCATTCAATGCATATGCCTGTGTAATGTACACTTATCTATTAGGTAAACTATCATGCGGAGACTATAATATTGTCGTACGATAAAAAAATATTTTTATAAGATTCGAATAAACCATGCGAAGTGTTACACCCTTCTTATATAGTTAGTTGAAATCAGTGTAACACTCTATATACTTGATGGTAATTTTAAAACTAAAAATACAGCTATAATTCGAATCCTCTAAAGCCGCAAATATTAAAATAATACTTAATAAAGTTCTAATCAAAGTTATCAAACTGGCTTAACTTAAGTTAAATTAAGTCAGCGAGAAATTGCAAAGACAAATTCTCTATGGAATAGAGAAGTGAGAAAGTAATTTATTGCTTAAGCAGATATTACATATAATGGTATAGGAAAATGCATTTTCCACAATCACTTTTTCAGTGTTTCCATTAGTTGTTTATAAATATAAATAATATAAACGTAATATAATATAATATAAATAATATTCAATTAAACTAGTGATCATAAAAATATATACGATTGCCATCAATTTTATTTTGCTTTTGTATTTTAAATACATTTGAATAATTTTGAATTGAATTCATTTCGTTAAAATTGATTCGATTCGTTTCTAAATTAATTGAACTCCAAACATTAATTAACTTAGAACTTATTCCAATCGTTACATGAACATTTAATTTCAATGTTTTATCAAGTTATTAAAAATTATAATCATATAAACAATTGGACTTTCTATTAAAAATAAAAATAAAGTTTACCAATTATAATGTTACATATTATTATTTAACTTTTTACGCCTCACATATTCATGAATAATAGCATAATATGTAATTTAATAATTTGTATGAATTATTGTTATTATTATTATAAACTATTAAGATAATTTGAAATTTAATTTAAATGACTGTATGTTCATCATAGATCAATTATCTATTAATCTTAATAAGTGTACAAATATACGTACGTGTATACTACCAAATTGTTTTATTGCTGTTTTTCAGCATCAAATTTAAATATGAATTAATAGTAGGTTACCTAATTTATTTTTATTTTTTTAAGCACCATTGAAATTAATATCATCAAAAGTTATATTATAACGAGCGATAAATTATATTACTTACCATTTCAAATTCACTTTTGATGTGTCTTCGTCATTAAAAAAACTTTCCACACAATAGTAAATAGTAACTGACCATTTGAATTGTTTTTATTTTATTTTATTGAGTTTTACTTTAACATTTTGATGTTAATATAATAACTTGAAAATAATAACTAAATACTTAATATTTTAATTAAAAGTTTCGATTAACTTATATATATATATATTATTATTTTATAAACATCCACAAAATTTTACTTGTTCCGACCTATTTGTATAAAATTCGAAAAATGATATTAGACGACAATCAAGATTTTTTATATGAAATACATATAATATAATATGTATTTCAATTTCATTATATTATTAATGATTTTATAACTAAATATAACTAAATTAATAAAGAGAACTATTAATTTTGTGATTAATCAATTACATATAAGACGTATTTGTATATATAATTTATGCAAACTGTTATTTCTCAATCCATATTTATAGGTAAGTAACCTAGCTATACCGTTGCTGTCATTCTGAAAAAATAATCATACGTCATAAACTTGTAATCTCTTACTTGAAACATAGTATTCAATGTAATTACGTTTTCCTATTTTAAAAATGTATACATTTTAATCTAAAGAATAAAAATAATAATCTGATGGAAACGTAATTTCCAAGTTTTAATTCGAAAATAATATTTTTTCTAATCTTAAAAATTCCTTTTTTTCATAGTGGTAGGTAAAAACCAATGGGCTGAGGATTTTTCATTTTTTTTATTACATACGTAAAATGCAATCATTATGATCGGGCATTACTGGGTAAGGTTTATATTTGAAATCAGTATAGGGGTGGGCTAAGAGAATTTATTTTTATTAATTTAATACTATATATATATATTTATAACTTAAATATATGTATATAAATACGGTAGTTACACGCACACATGTACGCTGAAATCGGGGAGTTTTTTTTTACCGTTAGTAGCTGTCTATCAGCACAATCATATTATTATACCAAGTAAATTCAAAACGCCATTATTGTAATGAGACTTAACACCCTATCATTCTTATTTATTTTATTATTTTCTTTAGGCTTGATTATATCTGATTTAATGTTTCTTTCAATTTTATTATACTTTTTAGGAACTATGTTTCGTCAGTGCACGTAATATTGTATAATATACTATACGACTTGTAGTTACAGTTATATTTTTAATTTAAACGAGGTAATAAATAAACAAAAAAAAAAAAAAATAATTACCAACAGGCTTTATAAAAACTGCAGTATATTTTATATTTTTGTTTCTTCTGTATAACTATATGGACTATGGTACCTAATTTTAATTTTTTTTTTTTTGCTTTCTAATCATGTAAGCATTATTTACAAAAATAAAACCAATTTTTTCTTGTTACTTCGAACAAGTTGACATACAAGTATTTATTGGAATGTTTCTTTCTTAAAATTTATGCATAAAATATAAGCCTATAATTATTCGAGTTAACTTATGCTGTGGGCTTCTAATGGCTCTTTTAGTCTTAAAACTTTTGATTTATTTTTAACCATGGAGCTATCTTATTTCAAAGTGGACTTATTTTGTTTTTACTTTTGTCCAGTTGAATTCTTATGCAATTTATATATTATAGATACTTACCCGAACAAACAAATTAAAACTATATCATTTATAATCGCATAAAATATATTTGTCTTTGTAAATATTAAAAACTTTGTAACCAATTTAAATATTAAAGTGTTCTTTAGTTTTTCGAAAATAATTTATGATTTATTATAGTAAGCTATTGGAAACTTTTAATACATTAATATCCGATATATTGATTGGAAATAATATTAAATTCAACCAGTTCATTTAGTGTAAAGAAGTATTAAAATAAATATTATTTTCTGAGATATTATTAGAAATAGAAATTATTTTTTTACATAATCATGTGTCCGTAGTAATAACTAAATTTCAATCGGTACTTTTTTAATGGTAGTTCCAGCCTAAATTTTAATGACATCAAAATCTTAACAACGCATGCTATAATATAATATTATATTGTGAAGTGTATGTTAAAATTAATTGTTTAATCTTAAAATAAAGAAGCCCTTTCAACGCCCATTAGCGCTGATTATGATTAATGTATTATTTTAATTATATCATTGTTTCCAATGTTTATAGTATTTAGCTTTATTTAACCTTTACCTAACTTTTCGTGTATTATAAAGTATTCTATATTTCATTACCTGATGTAAAGAATTATATTCATAGGTATAGGCATAAGTGTTAATTATTATTTCAACATTTAATATACAAATACATTATTTTAAATTCTTTAGAATGCTAAAGAATTTACCTACAATACGGTTAACACGAAATTTAGTTTACGGATACGTTCATAAAAAAAAATTTTTTTCGAGAAAAATACTTGTAGGATTTGAAAGGCTTTTATAATTAGTACGTAATTGCATACGTATAAGTGAAGTATTTTATACAATTTTTTTTCAAAATTTGTACCACTCATTTTTTTACAGCACATGATAAAAAGTGGTTCTTTATAATATTAATATTAATATTAATAGTTTAGACTAATGAGTTGAACTCGTCTACCATATATTTAATATATAATACATCTATTGATAGGTATATAAAAAAAATGGATTGCACTTAAATATTTCATGATTCTTTTGTATTATTCCATTAAAAAAAATTGTGTTCTACAACTTTAAAAGCAATTTAAATGGGAAAACTAATTTATCTAGTTCAATAACGTAAAAATAAAATGTGCTATTGTTTTATTCAGATAGGATTCTTGTAACTTCGAATAGTTATCCTCCGGTCTTAAACAGTTTTTGTAATGGTGTCAACAAACACCTATATATATAGTGTAAAAAATTGTCTAACTGTGCAGTTAACTGTCCAACAAAAGAGAAAATTTCGTTTTCATGGAATATTTTTATATACCTATACTGACCGGTATGATGAAAAAAAACTGTCCAAGAGTATAAAATATAATTCCAAAGCGGCCTTACTTGTCCTTATTCTCTCCCTGATATGATATATACACGATGCGGCTAGCTAATAAAGAAGTAAACATCCATAGGACTCGTTGAAAATTAGGGAAATTAGAGTTCCTTTACATCGTGCTTCATTGGAAAATACATACGTATTATATTTTGTCAAACAAATATAAATCAAAAATTATTGCAACATAATGACAGTTGTTTATTTATTTTCTTATCACAGACAAAGTAATGGCAGAAGCTTCATTTACCGGCGAGGAGTTTTTGAAATACGCGTTCGACGGAAACACCGAAGGTGATTCATTCGTCTTACACTTCAAAACTAAACAACCAGCAGGACTGCTTTACCACATGGGTAAGTGCACTAATTTTATTTGTAGGATAAATTATTAATTGCACCGTGAAAATAATATGCACTGTTCATATTATCACAGAAAAATAGATGACTTCACCAAAAAATTACAATAATTTTTAACAGTTCTACTGCATAATATATTCAATGGTAAAAATTAATAATTGGAATAAACATGCCTACTTATTACTATTATTATAGTTGAGTATGGAAAGTATTGTTCAAATAGTTTTGATTCCAAATATATGTTTATAAACAAGAAAATACGCATTTGTAACCTGAATTTATTAATTGTTCATAAAAAAAAGTCATATACACAAAAAATATATTTAATTATGTGAATAATGGTTAAAAATATTTGAAAATATTGATTATTTTTGAAATACACCTTGTTAATCTTAAACATAAGATGATTAATTAATACAAACTGTTTTACACTAAATTTTAAAACAAACTAAAAAATATCATAGTAAGCATTTTCAGAATTGTGTATCCTTGTAGAATATATTTTTATTTTTATAGGGTTCTGTTAAAAAAAAAAAAAAATGTAAGAACAGACTACAACTATAATACTATTATATCAAATCCCACATCTCTTGGTCCAGTAATTTTTAACAATACCCATATAATCGACACAAAATAACATGCAATTATCTAGTTATGAAAAGTGTTTTAAATGCAATCTAACACTAAAGTGATAAACAACTTTTGGTAATATTAAAAAAGTTTCATATCAAATGATCTCTATTTTATTATATCTATATTATTAGGGTTCTTCTTGGAATATTCTTTTACGTGTTCTGTTTTATTATAAAATATGCATCGTAACAATTTTGTTTTAAAATGTTAAATAACAATTACCTTGAGGATTCTACTAATATTGTCCAAATTAGCAAGAAAAATATTTTCAAAATTATTTTGATAATTGGATACACACCTAAATGGCCAAACCCTTTAACTTTCTCACCCCATTGTAAAACTCTTCCTGGAAAATCAATGCATTACCTTAAATGTAAATGGTTTATAGAGACCTTCTACAATAATTATATCACATAAAGTTAACTAGAAAAAAATCAAAATAAATCACTTTGGGCTACATTATTGGATAACCACCCTTCTGATATCACTAAAATGAATAAAAAAAATGCATATTTATATAATTTAATTTTTGTAAAATATTTTATAATTTATAATATATAGTTTGAAAATATTCCAATAATAAATAAAGATAAAAAATAAGAATAAAATTGGATTAATCTACATAATTATAATTATAAAATTAAATACAATATTATGACTATTAAATATATAGGTTTTTTGTATTAAATATCCTAATAATAGAGGAAAATAGATGTTTCAAAAAAAATATCGTCCTCATGCAAAGGCTTGACGTATTAAACAGGTACCTATTTTACCGTTCTGTTACTCAAAATCGTAAAAATAGGTTAATATTGAGATGTCCTTTACAACAGGTTTCAATATTAATTGACTTCTCCTTTTGTGTCACAACGATAACGAGTATTGCGCATAAGGTTATTCTAATAAGGTCCCTCAGGATTTACTCTAAATAATAAGATACCCAAACAACTGTCCACAATAACGAATACCGGTTTTTTTTTTTTTTTTTGAGTGTGAGGTCACTTTTACTCTAGACAATGCTGCACTGTTTCTCAACTAATCAGGATAATGAGTATTAGATGACATTATGTGAATATAGCACTACCTTAATAAGACTCACTAACCACAACGTTAAGAGTTCGTACACCACTATAAACATACACCTTAAAGAAAGAAGAGTCCCTTTAAAAACAAATATAAACAAATGATTCAGAATAAAACCGTTCCGAATTATAATAAAGATTGTTAGAACAATATGACAAAAAAATGTTGTGTCTCTTGGGCCGCAGCACACATACGTTAAACGTACCTCGACCAAAGACACCAAGACTTCTAAGCGGCGCATCCGAGTTGGGTCCCGAATACTAGGGACTAATCACAGGTAGTGTACTAGTTGGGTCCCGGATTTTTAAAGGTGCTATACTAGTTAGGTCCCGGATAAGTCATAACTTTTTAGTTGCCTTATCTATTTACAAAATGCTACTTTCTGAACTAATTTACTTCTTTGGTCTATATCTTATTATTATTAATAAAAACATTTTTACTTATAGCCAGCACAACAATATCTTATCTATCACTCACCATTAAAATTACAGTATATGTTGTAATTTTATTATTATATTTTATTTTTATCATTAAATAGTTTATTTTTAAAATCAAAATAATATGCTTACATTAAATATTAAATACTAATATGAGAAAACTTATAGTTGAAATTATATGACAGTTATTGTAGTATTTATGTAATGTATATAATAAGTGTATAATGCTGTAATTTTGCATAATAAAATAAAATATTTTTAACAATACAATAGAAAATATACGTATAGTAATAAGAAACAGAGGATTTTACTTTTTTTCTAATATTTAACGTGTGGTAATGAATATTTGAATACTCATTTAAGTATTTCTAATAACGATGAAGAACAATTAGGGAAACCTACCAATCACAATCATTGTTTTTTATTTTTTCTTATAGAACTTCCTACCTAATTGTAAACAAAATACTCAATAGAAATAATGTTTTTTTATTGTACGGAAATATTGAATCATTGAAAATTCCTGGAGTTCCATTTGATTTATTTTGAATAAATGATATATATATAGTAAATTATTATTAAATAAACATTGAAAATATGAAAAAATAAAAACATAAAATTCATTAAAACTTTTCAGAACTACAAAAACTGAACGCAAATTATGCATTTTTAATTTTTTTTCGCCATGGTACCAGATGTGTTGGTATTTTATACTTAAAATTGGAAGTTAATGATAAAATGTTTAATTAAAAAAAAAAAAAAAACAAAAAAACAATTGCAAGCTGCACGTTAATTTGGTTAACAGATGTCTCCGTTGTTTTTTATTTTTAAAAGCCTTTCATTATAGATATTATATCGGTAGTTGTAATTTGCTGAAATATATTTTAAACTTATCATTTACAGTAATTTATTTCAGATCTACCAAAAATAAAATATATTTTTATTTTACGTTTTATTGATGTGATTAAAAATTAAATAAATAAAGAATGGTACTCATATAATTTTTATTCAAATATATCAATATTATTTGAATAACAAACAAAAATAACTATTTAATTTAAATGTTTCAGGAGATGGTTCCAGTAATTATTTAAACGTGGGCATTGTTACCGGTGGTGTAACGGTAACGATGCGGGTAGGCACCGGTTCATTGGATATGTTTATCAAACCAAACAGAATACGATTTGACGATAACCAGTGGCACAAGATATCAATCACGCGCAAAATACAAGGGGTAAGCTATTTTTATTATTCGTAATGGTTTTTAGATATTTTAACTACTATACAGACGCACTGCAGTCTGTTCATCCGTCAAATGTAAACTATCTAATTTCATAAGTGGTTGTCAGACAAACACAGATACGACGACGATAGATATCGGATTAGTATAATATCATCGAAAAATGTTTAGCCAATATTTGGTTTGTATGTTTCTATTCCATTTTACGACTCAGAAAATTAAATATTTATAAATTAAAAATTGTTAAATCGTTTCGTACGAATCACCCGGCGTCATATATATATATATATATATATATATATATATATATATCAATATATATGTATAATTTTCTTATATGTACAACTTGAACGTGAAAATCCCGTTTCAAATCGATATAATGTAGGTAATACATCGAATTATCATTTTAAACTTTGAAAGTAAATTGTACAACATAAAATTTTAATTTGAATGGTAAATATTGTTACTTATTGTTAAATAACTGGCGTAGGTACTGTTGTATATTAACAAATTATTGTGTAACGATGATAACTATATGTATTATCAATGATCTGAAGTTTGCTGGAAATTTTTCTATGAGCCTGTATTATGTACCTACATAACAACTCGATATTGTTGTCCGAATCCAAATATGATTACATTTGGATTGTGAATCTCATGATTTGTTTTACTACCATAGACACGCATGTGACTTAATGTTACTCTGATGGATTCAGGCCGTTATTATTGCATTATATTCATGCGAAATTCATCAACAGGTGACTTGATTTCATATGAGGTCACGAAAATCCAATCATCGTAAATTTGTAAATGTTTTCAACGATTTCAACATTATTGTAACAATCGGTGACGATTTAATATACTATGTATGCTATATTTAATATAAGTATGATATTATAATCTATAATAGCGACCATGTAAAAATATATTAAAATTATAAACAAAAAACTATAATGAAATACCAATACGGTTAAATCGTTGAAATTTAATAAACCATTCAAAGTGTGTTATGCGTAGCTATTTATGGACCGAAATATTATATTATATCTGTACATATAACGAGGTTATTTTTAATCATATTTAAATTCGTTTGATAAGATGCATACAGTATGACAACTCTCAAAATTATTTTCAAATTAATAAATGTCTATAAATAATACAATTATTGGTATGTTAATAATTATTATTTATTAGTATAGAATTCATATAGTAGCACAGTTTCGAAACGTGTATACTATTATGGCTAATAAACATTTAACTAAAGTAATTTTAGTTAATAATCCATTGAGTTATATGCATAATATTATACTACACATAACAATGTTTTGGTCACCACATATTCATAATATATGCATTAAGCAATTCGTGTTACCCGCTTATTAATAGTTACATATAAATATTCCATGACAAATAAATTTTATTAAAATATAGTATACTTATATCATGTAGTTTTTAGGAATATTAATATGCGTCGGATCAGATTATTAATGTTTCTGTTATGTTTTATTTGTAGATATCAGCTGTCACGAGTTTTTGTAAGGTACGTATTTATAGTTTTATAATTTCTCAATGGCATCAATAAATTATCTTATTAAAAGTATAATTTGTATTAACGAATGCACATTTTTTCCATTCACTTTTATGTAATCCTTTATGAAAATATAAGGAATAAAAAAGATAATACTTTTTTCGAAGTATGTTACGAGTTTTACCCAAGGATTATAATAATTATACGTGGCTGACGAAAAGATTTCTCAGAACGGTTTCCATAACTTTTGCATATTATAACGAGGAGAAAAAAAGTAAATAAAATATGGATTAATGTGTATGCACAAACCACGCATACGTATGTCTCATTACTACAATATTCATGTTTCCGAAAAGATACCAGGATTATGTTCGTTTGACCCATAGATATATAATAAAACTAGATAGCCGTCTTCTCGTTATTAGTGAAACATGCCGTCATTTGCAAAGAATACTACTCGGTAAACAAACGTTATCAGATACGTCATAATCACTAATTTATCACCTATTAGACCTAGACTTGAAAATGCCTACTTGTTGCGTTGTTCCAAATTGTAAGTCTCGAGGAAGTACTGATAGCGATATTAATTTTTTTACGTATGTACAATTTAACATGTTTATGCTTTGGAACAAGAGTAGGTCCCTAAGTACAATTTTTCGTTAATAATATAGGTAATTATAATGATATATTACCTGCAATTAGTATTTTTAGTACTTAGTACTTAGTATTTTTGATCATGTTTCCTTATTTCATAATTCATAAAACATTACGATTTAGTAATTAAGTTATATACTTATATCCATTGTTATATCCAAAATTTATGTATATTGATGTACATACTACATAGGTAGTATTAATAGATGGTTCAGTGTAATAATATAAAACATATTATTACTTAATTATAAAACTGAAAAATAACAAAATTTAGGCAAGTTCTCATTTTAAATCTATAATATTGATATAAATAATAATAGTCTAATATTGATAACGTTTGTTTATCGAGTTGTCTTCTTTGCATATGGCGTCGTGTTTCAGATTGTTTTGTGGTGGTATATTCGAAGACGGCTATCTAGTATTATTATATATCTATGGTTTGACCACATATATAGCAGAAATCAAATTTATTTATTTATAATTAGCAGTACCCACTACCCCGTCTATATGTGACTGGATACTTGAAGATAATTAAAATTTGTGCGAGAATCATTATGATGTTATTGGTTGTTTTGTTAAAATACAAAAATTTATTATAATATCTAAGAAATAGGGGAACATTTTATTAAAAACATCATAAAACGTAGATATATTTTAATTCCACAGAAAAATAAAGCATCATATTAGTTAGTTAAAAAATATAAAAATAATGAATATTCATATGTAAAACAGATTTATATATAGGTATATATACTAAATCCTTATTTGTACAATAGAAATTGTCAGTTCTTATTTCTACGCTTTATAATAATAAACCTATATATATTATAAAGACTGAAATTCACCCTGATTACTGGGATTCGTGGTCGTGTCAGTTGGTTTGAGATAGATAGGCTGAGTTTAGTCACGTGTGTGAGAAAGAAAACGAGATCTTGAGAAAAGCTAGTTAGTTAAACAAAGTCAGGAGATCACTTCCGATCCTCAGAACAAGCTCCACCCAAGCATCCTCTAAGCACTTGTTATCATATTGAATGTTTCTTCATCGATAAGTATAAGTCTATGCATACGATGTATATTTATTTACTGGTTATATCATATTTGATTGTAAGAATGACGGTTTATCTAGGTCAACATAGTATTTATATCATTTGGTGATACAAAATGAGTTATTTAGCGCAGAAAATCTTGTATGTACCAATGATATGTATTTATGAATATTGTACTTGGGAATTTTCGGTAGTTTTCAAATCGTTTCTCTAAGTCAATTATTGTGGAACGAAACTTTAATGAAACATTTTTACGTCTTAGAAACGTTATTATAAATAATTGTTTATAATTTTCAATTTAATAGGTACCGTATTTACTGTAGTACCTATTATATATAATATTATTTCCTTTTCACTTTCGGTTCAAACAACACTATAAATGAATTCAACTTTTAGCTACTAAACTCGTATTCGCTATAGACTGTGTTGATCATTAAAATATTTCTCTGACACTTAACATAACTTAAACGTTTTCAGTTTCAAATATTTTTTAGTTTGTTCCTAAATAAAATTATATATTTTAAGGATTTTATTTGTCAAAATAATTAATTATACCCCAATTAATATTAGGCAAACATTGTTAAAACTCAATTTCAATCAATACATACATTTTAAGCCACTATTTATTGATGATAATTTATTCATAAAGAGTTTCACGTTATAAAAATTATGATAAACAAAACATAGGTAAACGTTGCATAAAAGAGCAAACATTTTTTTACAAAAATAAAGCTAAAAATGCATGTATGCGTATAAATTCGAAAAATCCAATGTTTTGTGAAAATATATATTTTTTTAAAAATTGATTTGAAATAATTTTATATTTTAGGATGATAATATTAATGTTATTATCAACATGTTGAAATGTTATAAGAAAAAATTTTACATTTTTTTTTAAATTTACACAATGGTTATACTGAAACGTTTTTTTTTTTGTGTTTTTTAATTTATACTAATAAATTAATCTTCTAGTCGGTTATTCTTCTTTTGCGATCTCAAATTATCTCTGTCCGTGAGTTTTTTTTATCTCGCATGATGTACATTTGTAACTTATTGTTAGTACGCCCATTTATTTTAAATCATACAGATAAGCCATAACATTGTAAGACTTGGTAGCACCTTCATAGACCATCCTACTAGATGTCACTTTAATCGTTTACCTTCAATTTGATAGAAAAAAAAGGATTCTAACAACACTTGCTGCTATTTCTATTGTTGAAAAACGTTTATTATAAAATTGAATGCAAAAGATTACAACGATGTCTAGTGGCTGCGTCCATGTTAGTGCCATACCAATTTTAACAATAGTATGACAACCAACGGATATGTGTATATAATAAAATCAATATTACGTCGTTGACTGCCAATCGCCGAAGGAATCGGCAAAAAAATACCCATGTTTTGTTTTATTCGAAAACAATACTCTACAACCCACTTAAACTCGAGGGTTAACAAGTTTTTAATTCTCAATTATTACTACTAGTGTTGATTATCGGTAAACAAAAATGTATTTTTCATAGTATTTTATGCTATAACAATAATTAATAAAAACTTTTATAAGTGGTTATAATAAAAAAAAAAAAATTAAAAAACGTATACGTTTTCTATAACTGAAATTGAAAATAGTCGACTACATTAACTCTTTGTATTGTACTTTTTTCCTTTTACATTCAATTTGAAAATAAAACTTAAAATTCTGGATCTCATTAAGTAATGTACAATTTTCATTACATTTTCTGAATAATAAACAGTATTAGATTTGACTGGGTTTCATTTATTTTGTCACCGAAAACGTGCAAACCCGTATTCTGCTACGAATTCTCTGCATTTTATCATTTCTATTCTTACGTTTATTATAATATAACTATACACGACTCGTAATATTATTATTGTTATTATTATTTTGAAATTAAATTCATTATTTAAGTAACAACGGGTTGGACTAAGATTAATAATGATACAATAAATAACTCGGCTAAGGTGAGACATGCGAACCGCAAGAAAATTTGTATTCGTGGCAGTGGCATTTAATTATGCGCATGAGGTCCACGGTAATAATAATAATAATAATAATGTCCCATGAAAATATGATTTATAAGACCTCTTAGAACAACACCTAACCTCGGTGCGATGGAAAAAAAAATTATATATATTTTTCTCTCACCAACTGTTATGCATTTACATTATTTATTATAGCTGGCCGTGACAGTGGATGAAGTCTACGGCGAACAAGGAAGTTCGGCTGGTGCGTTTACATCCTTGCCCCTGGGATATTTATACCTGGGTGGAAGTGAGAACACGGTCGCTTTGCCGGGCACAAAAGCGAGCTCGAACTTCGTGGGATGCATTCGAAAAGTAACGTTTTCAAAACAGAATATCTAGTAGTTAAATTAAAAATATTGACTTTTTCATAATATCAAATTTAGATTATTACTATCTACATACTGACTAATTAGTTATTGTACCTACTATATAGTAAATAGTAATTATTTGAAAAACGTGTTATTGGATTTGGGGTTATAATATTTATTAAGATTTTTTCACGTAAAAATTTTTGGTGTTGAAAGTACTTAAGATTATTTTTAAATGTCTAGTGTTTTTTTTTTTTTTTTAAAAAAAACCCGAAAAATTTATAAAACTAACAATGTAGGTAAATGCAATAAAACCCTTTAGAATGAAGGGAAATAAACTTTGGAGAAAATGGTTTTCCAAAGGATCAATGTTTTTTTTTTCTCTACTCACCCTTGGTTAAACACTTCAATTTCCAATTTCGTTAAAATGTAATAACTGCAGTGTGTTAGTATTTAATTTTTCTATTTTCAACCAATAATATATAATAAAGTTATAACATTTATAATTGAATTTCAAACGAAGCCTTGAAATATCAATCGAAAGGTATAATTTATATAACTATAGCTATATAGCTATATAACTTTATACAACTTTATATTACTTTATATAACTGTAGTATAATTATTATATATTATAATACTTAAACATTTATTTTTGATATTTTTTATTTATATAATAATAACAATTTCTTATTGATTCCAATTATTTAAAACTTTAAATTCTAACTTATTATAATTTATTACAATATAGACAGCCACCATTAACACTAACCATTTTTAAGTATATAAAAATTATAATATATTTTAAGTTAAACTATGAGCATATTATATAGAATGAAAAATACCTTTCTTAAAGATAAAATGTGATGCTTTTTACTTTTATTTGATTTATTCGGTTAGGTATAAAATATATAAAAGGGACGAATTATTTTCTTAAGAGATGTTATTGAAAATATATTGTTATTATTGTTTAATTTGTGATCATCGTCATTTAATCTAACCATTTTTTTTTAACTCAATTAGTATAAACACAAGTTAACATATATTATATTTATAAGGGTTATATGTCACGTTTGTATTATATTAATGACATAAATTAAAATACTTTTTACTATTTCCTACAAATTATGAAAACTTTATAAATATTATTAGATAATTTTTAAGTTAAATGCTTTAAAAGACCAACGCAAGTACACGTTTAGCTTACTTTATCTTATTATTAATCTTAAAATAACTCTGCAGTAGTTGTTAATTATAAAATTTCAACAGAGTGAATAAAATACAATCGTAAAAAAAAAAATAGTCTAAGTATTTAACAAGCTGAGTAAATTTTGCAAATATAATTTAGATAACAACATTTACATCATAATAAAACCCCCATGGGTTAGGTGTTCGTGGATATTAAACAAATTTATAAAATAACACGATACCTAAGTATATAATTTAAAGCTATATATTTATGGCTATTAAATAGTTTTTTATTATTCAATTATTAATAGTTATTATTCAAACATTTGTTTATGATAATGCATTGAACTTTTTGAAGTTCATTATAAAATTAATATCTTTACTGGCGCAAATTTATAATTCGTAACACGTATTAATAGTTATTTAAATTAATTGCCAATATTTTCCTTCGATAAATATTCTTCAATAATTTGACACACTGCAGTAATAATGTTAATACCTATAATACCCGTGGTTCATAATTCATAATAAATACGTCATCAATACATTTAACTTTCGATTGTAGTTTTAATGTAATTGAAATAAATTACATTGACCTTAGTTACTTTGAAATGTACGTCCAAGTATTATTATTATTTTTTTTTTTATTATTATGACCTAAGTATACATAATATTGTGAAAGAGTAAACGATATGTTGCGTGTGAATAATTCGCTTCGGAAGCTTTTTAATATTATTCAGATGATTAGTACCTGTCCAACAATAGAATACGTAATATTAACGTTATGAGTGATACTTTTTTCTTTTTCTTTCTATTATGCCAACTCAAACTTAATATATTAATATTTACAGGAAAAAACGAATTCACCATATATATATATATATATATATATATATATATATATGTACTACAGCTCGCATGTTGTTTGTTAAATACAAATATGCCTTTATTTAACCAGGTGCATTAATTGCAGCATACGTATACGCAGGGACGGATTGGCCCACCGAGAAATTGGAAAATTCCCGGTGGCCGCTGTCTATATTTATGAATTTGTATAATATAGCAATATTATTAACAATAATATAATACTATCTCGTCGGTCATGTTTTATTACATCGAGGAAATATAAATGAACACTTCTTTTAGAACATAGACAGCAATAAATAATTTTTATTACTAAATAGTAGGTATAAAAAAATAATTTATAATTTTTTTTATAAATAGTTAATAATATACTATATACCTAAGTCTATATGCCACTGACGGTTATATTATTTGTGGATTATCTAAATATAAATTTATTTTTCAAATGCTTATCGCACTATATGTACACCGTATCGTATCTACCAGCAAGTGCATAGCGTGTGCCGTGTAGCAAGTATTCTGTCCTACTAATTGATAAATACTGTGACTAATGCAGTGATTCTTAACGATTATAAACAAAAATTGTAAAAAAAAAATCGAATATTTCAAATGCCTATAAGTAGCTTAAAAATCAATATAATATTTTTAAAAAAAATATGATTTAAAGGAAATGCCCTTCTTAACAGCTGGTAACAGTTTCAAGTTTCTGCAACTTATACTTTTTTAATTACAACAAATATTTAAAATCGTTTGAGAATAAATCGATATTTTATGCAATTTCGTAAAAATTTAAATTTCAAACGGTCATAAATTTTTTTTCGTTAAGTCTGGTAGAAATTTTTCTATGGTTTTTTGAAGAATAACTTATGAATAACCTAGTATTAAAATTTTGAACCTCAAGTATAAACAGAAAACATTTTATGAATTTTCAACTACAAAATAACTTGTAGATTATCACAATTTTAACATATTTTATACGAATTTGAAATTTATAGGCTTATAAAGAACATTTGAAAGAAACAATTTCCAATTTTATTTTTGATAAGCATAATAACTTATAATAAAACTTGTATTAAATTTTCAAGAATTTTTGGACACCTAAATAAATTTTATAGATATTTCAAAATAAAAAATTTACAAAAATCGAAAATTTAAATTGTCTATAAATAAGTCAAAAAATTTCAAAATACTTCGAAAAAGTTACTATGTATAGAAAACGCTAATTTAAATGTTTGGTGAAAATTTCATATGTATGCGGTTTTTTTTTTGAGTTATAGCATTTTAAAAACGTGGTTTTGTATAAAATTTCCCGTTTTTTCGTAATTTTTTTATGGTTTATTTCGAGGCTATTAAAAAGTAGGTATTGAAAGTTGCATTTTTGACATGCCTAAATACCATCTACATTCACTTTCCTTTCAGAAAAGTTGCTGTTTAAGAAAATCGAAGCATTTTTACTGCCCCAAAATGTGATGACAGATACAAAAATAAAAAAGTAAAAATAAAATAAAATATTAAAAAAAAAAAAAAAAAAACACATTGTTGTAAAACCAATAGATTCCATCACTCCATTCAGAATCTAAAAAATAATTAACATTATGAATATATGGTATTACTATAAACTTCTAAGCAGCATTTTAATGACTTAATACATTGGTCAAAAAAAATGTGCCGCTGTGTTTATAATTTCCCGGACCGATTTTTGATCCCAATCCGTCCCTGCGTATACGTCTTAAGAAGCCAATTGAACTGATGTTAGGGCAAATTTATTTACATCTCGATACTGCTAAAGCAATCATATAAATTTATCGTTCAACGTTGTAGTACATTTTTATAAGATTCGTTGCGGTCTTTAAATCATTTTAGGTGGAGTACACTTCAGACGGCGAAAACAAATACGATTTCTTAGAGATGGGAAAAACTGGCATTTCGACTATACAAGTATTCGGCCGATTGCAGTTTTCGTGCCAAGACTTTGGAATGGACGATCCCGTTTGCCTGTCTACGCCCCGATCGTTTCTCGTAAGTAAAAATGGCTTTTATTGATTTTTGGAACAGCCAAAAAGCGCATATATTATTATACTATTATAAAGCGGTATATAGATACAATTACACTAGAAACAATTAAACGGTTCCTGAGTTTTGAATTTTGACTAACAAAATAGTACCACTATTATATTTACTTCTAAAATGTTCATATTTATATATGCAGTGAAAATTACATCATTTCTCATCATTAGTTTAATTATAGTTACCTTTAATAAAATGATTAATGACGTAAATATTATCTGTATTCACTGTAATTATAAAAACTTTTTTTTAAAAAAAATACGTATTAGATTATAGTGCAAAACAATCGATAAAAACAAAAGATCAAATGACTGCATTTTAACTTTAATTTAGTTCAAACTAGAATAATTTATTATAAGTTCAATTTTAATATAAATGGTTCTAACAGTTTTCATTATTTTCATCATAATACATACCTCGTAGCGTAAGGAATACAAAAACAATTATTACTTATATTTCGTTTTTGTAAACTTTTTTTTAAAAAAAACTCGGATTATTTTCATTTATATTATTACAGGTAAAAAAAAACTACTGTGGATCTGACAACTTATAAAATAATGATAAAATATTGTACATTGTGTCAGTTATGAACATGATTTATTTATTTAAATTCAATGCTTAACCGTATTCTTCGGAACGAGTGGAAATTATGAATTTTGAATATCTCATCAATAAAACAAATAAATCCAATTGCTTGCACTGAGTGTTGCATTTGTAATATAGACGTTATTTGTTCTGCTTGAAAACAAAACACACGAGTGTGATACATTATACATTTTTACATTTAACATTCAATAAAATATTGATTTAATATGACTATATAGTATTATGAATACATAAAGTTTTAAGTAGGGTTACATTTTTCGTACTCTTAATGACAAATGACAATAATGTTATGAACAAGTTAGTTCCACGCTATAGAATATACGATTACTGTTTTGCTTCTGTTAATAAATTACGATAAAAACTAAATGTATGTCATACGTGTGTATACGATTGAGGTGGTGTTTTCTAAACGTTAAACTTAAGTAATAATGTTCTAACAATTCGGAAAAATATTCATACACTATAGCTTTATGTAATATTCATAACGTTTACAAATATTCCTTTTAACAACTTTTCGAGGATTGAATAATATTTTAGATAACATATTATGCAACTAAGGGAGCTATAATTTATAATATAATATATTAATATATTAATATTACAATTATAAATTACTTGTTTTATAAACATACCTATTGCAGGATTTTAATTCCTAGGAAAATTATTATAATAGCTAAAATGTCATTATTTC
Source organism: Chaitophorus viminalis (assembly GCA_025469195.1). Lineage (NCBI taxonomy): Eukaryota > Metazoa > Arthropoda > Insecta > Hemiptera > Aphididae > Chaitophorus > Chaitophorus viminalis. The sequence continues at coordinate 307,454 of JAIPRK010000144.1, read as the reverse complement.
AAACCACTACAGTTTTCCTCTATAACGTAAAATATACGGTCTATATTTATCCCACAAGAAAATCCCAGAGATACAAAAAAAAAAAAAAAATAATAAATAAATGCGCTTGAACTTTTCATTATATTAATGATTTCTAAAGAAATATTATATCATTTATACAAAATATTTCCATTTGGTTTCTAGTGTTAAAATTAATTAAAACAATGTGCTTTCTGTGCGTATTATTTGTTACACTCAATAATATATTATACAAAATAATGATGAGTAATTCATATTTAATAGAAAAAAATAAAAATAAAAACAATTCACCATACATTATGTAGGTATTATGGCCGTTATCATAATATTCAAAAAATTGCACTTTTAGTTGGCGTGATTTTCAATATTTATAACAAAAAATAACAATACCTATTTAATAAACGGTTTTTTTTAGTTCATTGTATTAAATAATAATGTATAGGTATATACGCCAAGGTCATTTATAATATATTAAACAACATTTTCCCTCTGATCGTACAGCAGTGAGTATTTTGTTCGCGATAAGAAATGATAAACGCACTGTCCCATAAATATATTATTTTTATTTTCTTTGTAACAAATACCTTGAATATAGCTTACAATAGGCCTAATGCATTACATATTACATTGATACATCTATAAGACTTGTCAAATACCGCAGTACCACGGCAGTGACAATGACAGCTGTCCTTAATTGTTCGAAACTTTTAAAGTCATATAGCAGTGTGTGTATATTCATTATTGATTGGTTGCGTTTTTATGAGCTATTGGCTCCATATCATCCGCCTTGAACGTTTATTCGTTATTTTATATAGGTATTTTCGAAAATCATTACGGGAAGGTATTTTATTTATACGATTCAAACGATTAGATTATATATGAGTACAATATATTCTCGTAATGATGAAGATTTTTGTATTTCTTTTATTTTTCTCGGACCTTATTTACTCCTGTATAGCTGCATTGTAATATTTTGCTAATATATGTCCTATACAAAGGTATATTATTATTAACAAAAAAAAAAATCGCAATATGTATCTATATATCAATAGGTATCTATTGTATTTAATTACTTATCAATATAGAATTTAATACCCTAAGAAGAAGAAATGACATTGAAAGAATACATTTCACGGGCTTATACAATAAAAAGTTCACAATATACAAAGACACAATAACTAATCAACAATACTTTATCGTCGATATTATTTTTTTTATTATTAGTTATTTATTATTTTCGATTCCGGCATCCGACTCCTATTGTAACATCAATATATTATAAAACTAAAATTAGTCAATTTTAAATAACGATAATTTTTTAATTTGTTTATGCTTGTTTGAGAGTTATTTATCACACTTGTCAAGTGTAATTAATAAATTGTAAGTGTCTGTATTTTTTTTCAAAGTATTATTGTTCATTGTAATTATCCCATTATTCGTGAAATACATTTAAATAGAAATTGTATTTTGAACGGATAGTTTATTTGAACAATATTATTATTACATTGTATTTAAATTAGACATTTTAAAATATCATAACAATATATTATGAGCTAATAAAAACAATTGTGATGGTTGAATACGTATAATAATTTTAACACTCACGGGAGACAGTTAGTTGTGATGAACAGAAATACCATTGCGAATATTATCGATCGGTTGCCATTCAGAAAAGGCTCTGGCTCTAACATTACTCTTTCGTGCCGATAACTATTGTGACAATAACATGTCATTAGTTGCTCAAATACTGTAATTATCACGGAACTGGAGTGGTCTTATACGCACTATATTCTGCGAAATATTCCATGTCGAATACCAACTACATAATACATGCGCTTCGATCACTTATAAAACGTAATGTACAACAACGTGCCATGATTTCAGTACTTTCCATAAATTCTGCCTCAAATCATTACAGGTGTAATATCTCAAGTCCCTTGCGGCCTTGTACTACGCATATTTCTATGTTTACAATCATAGTCTCGAGACTATTATACCAGTTATGCGCGCTCTACATAATGTTTATCATCGTTTTTCAAACATAACTATTTAAACTTAAATGAGCAAGTGAACATTTTATCTGTTTCCGAGCCCTGAAGTTAACCGATAAATTATTCAATAGCCCGTTCAGCTTTTCTCCGAAATTATGCTGTAGATATACTTGAAAACTTAGAAAAGATTTACTTTTATACATTTTACTAGTAATTCCCTTCACCATCATACGTGTGCACTGTATTAGGAATCATTCCTGTTCATTTGATATTACTCAAATTACCAAGGATTAAACAAGTATTTGGTTTCATATTTTTAGTTTAAATTTTAAACGTTTTTCACTATGATCCGACTGTCCTAGATGGTATGAATATTATTCACGTACTAAAGACTTATCGGGCTAAGTTAATATTATATTTCGGGCCAAAGTCCAAGCTTTCTTCAAATTATATTTTCGAAGGCCTGTTTAGATTTATGATAAAAATCGATGGATGAAGTTGAGTTATTTTCAACAAATTCTTCGAGCCAAGCTGGGCCGGGCTTATGGAAAAAACGATGGATTGGACTGAAAATTGTCAGTCTTTATATAACAGATACTTACACATCAATTTATTTTCACAACTTTCCGAATAAAAATTATATCCATACATCGTTTTATGTATTATATCATTATAATTATCTATTTATATCTAATACCAAAATTTTCCAAATGTGTGTACCCAAATACCTATGCACTTGATTTATCTAATATACTAAATATCCAAAAATATGCAAAATAAAATATTAAATATATTTTCCTTGTATTCTAAAACCTATATTTATACATTACTCACATTCTTGTACGTCCTTTCTTGCCGGATATTAAAAAATTTGAAGTTCTCAGCCCTAGTAATATAATATTAAAATTGTCTTGACCATAAATGTTTACATTTTTGTTTTTAAATATCACGAGCGGGGAGGAGGGGAACTTTTCTCCAGGGCTTTCACTAAATTTGTTTAGTTATTAAAATAAAACGATTACTTTTGTTACCCTGTTACAACTACAGACATAATAATATTGGCTGTGTTCTCATTGTTCAAGGTTTAGATCATATAACATAACTCTTTATGAGATTTAGCCGTGTTCACGACCGTAATTGTGTAGAACGTTTAAAGTGTTCGTAAAACGAAAAGCTACTTGTTTAAAATATATAAAAATGAAAGAAAAAACATGCAGACTCAATATATATATAATATGAATAATTTATAAGAATCACATTCGATTTAGTTCGAGATAAATACTTAATGAGTATTCCTCTTTTTGGGAGTTTATGGCGTATTTAACAGTAGGAATTATTATTACTGTAATAATAGTATACTGTGACCATTCAAGATAAAAGTTGAACGTACGATAATAGGTATCTGTTATAGATTATGTTATTTCTTACCGTTTATGTTGTATAAGATAATGATATTTTTTCTCGCATGCGTTAGTCATTTCTACACAGCTGGGATTATTATAGTTATTATTACCGTTTGGGATCTACGTGATTGGCTATATTAAAGGGCAGGGCAAGGTTATAGAAACAAAGATTCCCGGCTATCTAACCAGCGCAGCGGAGCCTACTGCGAAACACCATTAGCAAATCCCGGGTATGTTTTATCCGTTTGGCTTATTTCGTTTTTCTGATAACCCAAACCTAACCTAACCTTAACCGCCACCCCCACACCCATAGCTATATCCCGTGCCATCCGTTGAACCAATATCCAAATAATTGATGTTTGTTCTTGTACGGTTCTGTGTGTGTTTTCTTATATATTGCACGATCCATAAAACACCGGAGGTAAAACGCATTTTTTTTTTTTTTATTTTTTTTATAAAAAAAAAAAATACTGAGAATTTATAATAACGTCTGCGTTGTATTATATTATAGATAATATAATATAATACAATATCATGATATAATAATATTATTGGTATGGAGGAATATAAATGATATTAGACTTTAATTTGATCGATTTAATTATTATTATTTACTTTTACTACAACATAAACGTTATGACATTATATTATGTATAATCATTTTACATACGAATAATTAAATAGTTTTCCTAGTCAATTTATAGGTATAGATTATAAAAGTATATTTTTATACATTTTAGTGCAAGTTTTACGTATTTTTTTGTGTTTTAATATTTAATAAGTTGATAAAAGGTTAAGTTATGAATAATTATAATTTCTCAATATTCTTTACAGTATAATATTTACAAATTAAAGCTAAATATTTTTATGTAGCACATGAATAACATAAATAAATCTTAGTATCAATAAATATAAATCAATTATTTTAATTTTGACCGTATAAAGTCAATAAAACCAAATTCAATAAGAATAAAATATTTTATTTTGATTTTTTTAGCTACCTACATATTATGAGATTATTATGAGACTAAAAATGAAGACAAATCTTATAAATTTATAGAATCTTAAAGTTTCATTTAGTGTTATGGAAAAAAATTACATAAAAATTAAGTGTGCAACAAAATATATCACATAAATGAAATCGTTTAGACACAAAAATACGTAAAAATGAAAAATGAAAATTCTTGAAATAAAATGAACATATGCATTTTTTTCTACATAATTTTTTAATGATTTTATTTAAATTAAAATCATTACTTTATGCATTAACGACCATCATCATATTTGAAACTGAATTGATTATTTAAAAAGATAATATATTTTACGCTATCTACACTTTTTTTATATTTGATTTATATAGCACCTAAGTATACCTCTGTTCATATGGCCACGGGGAACAGATTTTATAAAAACTAATTTTAAATATCGCCATTATATTTAGAAATTAAACATTATATTTTGTTAAGGCCATTTCTTAATTTTCTGAATCAATCCCAATATTCTATTATAGTGTTTGGCATTATGGCCTCGATTATTGCATTTAGTTTTATAAACTTCTATGTAATAACAATAACAGTAACAATAAAAAGTATAAATTAACTTTCTGTTTGTAAAAATCAACTAATAGTATTTGAACGTTGGGTAAAACTTTGCAGCTATCTATGGACGCGATTGTTTGCATAAAGTTTTCCAATCATATCGCTGAAGATCTCGAAGAATTATTATAGCTGATTCGACGGTCTTAAGTTTATTATAACTTATGAGAATTAATAAAGATAAATAAAAATTAATCCCTCCCCAGTTTGTTGTTTAGACCCTAGGGATAATTTCTGGTATAGAAGTTTCGTGATATATATATTTACAGTTTTCAATTGTACACAAATATTGTTTTGTGTATACATATATATACATATACTCTTGATATTCATTGTTGAGTTTTTCCGTTCCATACTCACCTGACCTATCCGTATTCTTTATTTATTAGAATTTCTTCTCGTTCGCTCTGGCGTTCCCATGTGTTATTACCTTTCACATCACGTATGAACATTTATTTTGAGAGTGTATAATCGTAACAATAAAAATAGAATTCCCCGTTGAAATATTTGACTTTCATAATGTTTGAGCGGGAAGATATACGTATATACGTATTCATATAAGATTATATGTATTTTACTATTTTAAATGAATTTTATTTTAAATGCCGTCCTTAAATCTATTATCAATGTTTCTCTTCTTTTTTTTCATAACTTTACATATTTATACTGTATGAACATCATTTGTATAGTCTTAAAATATCGATGTATCAATATTAATATTATAACTATCGCATGATAGTGTATATGATTTAAAAAAAATTCTCTCCCAGATGATAATAAATAATAAATGATTGCATGATGATCCCTATTGCGAGGATTTGATATTATATTGTAAAAATGTTCTTTGAACCGTGTATTAGTTGAATTCAACTTTATAGTTCATAATATCTAATATTATAATATAAACACAAGAGAAAAATATTAAAGATAATATGAAAGTTCAGTATTCATAAAAATCAACTAAATACAATGTTGTGTACCAATTATAATTATACTGGTCAATCGAATAAATGTGAAACTGGAAACACGTGCAAAATTATTAACTTTAAATATTTTCTTCATATCATCGACTTTATTTTTATTTTTCCAAATAAATTCAAAATATCCACCGCATATATAATATATATATATATATATATATATAAAATAAAATGCTTAAGAAGGTTGTGTTATAAAATAATTTCTTACGCGATGAATATTTTATAATTTTAAAGTAAACCCGAAAGTGGGGATGGAAAAAGTTTGGAATATTATTCTGTATATTATGTATATCCCATACTAATCATAGCATTAGATACAAATACAATAATATGTATTCATATTGTGCACAGCGAATCCTTTCTAAAACGAGTCCTTGTTCAATATTGATAAATATCTATATTTTTGACAGTTCGCGGATGTATATATTTTTTTTTCTATCACAATTTAAGTATTGCTCTTATATATTATGAATAAATTATTTCATGGAGAAACCAGCGAAATTTTTAAACACAGATTGTTCTCTTTGTCTCCGAGAGAAGTTCAGTTTTTACTATGTATATGTCATATAATAAAAAAATATATATATATATATATACTTTGATTATTATATTATAGATGTATCAGTATAATATAATATATATTAGGTATCCGTAGTTAAATATGGATCATATCAGCATTTAATTTGGTAGCATAGTGAACTATGGAATAATAACAGCAATAAAATAAACAACTGCCTATTTGATTGTATAACTTACACGCATTTAAAATGAAAAAAAAGTCACAAACTATAAAAATTACAATATATATTTATGGTTAAAATAATTAGAGACATGGCATATTTGGAATATCTTATACTAAAATGACTCTATGGATGATATGGAAATGGAAGAAATAATCTCTTAAATTCTGTTTTTTGATTACTATACGATTCGTCATCTACAAATAAGTGATTTAAAGCCGTTATATATTCAATTATATTACACACGTAAAAACGTAAATACATATGTATGTATTACTATTAATAACTGCACGTCTGCACATGTTATAAATATCTGCTTTGCTTCATGATTGAACCCTGTGTATAATAATTTTCAACAGGCACCTAAAAAGTTTGAATAAAAAGAAATTAATATTAAGAAATACTTATAAATTGTACAAGAAATTACCCTACAATTTAAGTAGTATATTTTCTTCAAAGAAATGAACTAAAACGATCCTCTCTCGTAATCTTTTTGTCGTTAGAATTTTATGTATATACCTATGTAACTATTAGATTATATTTTATTTTTCTCATTTTCACTTATGGCCATTGGGCACTTAATGTTGAAACATATTCAACGGCCCTCAATGGTCACTTAAATTATTTAATGTAAATTCAAAGTTGTGTTAAAAATAGGTTAATGTATACCTTTTTTCGTATAAGTTTCGACTTAAATAAATAACTTCGAAGTTATTTCACTGAAAACATTTAATTGAGCATACTCTCCCCTTGTATTTCCTAAGATGGGTACATTTATTAAATACATATAGGAAAACACCTTTGTACCCTTTTGTTCCTAAAACAATGGCTATATATTAAGTAGCATAACTTGTGGGTTGGCGTAATTACTCAATTACCACGTTTCGGTTATTTTTTGCTAATGCAGTATAATGTCCTAAGACAATGTTTCATATTATAAAATAATACGAAATGTATTGTACCAGATCACATATCCCTTTTCTTACAATTCCATACTGTATTAATTAAAAAATAGTACCTACTCAGTATTTTTTTCACAATATTCTTATGTTATAATATCTATGTGTAAAATTAAAGTATATTAAAGTAAAGTATTGTTTTATAATTTTTATGTTTTCATATTACTTTACAGTAGTATAAATAGTTTAAATATTCAATAATTAAATTAAAAATGATTTTTTTTCATATTTATGATATTATTGTAGTTACTTACTTACTCAAACAAAAATATTAATAATTATTTTTTAATTATACTTTGACACACGAGTTATAATTATAGTTAATAAACCATTTGCATGATATTATTATATTATGTTCAACGCAGTGGTTTTTGTAAAACATTAATTAGGCATAAGCTGAACAATCTGAGTAAAAATTTGCTGATTAAATTAAAATGTTATAAAAATGTCTAGATAAATAATGATATTTCTACTTAACAATTTTATAAAATTTGTGAATTGTATTGTAGCCTTAGATCAATCATCGTTATCATTTGAGTATGAGAAATGAATACACATTTGTTAATAATAAATAATAAACGTAACAAATTCGCAACTAAAAATAAACATGTAACTAAACAATTGCTCGAATAAGACATAATATAGGTAGTGATAAACTTAGGTACGTATTATATTGTAAAGTTTTGGGATTAAGATTTATACTTTATGTGCATTATTGTTTAATATGGGTGTACGGCATTGTTTGTTTTAGATGTTGCCTAATTGGGACGGCACAACCAGTGGTTCAATTTCTGTGAAGTTTCGGACCAATGAGGCAGATGGGCTTTTATTTTTCAGTCGAGGTCAAACTGAACACACAGTAAGTTACTTACAATATTTATCTTTGAATAATTATTGTGGACACCAAATGTTTTTGTTTTGTTTTTTTTTATGAATTTTAAATCGTTTGCAAAATGTTTAAATGATTTAAAGTTTTCTCACATAATTTGAGATAAATTTTACTACAAACAAACATATTTCCATCAAATCTTGGGCTTGCCCATTTATATATTTAAAACAAAATATAATAAATCAAAATACAACCATTATTTTGTATTTAAAAACCATTCATTTTGTAAATGGGTTATGGGATAAAAAAATAAATTAAATAAACGTCGTTTACAAAACAAATTTAATACTTAATTTTTAGTATATTTTGTAGTCTAAACATTATACTATTATGTTTTGTTTATTATAAAACTTCCCTTTTATTTTAATATTTAAATTTCTTGAAGCTTACATATACTACAATAATGTGCCTAGGTACCAACGGTACCAACGTGATTTTCATCCGTTTATTTTTTACCAACTGGTGGAAAAAAGTTTCAAGTGCTGTCAAGTTTCAATGAACTTATTATTCCATCACATCACCATGTTTAATTTTTTATATATTAACTTATTTTCTTACTTAATTACAGGCGTTTACCTTAAATACAGATCGTTAATTCTTCTTCTATAATGATATAAAAAGTGGATTAAATTTAAAAGTGGATAGTAAATTTTTTTATGTCATGTAGTTATGTGATATTATGTATTATTTTTACAGTTATTAAATATGTATATACTATATTTTTCATGTGAATAGTAGTATAGCACAATATATTACCAATTCGTCTTAACAAGTTTGTAAAATTATTGGACTTAAAGAATTATATAAGCCTGTAGTGGTTCAAAAAACAAACGATTGTAAATTTGAAAAAAAAGAACATTAGGTGTACAAATAATTTAAATACTAATAATAACAAACGGTTCATATTATATAAACCATTATTAATATATATTTCATGTTGAAATTCAAATATTCATTTGAACGTTCAATATTATCTGAATGAAAAAATTAACACGTTTATTCTATTGATTCCTATTGTTTACTATAAATAAGAAACAACTAATATTTTTTATTGTTTTACGAATGTTAAAATTGCCCCATTATGACGTATCTATATAGAATTATATCATTATAATTGTGTCATAACTGATTATTTAGTCTTTTTAACCTTCATATCCACGCACAAAATGATAGGTACTTAATTATATTAATCACGTATTGTCGCTTTTCTACCGGCATTGGACTGAATATCGCGTATGTCGCGTTCTGCCAGCAACGAAGCATATTGTTATTATTAGTGTTTTAAATTTAAATAGACAGTCCACTTTTTAGCTTGCAAAAATTGAGTTGATTCAGTGTTTACCGTTATCGTCATATTCCCTGATCAATCTCATGGTTGCTCTGTGCACCCGTAAATTATAAACGCGGATATAGACACCAATAGAAATTAATTCACTAAGTTAAACAATTAGAACGTTTTGCCGTTTACTCATGCTGTGCGTTCGACATTCCCAACCTTGACGTTAATCATAAGTGCATCAGTTGGTAAATCTTGTTGTGCTGAACTCTGGATACACAGACTAGAATTTTTCCATCAATGAACACATTAGAATGGTCAGATGCCACCGCGAAACGTTTTGAATTTTCAAACGATTACATTAACTAAACACGAATGTTTAAAAAAACATTAATAAATTGTGATTTTTTTCAATAAGAATAGGGTAGAAATTAAATTCATACTGCTCGTTATAATGAAGCCAACAGTGCTTTACAATATTATCGATCAATTACGTATACCTAAATCATAACATCATTTCCTGGTGATCTCAATGCAATTATGAATATCGAAACATATAACATGATAATAATATTATCATATTAACATATTATGTTAATACTATTTGTTTCGTGTTTTGTGAGAAAATAATACAATCGCTTATTTTTATCACACAAATACCTGCAAAAAAATCTTTTAAAAACAAATAAATTCTTTAAAATTAAACACAAGTAAATCACTACATTTTTAATATCATATATAACGCAAGGCGAATCAAAAAACAAAAAATCGGATGGGCCTCGCTCTGCTGTACAGTAGGGAGTGGAGTGAGCCTCGCTCATAGGATAAATCATTACAATGGATTTGTGAAATTTGAATTCAATGATAGGTATCATTGTATATGAATAACGATTCTGAACGGAGATGATATGTTGGTCTAGAATAGGATATTATAATATAGTATATTATATTTAAATTAAAATATAATGTCAATATTTGCTTTTCAAACGCTTTTCAAAAAAAAATTGTACCAATAAATTTCAATAATTTTTATATAACATTAAGAACTACTTGTATGAAATTTCCTTTTAAATTTTCAAGTATTTTGTACGAGCCAAATGTTTTTTATCAACGATTATAAAAAAAAAAAATGTAAAAAATTAAATATTTAAAATGCCTATAAGTAGCTTAAAAATCAATAAAATATTTTGAAAAAAATAATACACAAAGAAAATGCCAATAATATTTTGAAAAAAATATGACATAAAGGACATGCCAATCTTAACAGCTGGTAAAAATTTCAAGTTTCTGCGACTTTTACTTCTTGAATAATCGAAAATATTTAAAATCGTCTGAAAATAAATCGCTATTTTATGTAATTTCGTAAAAATTTAAATTTCAAACAGTCATAAAATTTTTTCCTCTGAGTCCGATAGAAATTTTTTTAAAGATTTTTGAAGAGTAGTTTGTAGATAACTTAGTGTTAAAATTTTGAACCTAAAGTATGAACAGAATAAATTTTAAGAATTTTTATCTACAAAATAACTTGCAAATTATCGTGATTTTGACACATTTTATACAAATTTGAGCTTTTTGGGCTTTTAATAAAATTTGAGTAAAACGATCTCCGATATTTTTTAATTACGATTAGTTTAACTTATTATAAACCTTGTATTAAATTTTCAAGAGTTTTCGGTCAGCCAATTAAATTTAATAGATGTTTAAAAGAAATTGAAAATTTGAAAATTTCAAGTGTTTGCAATTTTTCTTTTTTGAATTAGACCATTTTAAAAAAATTTATTTTGTAAAAGCGTGATTTTGCATAAAATTTCCCGTTTTTTTTGTAATTTTTTTATCGTTTTTTTTCGATTTTTTTAAAAAGTACTGAAAAAGTTGAATTTTTGACTAACCCATGTACCATCTACATTCACTTTCCTTTCAGAAAAGTTGCTGTTTACTGCCCCAAAACGTGATAACAGACACAAAAATAAAAAAAAAATATAAAACACATCATTGTAAAATCAATAGATTCCATCACTCCGTTCAAAATCTAAAATAAACGTTAAAAAAAAGACCGTTTTATAGGTAAATCTTTTCATTCTTGTTCTAGTCACGTAAGCTTCACTATAATATTATATTCAGAATCAAATTCACACACTACAAAAGTGCACAATACTTCACCTCGAGTAGTTTTTATTGTGTCGTATAGAATGAGTTATCTAATATAGAATATTTTAAGGTTAAATTTATACTCCGGGAAAAAGTGCAGAATAAAATGTGCACAGACTATATACTCGTATTATATGTCACTGCACTTACACGGCGTGCGTATCTCTTCCAAGAGTAAACTTTTGTCTTAACAGTGTTAAAATCTCACGCAACAATAGTTGATTGTGTGTGTTGATTTATATATTTTTACATACTTAAAATGTATTATGATTTAAAATTAGAAAAAATAAATAAATTATAGTATATTTTAATGGAATTTCTAATAAAATATGCTAGTTATCTCTATGTATACTATGTATACTAAGTATACTACTTACATCGTCAATTCTTTTGAAAATATTATTGATAATGACCTAGTGAAATTGCAATACGAGAAATAATTCAATACTTACTCTAGAATAAACATTTTCCCATAATTTATACCAAGTCGAATAATGTTTTGGATGTACCACACTGTTTATAATACTTGTTTAACAAAAATATTAAAATTACATTATCCATGTTTCAAATGATTTAGGAAGAATTTATATTTTTAGACGTTTTCCCCTCAATTAAAAGGGAAATAAAATTTACCACATTGTACATTTATTTCAAATAAACCGTTATTCTTATGGTAAAAAGTTCAAAAAGTGTTAGCATAAATTATAAATGTTGAAATTGAATTTTGGTAATATGCAATCGTGCATTATTGATTCAGAATATCACGACAGTGCATATGCGACGTATAATAACCATACAATCAATATTGCAGTATTTCGAATATATATTTAGCATAAAATAATAAAAGTATTGTAACTGATTATATAACAGTAATTTTAATTTCTAGGGCATATTGAATACGATTATTTTGAAAATCGTTTACACGTCACAACTCCAAATATGCTTTTAACCATATATCCTGACATATTTTTTACGAATTTATTAAAATAAAATAAAAACCACAAAAAAAATACGACCCTACTCAAAATCTAAAATAAACATAATAAATAATCTAGTGAGAAATTAACTCTATATCATACGTTTATATTATGTAATATACATAAATGTTTACTATTTGTATTAAATAAAAAATTTTCTTATAAGATAGGTAAAAGTTTTATACATTTTTTCATGAATATTCCTTAAGTGGCATGTTAGTTGTATATTATTTGAATTTGATACTTATACCTATATTACCTATAGAATTAAAGAAGAATTATTTAATTTTAATTTTGATGGACAACTAACTAAACTTATACCTAAACAAGTACGTATCAAGTAAAATATTATATTATGAAATAATTCAAAACTATAATTAATTAATTTTTTTTCAATCCATAATTACCATTAATTTATTAATATTTAATTATAAACCTATAGTAAAATATAATATGTACGCTGCAAAAACATGCAAACGATTGGCATAATAATATTTTTAGAATTATTTATTACCTACTATTTTAAAACAAATAATAAATATAAAATACACATGGTAGTTATGTTCCTTTCGTTAAAAACATGCGCGAAAATCTTTATAAAATTTCCGTTGAAGTGTATTACTTATCAATTTTTCCTTACACAATTTTATTTACACAAGTCCATGGGTAGGTTTTTTTTTTGTCCACGAATAATTACATAATTTATTATATAACTGAAACGTTATGAATGTTATGATGAAATTGAACTTTTCAATTTTAGCCGGATTTGACGTGGGGTTTTCAGCTGTCATTGTTAACAGATCGAGTCGGTTAAATTTGCATAGACGCCATAGACAGTGGCAATACAATTTTTATCAACGCATTGTTCCACAGCGATTTTGATTCCACTGTTATTTATTTTCAGAATGGAATTTATGCTGTTGAAATGGTTGACGGGCGGCTTTATGTTTATCTGGATTTGGGTGCTGGTGGCACGAGGGCTGAAGTCAGTTCGGAGAAGGTTAAAGTCAATGACGGTCAATGGCACGAGTTTTCTATATGGCGCAACGATAGAGACATACACTGTACCGTAGATGATTACTCGTCAGATTTCACGACAAATGGTAATAACAATAATAAAGAACAATATGTTATAATTTATTTTAATTCTATGTGTACCTACGTATACTTAATTTGTATTTTGTAGTAATGTTTCATATTATTGACGACAGTCAATGTGTTTGAATATGCATATCAATCACAGTATTATATTAAAGCATGATAATATTATATATTAAGTGTGGTTCTGTTGTTATATTTTGTATTTGAAATATAAAAATGTACAATATTATACATCAATCACATCATGTAATCACAGGACAGCACTTAATATATATATTATATTTTAATACAATATTCCAATTCATATACATTGACTTGTCTTGCTAATTCACATATTACATTATTACATTATTATGTGATTGTTTTTTTACCTTAGACTGCATATTTAAATTTCATTATCCTATCATAGTTATACTGAAATAATTGACTAATAAAATAATTGACTTTGGGCTCTGCAATTTTAGAACACAAATGTAGATAGTAAAATTAATTTTATTTTTATTAAATTGGGATTTATAGTTTTTAAAATAATAATTATTGTATATATTTTTAACTTATGGGTTATTGATATTTATGTAGTGGGTAATTATATTATAATCTAGTCGACTGAAAAATTAAAACTCAAAGGTTACAATTTTTATATAAAAAATATATATATATATATATTGTTATAATTTATTCATTTCGCTAACTATATATTTTATATAACATAATATCAACAAAATAATTTCATTTTTTTTTATATCATGGCTTCTAAAAATATTATATTCATAAATTGATGACGTTACTTAAGTAAAAAGTACCAAGTTGATATTTTAAATGTTTTTAGCGCGAAAAAAGTTAAGAACGGTTTATACGATATTAATTTTGAAGCAGTATACTCATGCTAGTATATGAGAATGTACGCCATGGAACGTGCATCGCAAGCGAACTATATTTGCTGATTGTGATGTTTCTATATATTTATATATGAATATCAAAATACTATTGAATATTGGCATTCCATCAGTATAGGCCTACGTGTACCTACGAAATATTTCTCAAATGGTTAATTACGTTTCCAGGTGATTCTAATCAGTTACACTTGCAAAACGGCATCATGTTGGGGTTTGGCGGTCGAGCGGTATACCACAAAAAGGTACCTCCAGGCGTGTGGACTCTGTCGCTGGAAACGGGATTTGTAGGGTGCGTGCGTGACCTCGTCCTGGATGGTGTAGCGATCAATTTGGTCAGCTTGTCTCTGGAACAAGACCACGGTACAGTTTAATGAACCGGAAAATGGTCAATTATTAACTTCGGGCTCGTTGGACAAAAATAATAATACCGATAGTAGTACATCGACCGGACGAGATATATAGAAGCTGCAGTTGTAGAGTACAAATTTTGTCGTAAAAACTTATTTTCGTGCGGATAAGAAAGTCATTGTAATGGATAATGTGTATAATGACTGTGAAAACGCGCTATATTGAACAACTTATATTGTACTATTATATACAACTATTGTTGTGATCAAATGATTTTAACTCATCGTGTTTCACGTACATGACGTGTGATAATCATTGGCGTACGTACGGGTAGACTTCTAGAGTTCTACTCCCCTCTCATTCCAAATATCTTCTTCCTCTCAAAGTTTCCGGATGAACAATTTTTTCGGTCGATTTTAGTGTCAATCTATATAGTGAAAAACCTAACCTAAACTAAAATCCTGTGTACGCTACTGGCTATAATAATACTTCCATAAAACCATCTTTATTGATTGGTAGTACAGAGAAACGGAACTTTCGGACGAGTAATCTGTTCGTTGGTGGTGGTTCTTGTGTACAGATAGGGTGGGCAGCTACTGCAAATTTTTTGTCGTTTATTTATCTGTTAATATGTTAAAAATTAACAAATACCCTATTTCATTCAAAGTTAATAGATGATTGTAGATAATATTTTTTTTCACCGTAAAATTTGACAGTGTTATTACATTGATATGCCTTATAAGTCCAGATTAGGAGTAAAAACAATAATTTGTAGTATATTTTTTTTTGACATCATATAATATTATGGGTATATATAAAATACATTATACATATATACATTATACGTGTAAATGAACTGTCAGCCAAAATGAATGATTAAGAATCCTTAACTTTTTTACTGCCTCTGAATAAATATTATCATTGTTCAGCCGATTCATTAGATTTTTCAACATTTCGTAATCACACGAGTAAATCATATTAATAACATTGTTTTTCGTGTTGTTATTTTTTTTTCACAGTGTCCATAACACCGCATTGTCCTGAATCGACTAATAGTTGCAACTCCGACACATGTTACAACGGAGGGGTTTGTCACGAAGGTTGGAATCGTGTGATTTGTGACTGTTCGAATACCGAATACGCTGGCGCCACTTGCACGAGAGGTATACCTGACGTCATTATTAATACAATATAGTAACAGAACTGACTTTTAACATACATAAATATTAAGTACCTACCTGACGAACGGCGCCGTGTGTATAGTAAAAGTCCTCGGGTTCACCATTGACGATAAAGTTTTCCAATCAAACGTTTCACCCGAATTTGTTATTTATTATGTAAACTTCCGAGTGTAAATGTATATATTTAATAAAAGATCTTAAGTTACAAAAGCATATGTAGTCACGCCGGCGTGTCGGTCGATTCCTAGAAAACGTTAGTTGTTTTCAAGTATAGGTGTGTAGTGCACTGAATGATTTCGTTTTCATTTTCCATTAAACAATTGCGAACTTTGAAATAATTTTCAAACCATTGTAATTCGATGCAATATTTAAAATACTAAAGTATTGTTTGATTTTACGAATTATATTTACTTTATATACACCGCGCAAAAACATTTTTTTTGTTTGATTCAAAGCGATTTATTTTACTTGAGAAAGAAACAAAATTAAATTTGTCTTCCAATATACTCTTTTAATTGAAACGTAAATATTTAAAATTATCTTAAGCACACAAATATGTGCTTAAGTATTTGTGAAATATACCATGGTAATAAAGTTTACCTTTTAAACTTTATAGAGTCGTCTATGTACAGTTTTAACGGGACACAATACGCACAAGCAATAATGCCGGAAAAAATGACCACTCAAGTGGAGGATATGTATTTTCGATTTAAAACTAACAGGCCATTGGCTGTGCTGATGAAAACATTCGACAGTTCATGGGATCGACTAGAAATTGCATTAATCATTGGAAGAATTAGATTGGCCTTAAAAATCGGTGATAAAGAAAAGGTATAATATAAACATAAAATTAATTGTTGATTATATTTCCCCTTTTTATATCTACACCTTTTAGTTAAAAATCTCACGATTTGAAAATATTAAACTTTATTTTTATTTTAATAATAAATTAATTTTCAAAATGCAATACCCACTTAAATAGAGTTAAATAAAAATATATAATCGATAAAAGTAATACGTATTAATAATTTTGTGTACATTTCACGTTTAAACTGAAAAGTCATTTCTTTTTTTAGGTGGTTCTATGTGGATCTCATTTGGATGACAACAACTGGCATTCAATTCATTACATTAGACGAGCACATGAAATTCGTCTGAAAGTAGATAACGTTACAGTAAAAAGTAATAACTGTTATTCAACGCATAAACCAGAAGACTACTATATTGACAATTGTTAAACATTATTCCATGATATTTTTAGACGATTCTGATATGGAGGACAAAATCACGCTCAGATGGCAAGGTCTTTTAGTCGGTGGCTTACCTCCTAAGGACCCAGAAGCCATGGTAAACCTACCTAGCTTTATTGGAAGCATCCAACAGTTCGTACTAAATAGAATAAACTATTTCGATCTCGCTAAAATATCAACTCGAGGCTGTAAGTGCATCGGCGTGTTCGCCAGCAATTGAAATACAATATTATAATTTACATCAGTAACGTTTTAATATTATAAATTACAGACTCCGAGGACTTGCCTAAAGTTCACATGACCTCCAAGTACCAAAAACAAGAAAAACCCCCTTCATTGGTGCATACGGTTACGTTCCTATCGAAAAATACGTTCATCGGACTTCCGCCATTAAAAGCTTACTCGAGAATGGAAGTGTACTTCCGGTTTAAGACTAAGCACACATCTGGTCTGTTCTTCTATAACGGCGGTAAGCACAACGACTTTATACTTTCCGAACTGATCAATGGGCACGTGCTCATCAACATTCGGTCGGGCACACACGTGATCCGTCTTCGAGACACATCGAAGAACAGTTATAGTGATAATTATTGGCATTCCGTTCACTTATTGCAAATATCGGCCACTATGTTTTGTCTGATCATCGATGATCAAGTGGCATCAACTACAACCATGTCCAGACCACACAACATACAATTGAATGGAATGTTTTATGTCGGTGAGTTTGACCGATTTACTAATAGCAGACAATTATATGGTTCTAATGAATTGAAAATAAAAATTAAATTAAATGAAAAAAAAAAATATGTATAATTACAGCACGTTATGACAATTTTACAGGTGGGGTACCAAAAGAATTGCACAAACGACAATCGAAGCACATACACTCGAGACACGGATTCGAGGGTTGTATGTCTGGGCTGGAGTACAACGGCGAGTCACCGGACATGGTGGACAACGCCACAATACCCAGCACACTCATCACGGTCGGCTGTGACGGTGAGCCAATATGTTTGGAATGAAAACGTTTCTTACTTTAATTGTTTTTTGACAATGATGAAAAAAAAATTGAAAATAAAAAAATGTATCTGTGATTCAATAACATTTATCGCACGGCATGGGTTTTAAAAAAAATACGTAAGAATGTACATCGAATGTACTTGAAGCCGTGTAACAAATAACAATATAAGATTATAAAAACTGAAACAGCCCAGCACGAGTTCTGTTTAACTAAGCGTCAATGAAACTCAAAATTTCATTTGCAAAAACGCATTTGTTGTTTGTAGAAAATATAAATTATACTTAGTATTAATAACTAATGCAGCAATATACTGTGTATATTGTACAACGGACTATTTTGTTCAAAAACAATAGTGTAATATGCTTTACGACAAAGGATAGCACCGTAAGAAGTACAACCGGACAGTTTAGGCCATTTTTTTTTTTAACGATTTGAATTTCTTGAATTTTAATTTAATTTAATTGACTTCCATTGACATTAAATTATATACATACAAACATATAAAATAATACCTTAATATTTATACTATCTACATGAAAATACATTAATATAAATTTAATGTCTCCGAAATCTTGGCTTGTTGTGGAAACAAGAGTTCTTATAATATCTACTTTTTATGCATATAATATTAAAATTATTATATTATTTGAATTAGTATTTTATACATACTATACAATTAAAACTTTGTTTGAAAAAAATTTTGTTTGAGCTGTCTAAGAGGAAAAAAACCCTGTAAATGTCGACCTGTTGAAATTACAATAAATTATCTCAACAGCAATGCTTATCCACACGTACGTTTTAGTACAGTACAACACAACATAATACACAAATTAGAAAAACAATACCTATATTACCTACGTCAGCGTAGGTATAGATGACGTAGTAATTTTTCCTAGTTATTTTTTCAGTCATAATATTATAATTTCTTTTTTTTTCTAACCTCTGTCCTGTAAAACTCACGTATCCTCTGCCATCCAACTGTAGCTACAGCTGTAACACAACTATTTCGTTTTATTATTGCATTTAATCATACCCGGTGTCGTTGTATGTTTTTTTCTTTATCATTCGTATCCTGTGCCGTCACCGCCACCGCTGCCCCGCAGGACTTAGCAAGATGTGCACACAGGACATGTGCGACAACCATGGCACATGCGTAGAACAATGGAACTCGTATTCGTGTGACTGTGACATGACTGCGTACGTCGGCCCGTCGTGTTCCGAACGTGAGTAAAAAATATCATCTTGCATTAGCCGCACACGCTTTCGATTGTACAGAATGTTCCACGAAAATAAGAAAATTCTAAATAATTTTCGTTAAAGTAAAAAATAAATAAATACTTGAATAATGTTTTTATCAAAAATAGAATCTCGATTATGTACGTCATAAGTCTGATAGATATAATAGGAAAAAATTTATCATGTTTTTCCGTTTGTTCGTATATAGTTCATGAAATGGAAATGAGCGTCATATCCGAAATCAACAAATTTCATAAAAATTGTGGGATCGTCATATTAGTTCATTTTTTATATCTCTAAATTTGTCTAACTGAATCACTAACGCTTTTTTAATATTCTCATCATCTTACCCAGTGGATTTCAACCTGGGGGGTCGGAAATGATAGTTTGAGTCGCCAAAAATAATGAACAAAATAATATTTCATAAAATAAAACTATATTATTTTAAAAATGGTATAAATAATTAATTATCCGTTCAGTATACGATAATCAGATACTTAAATAATATACCAACTGAATAGCATAAATCTCTATTGACCTGTGTAAAACAGCATTTCCAGCCCTTACAGTGATAAAAAATAAATATATCAGACGAAATTAAATGTAGAATCAGACTTAAGAGTAGAAGTTTCTAATAAAAGAATTTATATGGAATCTCCAATTATATAATATCAGTTCAAACTCAAGTTTCTCATTAACACGTTAATAACAAAACATTTTACATTTTTTAATTTTATTTATTTATTTATATATTTTTATAAAGTTTATTTTATTTTACTTAAAAAAAATATTCCAAAAAAAATTAGGTTTTATAATTAATTAAATATTTACTAATTTAAATTAATCAAAATTATTAACTTTAAATGTTGTTTCAGTAATTTAATTTAATTTTGATAAATAAAAAAATCATTTAAAGGGGTCAAATTATTAAAAAAACATAAAAATGGGGAATGACAATTAGAAAGATGTTGAAGTTGAAAACCACTGATCTAAATGATAACGATTGTCCGACATTATATGTTTATAACGAGAAAAACTACAGCTGTGGATGTTATACAGACATTATAATTATTCATAAACTTTGCACTTTTAAAAGCATATTATGATATACATTATGTTTTCAATAATAAAATATGAGTATAATGTAGGCCAATTTTTTTTTACTTTTTCTACAGTTATTTAAACGCAATTGACAGTTTTTTTCACCCTGTTAAAAGTGGCACAATTTAATTTTTTTCTTCTTCTTTCCTCAGAATCGCTTTTCACGTATTCTATAATTATTTCTATAATATAAATGTTTGAACAATATGCGTTACATGCGCTATCTACGGAGATTTATGATTTCGATTGGGACGATTTAACGGAATAATGACTGGATAATATAATAATAATATTATAATATAATACTTCATCATAACATCAGTGGCGTCGAATGACTACCTACGTTTATCGCGAAACACACTTTATCATATAGCATCGGTGTAACTGTAACAGGACGACGGCGGTCTGATTTCGCTAACTTCTCGTCGGTTGAGAGACAAAAATCTTATTCTTGAAAAACCGCGCGTAGGTGGTCCGCGTGTAGAGTTATTAAACTTTGCTGTTATTCCCTTGTCGAACGTGGAAAAACATTCGCTCAATGCGTTTTAGCAGAACATTCCACCGTGTATTATACATATAGCTGTAACAGCAGTGATACAACCACGCGAAAAGCAGCGCCACTCGAGAGGTCACCCGCGCTAAGTTCCTTTTTACCGCCGTACACGCTTTTGGTTTTTATCATTACTTATTCACATCACCGTGAGTTTCACAATGGCCGCAATTTAGACTTAAAACAACATAATATTGCGCAACTTGTTCACATTGTTTCGTGTTCACGTCGAGTGACATACTATAATATTATTGCTGTCATCCGATTTTGACAACCCATATTATCTATATTATTTAGTATCAATTGATTAAAATTGACAATACACACCAGCTACTGTGTTATATACAATAATATGTTTAATATAATATGTGGTTATACTATGTATGTTAGTATATATGGTATGTTTAAGCTAAGAGGTACCACTAGATATTTCAACCCAATGACATTTGGTCTTCGATAAAGGAAAGCGTATAAAAAATATATATTTTAGGAACATTTCAAATTTTTTATCTGTTTCGGTGCAGAATGTATTACTAAATTTGCTTTTAATTGATGATCCCACTTTTATTTTTAAACAATTTTCTTATGAAGATTTTTTTCTTTATAATAATTATTAAATTGGAAATGTTAAAGTAAATATATCAAAACACCCATAATTTGTTTTAAATAAAATTTAATAACCATGTTCGATACTTTCATTCGAGATTTATCAATATTGTTCAATTGTTCTTGTATGAAATATAATCAAAAACTTATTTGCTTTCGTAATTAACTCTTTTGAGTACTTGATATCAAAAACTTTAAGAAAAAACAACACAGAATTTCCTGCAAGGGTTTACTAACTCACGATATCTCCTGTACTAATAAGTAGAATTAAATATTGGTTTTGAGTATTCCACACGACCATAAAGATTTCAATATTATTATATAATGTCTTATGTACATTAACTTTTTAGGAAATTATTAAAAAAAATCTTTGTAAACCCTTTTTTTTTTTTTTGTAAAATTTGAAGATTACCTTTTACCTTTTAATAGAGCTTATTTTTTGATAGATACATTTCAATTCATATACTTTTTGATTGTTAATATACAGAACGTTTTAATAAATAAAAAATTATAAAAAACCTCTATGAAACACATAGAGTTTTACTATTAAAAAATATTAACTATAGGTTTTTTTACATATATAATTACGTTTGATAGTAAAAAACAGAATTATATTATCTTTATTAAAACATAAGATATGGATGGCAGTAATATTATTATAAAATCCTCGCGGGACATCTTGAACATAATAACAATATCACGCATACTTGAATCTGTATATCTACAGTACTACACAAATGACGCTTTCCACATGGTGCGTGCGCATTATAATAATATTATTATTAATATTTATAACATTACAATGTGCATTTGGAGCGTAGAGTGAAATTTTTACAAACATTTTATACTATTCTTTGGTGTTGTTTCAGCGTCCATATCCTACGAATTCGGTCCCGACGGCGGTCTCGTTACGTACGCATTCCCGGACGGGCGCCAGCCGGACATGCAAAATGACTTGTTGGCTTTGGGTTTCATCACGTCTAAGCCAAGCGGTGTGCTGTTCCGCGTGGAAAGCGGCACGTCCAGTGATTATTTACAACTCGAAATGGTAAAAAAATACACGTGATTATAATATTATCTTTTGTGGAAAAAAAAGAATTTAAAAAAAAATCAATACCATATATTATATAATATTATAAAACAGTGTGTGGTAATCTATCATCAGTTTCAAAGAAATGCTTTCAGAAAAGGCCCATAGCGCTATAAACATTTTTCCGTAATCAAAACTGGCTGGATCATTTTATTTTTAATTAACTTTATAAAAATAATAACTATTATAAGTTTTAAATATTTAATTTATTTTATAAAAATAAGAAATAAAAATAGTCTAATTATACTGTAATTTATTCTTGTTAATTTAGTTTAAATGAAACGTTAATCATATTATTCAATTATGATTGCAAATCTATTAAAGTAAAAAAAAATATTAACGTTTATTTATTTTTTTAATTATTTTTGCACTAAAAAAAATATGAAATAACGTCACTTCACCTGAAAATAAAATTTCTACCCAGAATTGTTTTCATATTGTAAGAATAATAACAGCTTTCAGCTTAAATTCTATAAAAAAAAATATTTGAACTATAATAAATGCTATGAAAAATGTAAAAAAATATTTCAACAACACCTTAGAAACTAATAATAATCTATTCACTATAAAAGCTATTTATACACAACTACTGCCTACGGCTTACAGACTTGGATACGAACAATTATCTTTTACATTATTCATAACAAGTGTGTTATGTTTTTTTTATTTTGTAATGCCATGTATTGTTCATTTACTTCATTCAATTATTTCTATACTGTTTAAACTTATAACATTTAGGTTTTTTGAATTTATCGAGGAAAATATATTATATATTATATTTATGCTTCTGTTTATTTCGATAATATCCTTATTAACATGATTTCTCTGAATCACGCACATTGCCATTCGCCTCGTATCTGAAATATAATTTAGTTCGTGTGAAATCCTACATTCGTTGAAGTTTTAGATAAATAATCAAAATCACAGTATATTTGCTTAAAAGTTATTATAAGTTTCATTTGAAAAAAATTGGATTGGCTTTCATAGTTTTGAATAGATTTCTATTATGCGAAGCGTACCATTTGCGTATCATGTGGCTTTTAGTGTGTTGGCAAACGCTTGGTTATGTATAACATTATAAATTCCATAAACTTTCGTC
The DNA here is from genome assembly GCA_025469195.1 of Chaitophorus viminalis. Lineage (NCBI taxonomy): Eukaryota > Metazoa > Arthropoda > Insecta > Hemiptera > Aphididae > Chaitophorus > Chaitophorus viminalis. The sequence goes on along the minus strand of JAIPRK010000144.1, from coordinate 282,999 downwards.
GGCAGTAAATAAAACTAAAGTGTTTTATATAAACACGAGAATGTTTTGTACTTCGTGCGCTGACGCATTTTTTTTTCTTTTATCTTTTTACTAAAAGGTGAACGGCCACATTGTAGTTATTTACAACGTTGGGACCAACGATCATCCCATCGGTGAGGCCAACATCAAAGTGAACGACAATGCTTATCATTTGATCAGATTCGTACGGTCGGGACCAAACTCGACGTTACAGGTTGACGACACTAGCATGCAGACACTGTATCCTTCAGGTACATACCTACTACATAATATATTATATACACTTTTCGAAGTTAATGGACCACCGTTGTTCAGAATAAAGCTAATGATTTAACTTGTTTTAAAGATACAGTATATATTATATATTATATATTATCATATATTCAATGATATGTTACTTTGAATTATATTTATGTGATTTTTAATATTTCAATTGTTTTTATAAAATATAATTGTAAGACTATTATTATATAACCAATGCTTAGAAAAATATTTAATAACGAATTATTTTACGTTTATTTTAATTCCGTTTTTATATTTCTAAAAGACATTTGTCCATTAAATCTTTTATAAATAATACTTTCTTATATTATACTACCAACCCGCTGTTTGTAGGACACCAACTTAGCGTGTTCAATAGACAGTCGACGATCCAAGTTGGTGGTCGATGGAACAAGACGAAACAGCGAATCGAAGATGCGTTCGAGGGAGTCATGGTGGGATTGGTCTTCAACGGTCTTAGAATATTTGACTTGACTGCCAACAGAGATCCAAAAACTTCTAATAAAGGAGACGTGCAGCAGTTATCATCAATTTTGGATCGGCTTAACGAACACTCACTGCTGGACACCATGCAACAGGTAAATTACATATATTATTATATACTTATTGTCTAGTCTCTATTTTTGTCAGGCCAAACAAAACTAAGAACTTAACATTATTATTATTTTTTAATATTATTTATATTTATTCATTTGTGTACCTATCCAAAGCGGCTAGATTTTCATTGTTGAGCCGTGACGTACCGTGTAACCGATCGAATTTTATCTCGGACCAATATGAATAATCATCAAATAATAATAATCTTATTTATTGTATTACCTAATACATTTCTTATTTATTCATATTATAGTTATTTAATTTTCATATTTTATACAAAATTTTGACTTTTTGACTTAATTGGCTATATTTCGTTATAATATTATGCATTTTTCTTTAACTGATCCATAATAAAGTTTGTTTAAATTTAAATGTGTTCTTAATTTCTAGACACCTGCGTCGGGAGTTATGGACGACTTAGTATATTCAGGAGCTGGATCCGGTTGTAATCATGACGATGAAGATCAGTGCACCGTTACATTTGATACTGGATCGGGTGAGTTGAAAAAGTTTTCATAAACGACCCACAGACTGTCAAAACTTTCTTGTTTTGTGCTCGAGTTTTAGGATATATTAAATATTTTGCGATGTTTTCTGAACATTCATCTTGCCAATTAATAACTAATATTGGAGACATTCAATCTCCAACAAATAACAATGCTAATATAATTATATTATTGTGAATTTAAATGACAAAATCTGAGAGTATTCTCAATAGTGAGTATATTTTTGTTTGAACAAAGGAGTTAAATAAACAGAATAACAAAATACGAAACATAAACCACCCAAATATATTATATGGTTATGTAGGTAATAATATATTTTTACTTAACCAAATAATTCTATAATTATATTAATATAAAATCCATGATTTGACCCATTTAATATTCATAATTCATAAAGTACTATATTTAAAATATAAATAAAACATAAAACTATAAAATACCTCCCGAAATAATAGGTATATTAACTTAGCAGCTACTGTTAGAGATTTTTTTCTCATGAAATTCTTCAGTACATATTATACATATGTATATTAACCTCAAAAAATATACGTACAGAATACGAATAAACTAAAACGAGTGCACTATGCATACGAACATTGTGTTAAATATTTTATGTAATATTGTTATGTACTGTTGTACCTATACTTGTATCGACATTTGGCATGCATTGATATATAATAAGAACTCTCTATATACAAACCATATTAAATAGTTATGGATAGACGTTGGAATGTTGAATATTTGTTAACTCTATGAAATAGGTAATGGGGTATACGTAAAATATGTACAAATTAATTAATGGACGTAGAAAAAGTTAATTTACTCAACATAGCTGAATATTAGATGCACCTCAAAGTGTTTGTTTGAAATCATACATGGGAAATACATATTTTATTCTTTGTCATTAAAAATTAATAAGCTTTTATAAGGTTACGTTTTAAATATATTAAAACAGTAACTTATACACTGAGCAAGTATAGTTCATTAGCCATAACAATATATACTGCTATGTTTATATTATGTGCCTAATACGTAAAAACTTTTCAGCATTATCAACTCAATTTATTAATTGTAAATATTTTTGACTTGTAAAAAATATTATATAATCATCTGTTTTTTTCTTATTTTTATTACAGGTGATGACCTGATAACACCAGTCTATGTGCCTCCTACAGTTGTACCACCTCCTTCGTTGATAACTGAAATACCTGGTGCATGTGATGATGAAGAATCAGATTGTATTACGGGTTCAGGATTTGGTCCTACAACTTCTACGGATGACTCAACAACAACTATTAAAAGTAATTTAATGAATGCTCGTATAATAATCGTATTTTCAGATAACATCGATTAAAAATAATTCTTTGAAAATTTTTTTTAGTATTTTGTCTTGCACCATAATATTTTTGATTAGTACAAGACGGCGTAATATGTATAAGCAAAAGTAAGGTATAACTGTAATGGTAGAAATTATTATTGTAATTTTCACTATGATATCGGACATTAGAGTAAAACAAAACATTTATCTCATCTCATTAATTAAACATTTCATTTCGTCCAGAAATGTGTCTTTGATAATTATTTAGTAGTGTGGACCGTTTAATTATTCAATTTGTAGGATGGTAAAACTATATATTAATACTTCGAGTGCGTAATATCATTCATTAACCTATATATACTACATGTATGAAGCACTGCGAATTCATTCACTGCGAAACAAGTCCATCGATGTGATTGTGTACATTATACTATACTGCGGTGTAAAACAACATGCGCATCTTTTGGTGCAGTAAACTGCATATGTTTAATGAATATAAGTTTACGATTATGGAAATTTATACTAATATACATTGACCACATTTCGCCGTAACACAATTAATGATAATAACAATAACATCACTGTGTTACCGAGTCTTATAACCGACTGTATTAGTCACTAAACATGATCAAGAAATTAGCACTCCGGTCGTTTTGCATAAACGTATTTGCGAAAAAGATATAATAGGTATACTATCGGAAAAAAAACAGTTTACAATATCCGCCGAAACACGCCCAAATGTCCAAATGTATGCACACGATGGGTTCAAAGAATAATAATCAACCGCATGGGCTAATATATTATATTTAAATGAACTATGCGCGTTAACTGGTATGGTTCCGTTTACAGGTTCACACCCGGCGGTGACGACGACCAACGGTGCGGCGGCCAACAGGACGACCGCGTCCGTGGACCGAACGACCACGGGGCAACAGTCGACCAACGGGACGGGGCCCGCGGCCAGCACGGCCAACCCGGCCACCGTGCCGGCGTACTGGTCGACGACCGCGAAGACTGCCACGCACTCACGGGCGCCGGCCACCGCGACCACCGTGGTCACTACGGCTGGTGGAGGTTCGTGGTCCGGCGGGGGTTCGTGGTCCGGTGGCGGCAGCAGCACCACCACCAGCAGCACCGCGGACGGCGTGACCAGCGGCGGCGGCGGCGGCGGCGGCGGCGGCGGCAGCAGTACTATCACAAGCACGACGACCGCGGCCGCGCCACCGACCTACTACGGCGGCCAGGAGACGGACGCCAAACCCGGCGGCGGCACGCGATATGGTGGCGGTAACGACGAGCGCGACGGCGAGACCATGGTGACCACGTCGGATGTGCTGTTCGGCGTCGACAACCAGTTCCCGCCCGCGGCCAAGCCGACGCCGCCCAATCACACAGAGCCGCCGATCAACACGAAGGCGGCCGAGAGCACGGCGTTCGTGGTGCTCGTCACCGCGGCCACGCTGATCATCATTGTGCTCATCATACTGCTCGTGCTCAAGGTCAAGTACAGGACGGACACAAATCGGTACAAGATCGAGATGCCCAAGGCGTACGGGGCACCGGTCGAGGTGGGCTCGGACAGGGGGGGACTGTGCCAGCAGCAGCAAAACGCGGGGATGCTTTCGCCGGGGGGCAGCTATCCATCGTCCAGGCAACCGTCGCCCACGTACGTGCAGAACAACTACAGGCCTCAGGGGCTGGGCGTGGCCGGTGGTGGCATCAACAACAAGCCCAAGAAGAGACAGGACGTCAAGGAGTGGTACGTGTAATGCTGTCCCCGTACGTACACACACACACACACATACACATATACACACACACACACACACACACACACACACACACACACACACACACACACACACACACACACACACACACACACACACCGCTGGTATCGAAAAAGAATATTTTACTTTATATTTTACGCACACGAAGGCGTTACTCGATACATAGTGCACGTGAGGCACATATATGGTTCCAACAACAACATTATAACCGTGGTTCAGGTCGTGCATCAGGTCAACGTAATGTTAACCACGAAGACGCCTTTTGTATACCTATATAACAATAATAATGTTAAGAATTTTGTCAAACGGCACGTAATCTTACAACATTATTATAAAGTCAACGATATTATATTATTCGTGAATGTATATATTATGTATTATTATAATTAATATAAAAATATATGTATAATACTTTGTAATGTTAGAATTTACCGCATACGATGAGGACCGTTACTATACATAATAATATGATATTATTACTTATATCATAAATAATCGATCGTATACTCCGTTAAATCGCCGTACATATTGTGATCGTTGATTTAGTTTTTAAAACAAATTTAACCGTTACAGCGGGGGAGTATGCGTCGGACGGTGTTTCTTCTCCGTAAACGGATCTTCATCGTTTATTTCGTTTTGTAATATTATCGTTTCTTACGAAAGTATTACTGCTACTACTGCTATTACTACTACTACTACTACTACTATTACTACTACTACTACTACTACTACTATTATTATTATTATTATTATTATTATTATTATTATTATTATTATTATTATAATTATCATTGTTATAACTATATTATGCTTGAGTTTCACTGTAAGATTGTAATATATTACGCCCCTGATCACAGTGACACCTTCACGGGACGGCCTCACTGTGGACACGAATCCGTAGACTTTTGTCGGTTGGGGTTTTTCTTAAACTCTTTTTACTTTTCAAGGATGAGACAATAATCGTTACCTATACAAATGTATAGTATATTAAAAATTGCTTAACGTGTATTGTATAATATAAAATTAAATAGCTCTAAATAATAATCATTGTTTTAAATTATATGATATTCGTGATAGACGTTTATCGTTGATTTTTGCACATAATCACTGTACGTGTCGTGAATTTGTTGACGGTATATTATTTTATTGTATTAAAATGCGTTACGACGGATCAGACCGACCGCGATTGCTCGACTAAACCGTGAACTGCGGTTAACCTATTCATTATAATTAATTATGTTTTCCAGGGCATTACCTTTGACTTCGTGATACTTCCCATTGCACACGCACCAAGGCTACGATCATGCGCTATCTCGTGGTACATTTGATAACATTATAATCCTAGTGTCTGTCGTTACGTTTTTTTTTTTTTGCCCGTCTTCGTTAAGAGACGTTTGCGGACGTTGATGTTTTCGGAATTCGAAACGTGTGTGTACTGCGAGGAGAGAACATAATATAGCCACACGATTCGAACCGTTCTAACATATAGTAAGCTGGTGCTTGGCATCTTAAAGATTTTAATAAGCCATAATCTCGGGTGGCCGTGAGTAGCTTATCGTCAATTGCAAATTAACAATTTGTGTTCGTGACATACTGTTCTTTCAACACTCCAAACATTAACACCTTATGTGGCCCAATACGATGAGATCGACATCGACTTTTTTGGAGTAATAACAAGCTTATCGTAACGAATATATTATATTAATTATTTAATTAATATAATAATAATATATTTTTTTTTTTTTTAATATCATTAGTGTTATGTTGTTGAGTATTATGAGCCCTGTATGATCTAAGTTATAATAATTCACACAAATAAACTACAAACCGGGATTTAATGCGAATATAAAATAATGCGATTGTTTTGTACTGCGGCGACGGTGTCGAGCTCTCGTTTTCCTCGAGTTACTCGGTACCGCTACCGAGGTCGGAGGTGCGCGTGCGGAAAAATAACATCGAAACAATATTATTATTTTATTCAAGTAATTTTTAAAGGTGATGCGCAATGATTGTCCGTCCAGGAAGAATTTTAACTTTAAAACCCGTAAGCTGCTAATTAAATTATATAATAATTATATACTATTAGTAATAAATCATTTGGACTTTTTTTTCGAATCATAAAATATGTTCGATCATCGTGATTATTCCCGATACCACTAGCTCGCAATTTTAATTATTACTGTAGGTTATCCAATCCATAAGTTTTTTTGATGGGTGTATTATCATTAGTAATAAAATTATTCATTACCGCGGCGATTGCGCATTCAGTTAAACGATGGTCGACCGACGGTTCCAGTCGTGACATTACGTAATGTTATTAGTGGATTTGGTGCAGGGTTTCAGGAAGGATAAGTCGTAAGTTGTAGACAAAATCGAATGGAGTTGTGGTCATCAACTTGCAGCAATTCATCAGTGTAATTCTTGAACATTTTCCTACGAATCTGCGTGGTGATGCAACCAAAATTTTTGTTATTTTTTCTTTCGTTTTTTCTGCACTCGTTAATATGTCTTGAACAATCTCACATACATTTATATAAATAAATAAATCATTCATATTATTAATTATTATTTATTAATAAATATTTAAACGTCAACGCTTCGTGGACCTCCTAAACGGCTTAAAATACACATAATAACGATGTTTTTTTTATCGCACGCCTTCCCTCCTCGACAGTATATAGATACTGAATGACACCCGGGAAACGTGCAACTTTGTTATCTCTCCTTCTCGTCCTTGATTACATCCTTAGCCATTTCTAATCATGAATATAGCGTTTAGTCGTGTATTAACTGTCGAGTTTATTCGTTCGTCGTCGGTTACAATATTTTTTTGAGGGTGTAATCATTCATGATATTATATTATATTATTATATGATGTCGTGATCGCATCATAGTGCAATTAAGTCGTTTTCTCCGTTCTTTCTCTATCTTTCTCTTTTTCTTTCTCTCTTTTGTAATATAAATATGTAATTTATGTATAATGTAATAATGTTAAATTAAATTTAAACTAAATAAAATTTTCAAAAAAGTAGAATCATTTGTTATCTAGTTGAATTTTTGTACAAAGAAATAATATTGTTAAGCCATGTGCTATATAATATATATATACCTATATATTATGTATACAAGTGGAATACTAATAGTTCTAACCGAGTATCATGTTACAATATTTTACACGCAATAACATAGTTTTGTTAGTTGACTATTATCTAGGTAATAATTATAGAAAATTCGTATAACATACGTACTTGTGTGTGTACCTATATAATATATATAAATATAATTTAAATATACGTTTTAATAGCAGATTCAACAATCTAAGCTCAAAATTGATCGTGGGGCGACAATTTTATTTTGTAATTAGTTTAAAAACTAATTTTCCTATATGAAATTGATAAGTTGATGGAAAATAAATGGTGATAATAATTCAATTTATGAAAAATATAAAGTCTATAATTATTACGCATATTAACAAAAAAATGTGATCAAAAAAAAAAAAAATTGAATGTCTTCATACGATTTAATGGATCCTTGTCAATATCATTTTTTTCTTAAAATGTAAGGTTACATACTATTATTTTAATTGTGTATTGTTAGAATTAATTCGATTCTACTTCAGTATATGAATTCTTTTTAATGATCATTATGATAAGTACACTTTGGACAGATCATAAACATGCAATATTTATTGAAACATTTATATCAATAAAATATTACTCTTTTTAGACATTTCGTATCCCGTTAAAGTGTATTGTTATTATTTTTTAATTTGTATACTAATCCTACAAAACACTACACTTATTGGATTTCTTATCTCAAAATTAAAACCGTCATTGACATTTTTATCTTAAAATATATTCAAGTAAAGTCATTTTGTAAAAACATTTATGTAACCGACTTTTTGGTTCAGGAATATCCTTTTTATGCAAATATTAAGAAAATGATATCTAAGTAAATTTTGAATTTGTAATAATTATTTGTTTTATAACAACCAATTATTTAATATTTAATCAATTTAACTTAAATTATGTGATTGTGTTTACAAAATACTAATATTTGAAATATCAAGATAACTTTAAGAGTACCTAAAATTTTATTTTTTCAACACTTTCATTTAAATCATAAAAAGTACAATATCAAACCAATACAATATTACCCACCTACAAAACATATATAATATGATTTGATTAAATATTTTTACATATTTCTTAAATACCTTTACCTACCATATTCAAATAATTCAGTGTATTTTTAAATTGTTTTTATTAATAATTAAGAATTATTAAAGGTCTATTACTATTTTTATCCTTCCAAATCATATCGTATTTGTAATTTTATAATATTATGGAAAAAAAAAATGTATAAAAAAAACAATTCGATAAAGCTTAAATCATCGAACAATTAGATTGCAATTAAATAGCATACATAAAGTAGATACATCTGCATGGCAATATATATAAATATATATATATAAATTATATTTATAATACCCGTAGTACCCATATAATAATAATATTAAACATCAAGTACAAAACTGAGAATATCGGAATTTTTCTGGTGCATGAAAATGATTAGTTTTTTATACGAAGGAATACGTTTGGACGTAATACTTCCCTGTACACATTAGTTCGTTTGGGAACATACGTTTCCTTTCATGTTAATACGTTTGGGCGAATACAAGAAGACCCAACGTAGAGTTATAGGCTCAATATTTTCGATAGTTTTCAAAATATATGTTTGTATTGTTTTTAATTTTTTATTTTAAAATCACAAAACGTTCTGATTTTTCGTTTAATTCAATATAATTTGTTTCATTTAATAAGTTTCCCAACACCTTTGAACTAACATTAACATTTTTTTCCCCTTCATATTCTTAATTTATTCGTTATGGTTTTTTCCGATGCTGCCTCACTAAGTATTTTTACTATAATATAAAATATCAATCACGTAAGAAAACTTTTATTGTGATAAACACATATTATGTTGTCAGTATTCACACAACACGAGATGCAGTATTTTGGGAATTTTCTAATAATTTCGATACGGTCGCGGTGTATTGATAATAAGACCATCGGTGCCGAGGAAATAATGAACAAGATTGTTATACGCGCCGTCGATTTAAACATAGATACTTAAAAAATTAACTGTAGTATAAAGCATCTGGATATTTCTCATTTTTATCAGTTACAGTCTTGCGCCCATCCCTACGTGTTCTAAAAAAGATGCCCAAATGTATTTTCATAAATGGACTCAAACATGTTCATAATTTTCAGGTAAAATGTTCGTAATTCGCCGGATCAGGCATAACACCTGTTTTCTTATTCGTATCCCCTACGAGTTTTATATGTTGCATAGAATCTATAACGTCAAAGTTGTCACCTCCCAAACAAACAAACTTATCCACATCGAATGACGAGTAATGTACGAGTAATAAAGATAGGTAGGTAACAATAGAATATGTTTTATTAATATTGTCTTACTCACCTTGCGTTCCTATATTTAAACGAATATTACCTATTATATAAATCGTCCAACTACCGAAAATAATTACGATGGCTCCAGGGCAAAAGGTGCCAACCGACATTAAGATATAAACCAGTGGTTTCAAGCTTTTATCCAAAACGGTACAATCGATAATTTAAATTCTCTGACGATTAGTTGACATTTTATTGAGTTTGTGATTTTAATAAACGTTGAAAATGTTGGTCGATCAAATGTAAATACATAACTAAATTAACTGTTTGAATTTAAGCGACAGTATGGTTATGTATGGCTGGAAGAGATATAGGTGTATTAAAATAAATGATTGGTACTTCAGTATGAATATTTTATAACGAATAAATTTAATTTAATTAAATTTAGGATATAAACAACACTACATAATATATAAGCTCTAAAACATAGGTCTAAACAATATATTTAGACTCTATACACTAATAGCCAAACGATATTTTTAGGATCTAAATGCCAATAAAAACTCTTAGGGGATAAGTGATAAAAACATTTATCATTAATAAACCATTACAGGTGAACAAAAATGCAAACCGTCTTAAACAAATTGTTCCTTATACTTTAATAGTAAATATAACTAATTGAAAATTGCATGGTCGTAAAAGCAATGAAAATATATTTGGAAATTACCTTATAAAAAAAATCTGATAACTTTTTTTTATTAAGTTTGATACTAAAATAAAATAAAAATTGTTTTTTCGCTATCCTAAAAACCTCAAAAATATCCCTAGCCCCTTAATCGTAGAGCCATCGATTTTATGGTAGGCACTCAAAATCGAATCGAAATCAATAGCTATTGAGCTGTACTACATAACCAAATGTGTTTTTTTTTCTGTTCAATCATAAATATTATACGGTACGAGTATGTATTATATTAGTTTTCATTAAGTCTTCGGTATACTAAAACTTAATGTGCGTATTATGCATGTATAGATTAATCAAATGTAATAATAATACTATGTTCATTAATTTCATCGATACTTCATAATTATAATAGGTACATATTTTTTATGCGTATCGATTATATATTTTGTGTAGAAATAAATAATAATATATTGAACCCTGTATTTTATTATTATTTCTCATGTGTTTATGTTTCATATGTCGTTTGTTCATTTTTATTTTTATGTTTTATTTATTTTTTTTTATAATTAATAATTTTAAGTGTATCAGTATAATGTATTTGGTATACAGTAATTTTATTATGTTATATTGTGGAACTAAAGCAATACAACGGCACATATCTTAATATAATTATTATAATGACACAGTAAATGATTAAAGTCTGCGGTTAAAATACCAAATCAGTGGTTATAAACAAAACTATAATAAATAATATTATATTAAAGTAATTGTATACGTTCATTGGAAATACGTAAAAGTTTTCCTAATTTAACGATGATCAGCTATGTGATATGCTGCCGAACTTTACTTTTTTTCCGCCTATTTACTGTAAAAATCAAATGCCATTCTACATGGTTCTTTATTAGAAAATGCTTTTATAATAAATTTATATGATTGACAAAATACCAGTATGATTTTTAAATGTTGACATGTATGTTGTTAAAAGTCTACTAATAAAAAATGTTAATTAGTTATCATAGAATTATGTTGAACTTTATTGCACCATGTCTGCGTTGCGCGCAAAATAATAATCTCCGTCAAAATCCATGTCCGACCAATCAATAAGGCTCTAATATGGTCTTTTGATCAAGACTTACACTCTACAACACTAAGACTATATTATACACTCGATCACCCAACCTCGTTAACGAGCACCGGATGATAATATGTAAGCAGTGGCGTACTGGGATGAAAAGGCCCCGGGGTGGCTGAGGCCTTTGTAAGAATCCATTTTCCTCATACGGCATAGACTTCCCATAATCAGTAGTATATTATATTATAACAATTAATAAAGACAAGATTTTAATAAATTCAACATTTTTACTTGAAACCATACAAGTAGGTCATTTACTATATTCAAAATAATAGTAGAACATAAATTGATGATAAGTAGTTTTGTTAAAGTAAATTAATTTTGAGCAATCGTTTTTATAGTTTTTTCTATGTTAGGTAAGTACCTAATCATGTTCAATAATAAGAAGAAGTTGAGCTTTACTGTTTAAAATTCTAAGGCTGGGTCCCAGGGTGCGATGGCATTTTAGCAACCCGGGTTAGTCTGCCATTTTATGTAAATATAGCACTGCCTTCAAAATATTCACTAACCAAATAGGTACATTTAAAAAAGAGGGGAAAAGCCTTTCAAAACAATTAATATAAAACAATGCGTTTAATGTAAAACAGTTCGAACTATAATATAGACATAAACCATACTTTGGGTCGGTTAAGTTAAAATTCGTCAGAAACCACTTGTTCAAATGGAATATGAAAAAATACGTAGTCTATCCTTCACTACACTCTAAAGTGATCATTGATGCTGCATTATTTAGGTAACGCGATTCTGTTGTCTTTGAATTTTCCATAATCGAGTTGGTCACGTTATCTACGTTCCTGTTTTTAATCTTATAGAGCGTATATAATTATTAATATTAATGTTCATGTGTCAAATAAGAATAATAGCTATTCGGTATATACAATGAAAGAATTTATTCGTGTTCTGATACAAACAATATTATTTGTCTTCATTCAGCAGTTTATGTTTAAAAAAATTAATCTCAGTCTATACTCACAGGAATACAAAATCAGGTGAATCGAATACATTTAATTATAACTCGACTTAGGTCGACAGAGACGATCTATTATGGGTATACGAATAAAACACTATACAGTAAAAGTAAGATAACAAGTACTAAATACTCGGGAAAAAAAACATTATCCCGGATAAGACATTATACGTTATACTATCTCGGAGTATTCTCATGTAACGTGCTGTAGTGTTTTATTCGATGGACTCGGAAAAGATGACAAGTAGGTGGCCGCGGTACTTAGGTAAATAAAATAAAAACATATGCTGATGTTAAATATAATACATTAATATATTATACACTTTAGGAAATTTATCGTGGCACATTTAATAATATAATATAGCACACACGCGATATAATAATAATTGGTCTACACACCTTCGTCTGTTTTTGTACACCAGACGATAATAGTATAATTAACATAAAATACCTTATTTTCTTTTAAATTATAATAATATAAAATTATTCAACATCATAATCATATATGTAACAATATTTGGTGAATTTCTTCATAATATTTACGGGAATAGTAGTATAATAATATATCAGAGCAAATTATAAAATAAAATCACGTTATTTACAAAAATGTATAACAACAATATTTTTTTTTCGTCTTTTTCGTAAAAAGGTTAATAACAATATTAAACATCAAAAATTGTTTAGTAAAAATTACAATATCAAAGTTAAATGATGGAAAAACATTGCTTAATACGCACTTTGTTCGAATACAGTAACTTATTATTAGATAATATTCTATTATAATATTCGATACACAAATTACGGAAAAATAAATGTATGATATTGATTAAAGTAGCAACAGGTTGTGACAAGGTTAAAACGCAAATGATGGAAGAATGTAATGATTTAATCATAATTCCTAAAACATGTAACGCGTGTGATCCTGCCCATCATCACGAGTATGTGAATCGTAAAAGTCTAATGGAAAGAAAAAAAACCGATTTTCTAAGTTAGTTTTAAAGCTATTGTTTAAAGTTATTGTTTATACGGTTAATCGTAGATGGAGAACGTAATTTAATATTTAAGTATATTACCATCCTATATCATGTTCCGTAATATATGTATCCCATATTATACTATGTACATGTATAATTAAATGTAATACATTTTACCTACAAGGGTACATCTATTAAGATAATTGAATGAAAAATTCTGATTAGAACTGAATATTATAATAATAATATAATAATATTTTACAGTGAATAAGTATAATATAATCATTAGTTCATTAGTTATAAATAAAAAAAATACAGAACTTTAAAAATTACGAATACTATACGGACGTCAAAGAAATTTCCATGAATTTGATATTATATACATCTTTAGTATTTTATCAACTATAGAACACGTTGTAGATATTATGACCTATTTGTATTACTGTTTATAGTACCTAGGTGGTATATCTATAATATATATAATGTAACTACCTACTCGGTGGTTTTGGACACTAAGTTAATTAATTTTGATATTATACTCAGTCGGAAAAGAACGTCAATATCTCAATATCTTAAAAATGTATAACATTATAATATTGGTTTTGTCATTATAACTCTGACGATGAAAAAAAAAATTGGAATGTCCGTAATATAAGGAAGTTATTATTATATTATAGCTTCGAACCGCAAATCATGTGCGTAATGCGCGTGTTTGAGAACATTTCTTAACAATATTGTATGTTATTATTTCAACAGCCGGATACGGGTATAAGAATAGCGTCATGTCTGACGGCTGCGGATCGAGTTGATCACGTAGGGATGGGGGGAAAAAAAATAAATAAAACGACGACTGGATTAATTATCCGTTCGCGTGTTTCTTTGAACAGGTCATGTCTGCATTTCGATCGTAGGCGCCGGCTTATGCAGTATGCTGACCGGCCTTGAATTCGAACCGTTCAAACCGTTTTTTCGACTGCTCTCACGCTTCTTGAACGCTTGCGGCGACTGCAACACTTCCGTGTACTCCCGTATGAGGTTCGCCACTTGGAACGCCTGTAACGTGAATTGAATTAAGTAAATGTTTATTTGCACTAGAAGGCATTTTGGAAAAAATTGATGTTTGAACGACCAAACATATTATCAATACGTGACGTTGGTAAATCAGGTACGATTTCGATGCACCAATTTTATCAATATTGGCACACACAACTATTATTGTTCTATTTCTATTGATATTTAATTTAATATATTTCTATTAATATTAGTGATCGGATTTTTCATGCTTCCGGGGTAAACCACAAAGTATGTAGCACAAACGTAATATTGAATATTACTATCGCTAAAGACGCAAAATAAACGAGTATCAAGTCACACTTATTGCGAATAAATAATTGAAAATAGAAATTCTATCATTTCGACGGGAGGTATTGAAAAATATATAAATATCTTGAAAACACCCTGTGAAATTATTTCCATAGATACGCTCACGTCTGCACGTATGTATTGCTCGATTATCGCGTGTTAGATTAGATTAATTATTTCGCTCTCAGCAACAGTCGATCCGCCCTTAAACAAATACCTGAGAAGTAGTCAAAATGATCTTGCTCTGTTTCTTGTCACTGCCCGTGATGATCATCAAGCAATTCACGGCCGGGCTGTAACTCAAAATACTATCATATTCATATGAACACAACGCATTGCGAGACCGGTGCTCTAGTAAATGTAAACCGGCTTGGTCGACAGCCAGCCACAGGACGCGAGGCCAGTTTGAGGTGAATGATTGCTAAAAATAAATTAACATAAAAATATTATAATACTTGATTTCAAAACAATAACACAATAGGTATTATTCGAAGTTTCCAACAACATTCGGTACTTTTTTCTTTATTATTATTATTATTATTATTATTTTATGAATAATTCTCAGTCGTCTAACTTGTCATCGTCTCTATTTTTCATAGCATAATATATTATTTTAGTTATATACTTATATTTCAGTAAATTAGTTAACGCATGTTAAAATGTTTCTCATTATTTTTTGTGGCTGCAAAATACTAATAGAAATAACTACCGAACAAATAAAAAAGAAAACTGATTCTTGTTTTTTTTCTTCTTGTTTAAAAAATAAAGCAATTACTTTATTATTTTAAAACAGATAAATTAATTATTTTTAAAACTATAAAATCGATCCAATACAAAATTTTCAATAACGAAAAATAACAATAATAGTACATATCATGTATAAAAATATTATGATTATAATACCATGTCGATATATGTTACGTTTTGTTATTACCTAAATGTATAAGGAGTAAGGAAATAGGAGTAAAACAGAATTTTATTTCACTCGAGATCATACGTTTTAGACAAAGGGGTGTCTGTGATATAAAATCATTGTGCCTACATTCAACTATCATAATATGTATTATATTATTTATATAATGATAAGAATTAGTTTCATTCCCTAAAATTATTCATCATATTATTACTATACTTAGTTCCGTGGTAAAATGTACTATAATATGCGATCTCAATGTATTTATACGCACATATGATTGCCTATATCCAACGCCGTTAGCAAACTTATAAATAAATCATCTACGTAATATTATTATAGATTTCAAACTTCTCGTCAGCGGTCCGTGAAATAAATTAAATTATTATTGATACAATAATAATATGTTTATCACGATAGTTCAGTGCCCCATAGTCAGTTGTGCTCTAATTGTATCATTATAATTTGTATGGAAAAATAGAAGAATGGTGCATTACACTAACCATAACGTCGAAAATTGTAGCTCTGTGAAGTGGCCAACTTTTGATTAGATTCAAAAACGATTTCTTGGCTTCAGCTGAGGTCATCCCTCGCAGACTCTGGTGGTGCATCGCTACGTCTTCGTTGGGCACGTTGGTGACCAGCCTGGACGGGAGACAGTGACACGAAACCTGACGGTATTCCACCACGCCGTCCTCGCAGTCTCCTAGTTCTACTTGAGCTTGTAAAGAGGTCAACATGACCTGAAAAATTAAACGCAAACGCCATGATTAAACAACCGATCCAATATCGGGAATAGCGTGAGGGAGCATATACCGCTTCATTATCAGTCACTGGGAACCGATCGCATCGAAGACCGTGCAGCACCTGATGGTACAACAGTTCCTTTTCCACCGGGTCGTCCAAGTCCATGTACTGGTCAAGGAACAAGTGTTTCTTAAACAGGAATATATGACTATGCTTCCGGATGGGTTTGGACGTGTTTGCCGTACCCGTGTTGGCGTTTCTGTATCGCTCCCACTTGGACATGACATCCGCTAATTTTTCCTCGGCTACAAGACTCCGCTCGGAATTGCCCAGAACCTCGTAGATCGCATACCCTGCAACGGTGCACAATTATTGGTATTATTAAAACACAAAAATATCTAGCCTTAGTATACTAATCGCCCAGTAGTGGCTTGCGAGTAAATATTCTGAAGAAGCTTAAATTATAAAACATCAATTCTATACAACAAAGAACAAGAAAAGTCTTTATTGAAAACAATTATTATATTAATAGGTACTTCATTTAATATTATGTCAATATTTTTAACTTATTTTAATACGAAATGATTAAGTTCAGTTTGATTTTTTTATTCGTATGTTTAAGCATTAAAACCACTGGTTAGTAAAAACTCTATTATTTGGTCTTTTTGCATGTTTAAAATAAGAATAAATACTTATAAAAATATCAAAAATAATAAATATTAGATATATAAACGTATAATAATCATTATATTATAATGAATACATAGTGACTATAACATCTAAAAATAATCGACGACGGCACAGTAATAATTACTATCGTGAACCTAGGTTGGTTCAATAGCATCATAATATGCGGCTTATTCTCCCTAACCTCGTCTGTCCAACCAACCAAGCCATTAGATGTTAAGATTGAAACTGCGAGGCCTCAATTTCACTGAACCGGTGACCGTCGTAGAAATGACTAAAATAGTATTTCCATTGAGATTGCAATTATAAGGTTTTCGATTTTGTGATCTTCAATTTGTCAATGAAACGATATAATACATTTTCAATTTAAATAAAAGTATTTCTACACATTATTTTTAATTAATAATTATTTACAAGCAGTTTGATTTTTTAAGGGGAGACGCAGTCTCAAAGTCTTCCCTGATGAGCCATCCCAGCTAATTCTATGAGTATTGATGAAGAGTTTCAAAAGTGGAAATGTGTGATTACTATGGCTATTTTTGTCGCAACGATACCAAAAATGTTAGTGATAAAAAGAATGTACAAATAATAATATATTATAGTTTATAAATACCTATTACCATAAACATTAATTTACTTCATATATACATATATATTATGTACCTACTTGTAGTAATGTAAACAATTCATGTAACTACCTTACTACCTAATATAAAAGAAGTGTTTTTCACACATTACATTGTTTGAAATAACTATGGATCGGCCCCAAAGACGATCACACGGTTATTCTACATTTATTAATAATATATTTTTGAATTGGATTTTCACCTAATCATTTCATATAGCAATAATTTAAAATTTTTAAAAAAAATAATTTTATTGTATTATGTTTCCCTTTAAATGGCAGTTTTTTTTATTTTTATTAAAATTAACTCTAATGTAAAATAAACACTGGTGTTGAATTATTTACGAAGGCAGGTCACCAAATATCGGTGCACCACTTCAATGTGTTGGACATGATGCTCACCCATCGCTGTTTTCCTCAGTCCTATTTTGTTCTTGACTATTTCCACCACATCCTTGGCTGTGGACGACGGATGAAACTCGATGGCGTGGTACTGCCCGTCCATGAAATGAAACCGGGCATAAATCAATCTCCTGTTGATAGTGCACAGTATCTCTTCTCTGGACGGTGGCCACTGCCTTCTCCTAGTGCCTTTGGTCTTTGACACACACTGAGAACACGAAAAAACATAATATAATTATTATCAATTGATATCAGTCATATGCCGTGCAAAACCTGGCCAGATGGTTGAGATTCTCACGTACTTTTTCAGCGAAACGGGCATATTTCCCCTCCTCGGTCACACAGTCACCAGCGCACTTACGTAGATGTGCAATCAAATATTTGCGAATATTATGCTGCGGCGGCAATATAACTGAGCACGTGAGTGACAGCAACGCCCAATGCCTGAGGTTCACCCTTGAGTTTGGATCCGGATGTTCCGTGGTCTGTTTGATCAGCTGCAGGTACAGTTCGCACAGCAACGATTCCTTGCGCATCGATCTTTCCATAACGTTTTGTATCAGAGTAACGTGTTCGTCTTCCGCTCGGCGGACTACTTCGCCTAATGAACAGGGATGATAACCGAACAAAATAACGATAATTATCGAACGAAATATGATGTCTTTATTGCATTTGAAATGGTAACCATACCGTTTTGCCCTAGTCCAGCATATTTCAATATTATCTGGAACATCTGCAAAGCGATCTGTTCGTCTTGCTCTGACAGTCGACTGAGACTCTGAGAAATGGGTTGTCTGCTGAAAGACCAATACGAGCCCGAAAACCCTTTGTACGTTTCCCCGTGTTCGGATAACGATCCAATGTGTTCGGCCCACAACTTTTCCAACTTGTGTTTGCTTAATCTGCAAGCATCGTAAACATTATACTATGTTAACGTCCGTGAATCAAATATTCGAGTGTATATAATATGTAATATATGTAATATAATTATTACAAACGCTTGCAGTGCACAACTAAATGCGTTCACGGTTTCCGTACTTACCTACGCAATGTGTTTTTCAAGAAATTACCAGGCGTGTCTTGAGGCTTATTGAGCATGTCGGAATCGATTAAATTACGCCGACAGTTTATCACGTTATGGTACAGCCGAATGCGGTCGTCATTAGTTATAGCTTTCACCTAAGAGATAACATTGAAATCATATAATACGTAAACGGAGTAGACGCTATTTGATTATTTATGTCGTACTGGAGCTTCGTTTTCGATTATCCAACCGGCCAGTCCTGGACAATAGCTAACGATGAGTGAACCTATTTCAGATTTCTGTTGAGTTTCGAATACAAAACATTTATGAGCCGAGGCGTTATCGTTTTGATGCCTCATCAAATTTATGGTTAGAAAGCAATCACTGGGGTCCAAGAATATGGATTCTACATCGGTGTACCGGAACTCATACATGACGAATTTATCTTCCGGCTTTATTAACATCAATCCTTCACAGTTAACGCCAAGTATTAAACTGTTTCCTAGAAGAAAAACAAACATAAAATGAATCAAACCACAAAACGTCTGCAAAACGCTTGCTCTAAATTATGTTATCCGTACCATACGACCAATATCCTCTGTAAGTGACGTGAAACATTGTAGTACCATACAAAGGATACTGCATTACACATGACAAATATAGGACCTTTGCCATTAGCTCTGATCTGCCGGCACCATATTGTTGATGAGCCTGAGCTAATATCGGCACCTAGAAGGTAACAAGTTTATGACGATCGTTAATCGAGCACAATAATGATAAATAATAACTATTTTCGGTGAACGGGTTACTGTAACAATGCGAATATCAATAATTACCCAAGTGTCGGAACTTCTTATTCTACTTATTCTGAAAGGTAAATAATTTTCCACGTCCGCATAATATTCTAAAGTAGATTCTTTTGGATCACCAAGGGATACTTGACATTGAAGTCCCGCCAACTGGAGAGCCACTTTCTCACTAACCGGAAAATCATCGCACTACCAACAAAGCATTTATTATTGATGAATGATGATATAATGTAAAATAGATACGTACGGTCAGAGGGGAATTTATATTTTTTATGCCCCTATCATAAGTACCCTCTCCAAAATATTCTAAATATAATAGACAATAATACCTAATTCATTTAAATTTCTCATATTTTTTTCTTCTCGGTTTTAGTAAGTTATTTACCCTACTTTAAAATTAAAACCATTGTTTGGAACATTAAGTAAAACATTTTTTATAATAATAGGCAAACAAAACAATATATATTTTTATATAACAATATTCTTAACTTAATTATTTAATTTTAGAAGTTGACGTATTGCATTTTTATAAAACATAAACATAAACATAGCAATTATTATACAATTATTTTTGTAAATATAAAGTAATTAATTTTCCATTTTTTTTTTTTATGAATGATGTATTTTAATAAAGCTTTCCAGAATTTGCTACCTGTTACATTTTTGTCTACTCTGCTTGTTGGGAAATCCATTTCTGCGTACGGCAGTATAAATGAAATTATTTAATAGTTATAATTATGATAATAATACCTTTACAACGCAATAAACGGCTTGAGCGTACAACAGGTTTACTTCGATCGGATCCTGCGAAATTTCTCGGGAATGTCTGAAGAGTCGACGTTTAAATATGAAGCGATTTTCACCACTTGTCAATGTTGTGTTACTTGATCGCCGACTCAACGATGGGAAACTACTCGACTGAGTGGTTTGTTTAATTTGCTGTTTCCTGCGGACAACATCATGGATTCAAGTACGAAACATGTACGGTAGTTATAACAATACACGCATGTCAATATTAATGCGAATAATTTTATTGTACTCTTAGAAATAGTGACTAATAATTAAAGCAAACCATGTATCTAAACCTATAATTTTCATTTCATCATTATAATTTATTTTAAACCCCCATTTCATTATTTATTATTAGATATAAATTTACACGAATTTTACAGTAAAATCTCCTTTTAACAGACTCTCTGGAAAGACGCGAATCTCCTATAATGGAAAATTACCAGTCTTATTTCAAATATATGTTGAAATAAAAAATAACCCCTTTGAAGCGAAAACATCGTCGTTTCGACGAAAACAAAAAAGCTTCTATATGTCGGAAAATAAAAATTGTCGATTACAAAAATGTTAATATATTAATAATACAGTAATCCTACCTAACAACTGACCCTCAATAAAATTGTAAAATGGATATCTGGTGCTTGGATGAACTATTAAAGTTTTTAACCGTTGTTTCAAATGCTGAGTTATTAAAATCAACAACATAAAATAACTCAAGAATGTACCGCTCTAAATCATCAAAAACACACAAATATAAAACAATAATTTTTCTAAATTATACACGTAATAGCTAATATTCGATGCTATAAAAATTGATTTATTAATATACATGTATCTAAAATAGTAAAAATGACTTCGTATTGAAGTTTTTTGGTTCATTCAATCCTGAGTTGGTTTAAAATATTTGTTTTTTTTTTCAATCTTTATAACAGAATAATCACAATTGGTACTGAGCGATTCCGTTTAAGTAGGAGTAATTTTATACAAATCTAACTAAACAAACATGTATGAATTTTAATAACAGTTATGTTTGTGACCACAGTATTATGAGTATTATGTGTATTATCTGTGCTGGCCATCCGCTCTCTATCCGTTAAACACGATGTTTTCCAAATTCGCCTTTCATGGATTGGATTATCCATTAGATCCTTTGAACGGATTGGAAGCAACCTCAGGTGTTTATTTCGGACTATAAAGTGTATACTACTAACAATATCAAGTAACTTACGATTGCCAAGCAGCAATGATGTCGTATAAATAGTAATGGGCGCGGACGTGTTCTTCGCCATCCGACCGACTTTGGTATATCGACCAACCGTCGATCGACCTCAGGCATAACTTGTCCGCGAGCTTGTAAACCGCATCACTGGCTGTGTCTGTGGGGTGAATGTCGATAGCTTTGGTCCGGCCATCCAAGAAGAAAAATCTGCAGACGATGGTGCCAAGTCTTCTCATGGCCTGCGCATGCATGAACAAACAATAATATTGTATAATATTTTATCATTCATTAATATAATTAAGTATCTGTTATGCTTTCTTTATGTATGTATTTTGTTTTTCTTATGTTACTTTTGAAATTATGACAACTGTATACCAATATAATACAACTATGTACTACTACGCATTTCAGAATATATATTACACATACAATACATAAGTTCTATAAAAATATGTGAAAAAAACTATTTTCAAAATTATCTTTTAAATTATTGTCTTGAAATAATAAATACAAATACGAAATGTATTCGACATTGTTTGACGATCGCACGAGCAATAATATTTTTTATCCAGAATAACACGATGTTGGACTTACAGCAATCTCGACCGTTGACGGTGGATATTGACGACACGAGACTTTTGTATTCTTGCAATTGTCGAGACACCACTGAACGTATTGCTTGAGTTTACCCTCGCATTGTAAATTCTTGCGCAAGAAACTCACGAAATACTAAAAAAAATTAAAAAAATATAATATGTACATTTATACCATTAATATTAGTGTATTCTGAAGAAAAAGCAAAATGAAAAATTCGCACATGGTCACTGCGATAAGCGTACCTTGTAGAGTAGCTTGCTAGGTTGAAACGCAACAATCGCGAGACAAATTAGCAACCAAACCCTTTCAGTTGATTCCGTATTTGGATTATTCGTCGCTTGTCGCATGCATTGTACGAATATTTCGTCTCGCAGCTCTTCACGGCCGATCCCCGCACCGATTATCGATTGAATGATCTGCACTTCATTGTCTTGTTTTATGTCACCTCGGGTGTATTTGCATAGATCCTACAGTCATAATTTATACAGTATTAAAATAACTAGACCGTCAAACTTTCAAATAACATGATATTTTTAATTAATCAAACTGTATGATGAATCATTCATTATTTATTCTTATAACTAATTTGTTCTATAATTTAATTAATGTTTTACATAGACGTAATAAACGTTGATAACTATTACCTATAAACTATTAAACCATTTAAATTTTCAAAAAAAATGTAATGAAGTCATTTTTGACGAATTTTATTTTATCAAATATTATGTTACAATTAATATTAGGTAGCACTTACGCAGTAAATAATTAATGAAAACGAATGGGTCATTTGCTAAAACTACACTTGATTATGGTACGGAATGCAACGTATTAAGTAAAAAAAGTGTTCGACTCAAATGCTATACTTACTCTGAATATTGATATAGCTATCGTTATGTTGTCCGGGTCATACATGTGTATGTGCGAGGTCGGTATAGTTGAACCACGGTGAAATGAAACCATTTCGTACATTGGTATTTTTTCCAGCGACTTGCTCTTCCTCTTCAACGTGGCTATTATTGTGCCTGCGTGATGATATTATAAACAATATAGCGTCAATGATTTGGTTATTATTCGATCAGTACGTCGATTTATTAAAATAATTATTATTATATCAGTACAATTATTTCAAAACTCAGCATACCTTCGGGCGAGCGTTCGTGCGCGTTGAAATAGTTTTCAGCGAACTCCAGTATATCGTGGTAATTGTCTTGAAGTGGATCGGTGTTCATTTTTTCCTGTATGTTTTCCATTTCTAGCAATTTCTTCTCCACCCGGAACTTTCTCCTTTGGTCGCGTTCGACGTCTTCAACGAATCCATTGTTGTACTTCCAGTTGGCACCCTGCTGCAGGTATAATGCACGTTAAACGTGTGAAAACGATCTAATCAGGGTCGAGGAACAATATATTCCCTATCATGGGTATCGGGGGGTTTCAATCTGGGAGTCGCCAGTATTATTATCAAACGAGCCATTGTGTACAGTATATAATGAAATGTATTTATAATATTATTATTGCATTATTCGTACGTTGGCCGTCAAGTTAATTTCAAAATCAGAACTGCCATTGGCCCAGAAAGGTCAAAAACCCCCGTCCTATATAGTACATGATATTCTCACCCCGGTGCCGGAGGTCCTCGAGCTAGGTCTGCTCTGGCGGGGCGAAGAAAGCACGGCGGCTGGACTGACAGGCCTGTGTGTAATGATCTCTGTCACAATGGGGCTTTTGGCTCGAGTGGTCATCTTGTGCGGTGGGGTTGGCAGGGGTGGTGGTGACACGTTATCCTCGTCCCTGGGCAGGACCGCCTCGTAAATGGGCTCGTCGTTGGCCTTCACCGGTTGCTGATTGAACGGTGGTGGGGGCGGAGGTGGATGCGACGGCTCTGGCAATAGCGCGTTAGATGAGGACGAAGACTTTTCCAGTCCCCTTCTGTTTTCAAGTTTCATCTCCACGCTTTCTATTTCTCGTTGAATCACACTTTCCAGCTATAACACGTACGATACCACGAACAATCGTTCGTTGTT
Source organism: Chaitophorus viminalis (assembly GCA_025469195.1). Classification (NCBI taxonomy): domain Eukaryota; kingdom Metazoa; phylum Arthropoda; class Insecta; order Hemiptera; family Aphididae; genus Chaitophorus; species Chaitophorus viminalis. Next base: position 258,124 of record JAIPRK010000144.1, on the reverse strand, counting down.
AGATACTGTTACGATTTCAATTGTTGGTCTTAAATAAAGTGCAATCGAATTATTTTAATTCACGTGGTTTAGGATTAATGTAGAAGCAAAACATTTAAGTTATCACATTAAAGTTAATCGATAATGTTGTTAATCGATCACGCAGTCATCAGTTTAGTTGAAAAAAAAAGAATAAGGATTATTTTTTTCGTGCACAGAAATACATTAGTATTGATGGTCAATCAAACTACATTGAAAAGTCAAGTGTTTTTGTTTATGTTATTAAATGTTTATAACGTGCAAAACCCATACTGTGTTGGTTCATTTCCCAAATAAATGGAAAAAGTGCATATTATAAGCGTATTTGATAGAAAGAAGGATATTTAAATGCTAACGAATAAAATTATACTGTAAACCACATGACATAATACTCGATGTCTGAAGAATTATTGTGTGCAAATTACCTCATCGAAATCGCTTACTATTTCCTTCATATGGTCTCCGACACTACTATCTATCGTACGGCCCGATTGGACGTCAGATAAGAACGCAAACAGGTTGTCCAAATCTACGGATTCGTGTGCTGGGTCTACTTGCAATCTCGAGTTCAACTGTTCTGCTAATTTGGCAAATTCTATTTCCGAAATCCTAAAAAAAAAATAACATTGTATAAATGCACTACCTTAATATTTCAATATGTCCGAGTGTTCTCCGAGAAGGTAGTAACTTTACTATTGTTATATATCATGTGACTACCGAATTTTAATTTTTTTCTTCAATAACTCATAACACTATATTTATTATTAATATTATTATTTTTCTAAATATAAAATTAGTATTGAAAAAAATTCAAATATAGATTTAATCTTTTAATAATTTATATGGATTTTATTCTCTTAAAATTTCAATTTCTTAATTTTTTAAGCTTCATAAATCGTAAAATGATTACTTTTTTTTTTTGCAATTTAAATGCAAATATATTATTAGGCGCAAAGAACTAAGAATTTGAACCGTTCATATTTCCTAAAAAATGGCCATTTCAAATTTTACAAAAGTAACAAAATATATTATTTTTAATTTATAGCTAGAAATATTTTACATATTTTATTTTTAAAAATTAATTTAATGTAAAGGTAGTATTTAAGCTATGTAAATTAGTACATAATGGAAATAGGCTATCTAATCCTAATATTAGTATAAATACTCGTGGTGTATGTCTGCGTATAATACTTGTGTCACGTACTTTTCGTCTTTTTCTATTTGTAATTCATCCATTCGTTCGGCTTCTTGTTCGCTGTTTTTAATCTCTTCTGCTCTACGTTTTTCTTCTTCCACTCGTTCGCGCTTTCGCATCTCTTCCTCGACTCTTCTCATCTCCCGCAAAGCAGCGGCGACCTATAAAAACATATTGAATCATCCAAATAAATCGCTATTTACCAAATATATTTTAAATTTCTAACACTTTTCTTCGCGAGTAAGGAGTTTCGTACAGTGCTTCTCATACGTTTTAGTAATACGACTCCTTTAATTTAATATACAATTGTTATGGCCCCCTCAAATCTAAGACGTAGACATTTTTTACAATCAAAATCGATAAAATAATAGAGAATTTTTTTATTAATTATAGACTAAAATTATATTTATTGAATACAAATAGGTAATTCCCTTGTTATTTATAAACGGCCGATAGTTTAAGAAGCACTGGTTTAATATATTACATCTATAATAAATGTATTTTGTTTACCTCTCGCGCGAAAACGCCTCTTAAATGAGACTGAATCACTATTGCAGCACGACGTTTCTTCAAAAACTCTAAACGTTGTTTCCAACTTTTGAATGCCGTTTGCACAATTATCACAGCAGACCTTATTTTAATGTAATCTGCGTATAACATTTACAAGATTAATTAAAAATGGTCATCTTAGGGTGAACGGACTAGTGATTGAACAGTTTATTATTCGTTTACTATTAAAATATATTCATAAAGTGATTTTTAATATATTTTTACAGTTCAGATTTCATTAATGTCATGTGGAAACATCTGTTTTAATTTTAGAAACCTAAGTGAAGCTTAATTTATTTTTAACATACCTATATTATTTAGTTGGTTTTAAAAAAAAATGAAATCCTAGTGATTAAATAACACAGCTTATTACAATTATAAAGGTATTGCCGTATTGGGTATCTTAAATTACAAACTGCGATTATATAGTATAATCATTATGTTTATCATTGTTACAAAAACTAAATGAGATATTCAATTTTCTTAAGTTAAAAATACCAATTGATTACTAGCCAATTACTAATAGATGTTCAATAACTGGACAGTTCACACTATTATTATCATCATTAGATACACGAGAAAAGTCGAGTTAAGTTCGAAAACTAATACAAAATATTAACCTTTCCGAGCGAAATACCCTTTCCAAGTTCGTTGAATGGTGGTAGCCATCAAGTTGAGCATTGTCTTTCGCTTGTCTTCGAGCGGTTCATGTGCTTTGTTCCGCAGAAACACTTTAGATTTACCTATTTGACACTCTTCCGTAGGAATATTTTGAAGCGTTAAAAACGTCCTATAACACACAACCAACATGATAATAATATTTAACGTTTTTATTCGAAAGAAGCACTTAATTTTTATTTTTCGTATACATACATTACAGCTGAACGTTCTTCGTCCGGTAATTTTTTCCTCACTAAACAACGATATCGGCCAAGGAACTCGTGAAAAGACAAATGTATCGGGTAACCTTCTTTGCGAATTCTGATTATATCCAACATTCCCAAGTATTTCAACTGATCCAAAACTAATTTCTCGTTGTAATGATTCGGTGCCTTGATCATGTTCGGTTTGATACATCTTACATACCTACACACGAATGGTTGGGGAAAAAACAATATTAAATATTATCATAATACTCGTAGATTTTGGTTTCCATCCAAACAATACATTTACCATGGATTAGTGGACTGTAGGACGTCTACTAAGGCTTGTAATTGATGTCTGAACGTATCACTAACAGTAGGACGGCCTTTGGTTGTTCCTCGAATTGACGTTGAATTAGCGCTACCCATTCGCGATACGGTTGATCCCAGCAAATCCTAATTTACAAACAAAATTATTATCTTAATGCAAATCTTTTGAGAACGAAATAATAACGCGAAAAAAACCAACAACCAACCTGATATTTGATGAGTTCGCGCACGAAAATATTCGTCGAACGTGTCATGAAATCGAAAAACACGTCTTGTTGAACATCACGATTCTTATCAACGAAACCGCTTGCAGTGTAAGTAACGGATCCAGCATAGTGCACGATGCTAAACTCGGATTCCCACTTTCGACGGTCGTCTCCTTTTATGAAATTCGGATGACTCTCGAACTCTGAGTGTAAATTCATAAGGTACGTGGTGTCTGATCCCTGAAAATAAAAAATAAACAAGTTTATATAAACCGAAACACTATATAGCAGTTATTTTTTCTTTTTAAAAATATTACCTTAGGCATATGACATTGTTCGGTCAATAATTTGAGAATACACCGAGGTGGTTTCTCAATCAGTTCCAAACACGTTGTGTTGTCGGTAAACTGAATGTGTGCAAATTTGATTTCTTCTTGACGATACTTAAAGAAAATACAAATATCTTAGTTATACTATACATCTAGTACATATTATCTAAACTGTTTACTGTGCAGTCAATTATCTATGATTACGTAACACAGATACAGAATATACGTACGATTTCCTGTTCTAAGGCGAACACGTAGTGATTGAAAAACTTGTGCAATTTCTCGTTGGTATAATTAATACATAATTGTTCGAATGAATTAATAGTGAAATTTTCGAAACCAAATATATCAAGGACACCGAGAAATCTGGACGAGTCTTGGCCCGGATTCGTACAAGTGTTGATATGGTTCACAAGCCACGCAAAAGTTCGCGAGTATAACGCTTTGGCCATCGCATGTCGGTTCTCGATTGCCTGGATAAATATTCAAAACTGTGTTACACAGAATAGTTATTTCCATTTAAAAAAAAAAAAAAATGTCAAAGAACAGACAGTTTTCATATTTCTTTAATAAATAAAATAAAAACATTCCAGACTAATATAATATCTAATAGGTAGATGCATACATTTGTTGTATTAATTTCAGAATTATTTATAATTATAATGAACGATGACATTTTTTTTTTTGCATACATTTTCTTCGACGGTTAAAAATATAATAATATATAAAATATTACTCAACAAATCTATTTTATACATGAACATAAAATATTATTAGCTTTCTAACTGCAGATTATTGTATTCGTATCAAAATCATACCTCAGGTAGTTTGAGAGGTATTTCTGTGATGTTTCCGCGCACGTTGATCTGTCTGAGCAATGCTACGTGGACTACGTCTTCCGTCTTCAGACCCAACAAATGCGACACAACAGACAGTATTTCTCGGTCGTTTTCGGTCAATTGACATTTTTCGCCGTCGACATCCTACCAAACAGAGCCTATTAGATTCAAATATAACGATCGTGGTCCTAGATCGGGCGACTTGCACACACATTTTATCATATTAGTAAAATAATAAGATAATATATACAACTTAAAATATAAATTTAAAAAAGGATATTTTTCCCAGTAGTCAGTGAATCATTATTCCATAAATTTGATTCAAGAAGAGTGTCCAGACATCCGAAAAATCCCCCTTAGTTTCTTCACTATATTTAAATATAGGTGCGATAAAGGTAGATACTTACGCAGAAAACTGTGTTTCCAAGCCACAAGATTGCGGACAGGACGCAGAAAATGCCATCGACCATGTTGAGCGGTATGCGCAACACGTTGAACGCCAATCGCAGAGCGTCGAACTTATGCACATCCGACACACCGTCGATGGTTATGCAGCCTGACTGATTCAGATAGTTGTAGAACTCTGGTGGTTTTAACTTGTACAGTTCCACCAAGTCCTTGTTGTGCTGTGGAAATGTAAATTCAAGAACAATATTAAATGTTTGATCGGTTCATCGGCCATCATATTATTATTATTATTATAAGTGTACAGTGATATAAACATGATTCCCGATGCCAGATCGGAAAGTTGTTTTTAGACCTACGGAGACCATTTGATTTTCGACCAGACCTCGGTGCATGCAGCGAAAAGATAATAGATTATAGAAAATACGTTTCGTAACGGTATTGGTTTTTGTGATTGAATTCTACGTCCATCATTGTTCGATATCGTTAAACGATCCCCTATCCGACATCGGACTTATAACACAATCGAAGCCCCGTTTAATTCGGCAAACGGTAAGCCGTCTAACCAAATCATGTTTTCTCGGCATGGAATGAAAAAGTCGATAAATTGGATTCTGTTTTTTTTTTTGTATTATTATTTGTTTTATTATCTCCACTTTATAACCAAATTATGTGCAAACAACAACGAAATGTCTATATATTTATTTATATACATCCCTAATTAATAGCGCATGATGTTTGTACACATATACCACCGTAAAGTTAAACTGTACTATCCGCTTACCCTTGCCCCTTCGGCGAGCTGATAGAACACATGGTAATTCCGTTCGCCGGCACTCTGGAACGTGATCCTCGATTGTTCCAGCAAGTAATCTTGTATAATGCATCCTTTAATCATCCATTTGCTGTCAAAGCACACTTGCATGAATTTGCCGAATCGGCTGGAATTGTCGTTACGTGCGGTCTTGGCGTTTCCTGCGCAGCACAAACGAAAGTCGGAGTTAAAACGAAGTTTTCGATTGCGGGGCGTGGCACAATTATTATAATTAAAAGCATTCGACGGTTCGCATATAAACATGAGTTTCATACGCAAACGTTTAATGAACTATTTGCATGCAGAATATCTCCGCTCAACTCGTGTATACTATAGGTCTATAGCTATATCGAGTTGTATTGTGTCTTAAATTTAAACCTAGCGCAAGCTATACAATTATAAGATATGTTGCAAATAAACAACGTATGATAGGTATTATAAGTATTTTTATGAAAAAATAAACGGTATCCGGTAGCGTTGAAATTTAATGGCTGACGGCAAAAAAGCAGATGAGAAAAGTTTTGGCTAGCAAACGAATCTAAACAAACTGAAAATAATTAAGTCTAAATGTTTGATTATAATTCCTTTGTAGGTAAAAAGTTAAGATTTAATAGAACTTCACGTTTCTGACTATATAATAAAAATAAATATGCCTCTACAAGCATATTTTACTACAACATTTGTTTTCATATTTAGTTGTTACAATATTATAATAATGTAATGCTTATACTATTTATAGTATATAATTTTTCAAAATACGACTTAATCATTAAATCTATTAGGTCTCGTATACAATGCATATTGTAGACAAACAATACATAGGTAATATATTATATGTATAGGGTCTTATGAAATTATAATTACGCTTGGTTAACTTTTTAGCCGTCATATAATATTAAATATTATAATATTATTTAATGTTATTATGCCACAGCGTACTTTGTTGAATATATTAATATGTTGAACTGTATAATATGCAAAGCTACTATAAACCATTCTACTTTTCATAACATACATTTTATAATTCTATTATAATATATATTATATTATATTATATTTACATATATATATATATATATTTGTAAATTTGATATTATGAAAAGATGAATGGTTTATCGTGGCTTTGCATATTATACTACAGTTCAACATGAACATATTTACCAAAGTATCTAGACTGCTCTGGGCGCTCTGGCATAAAATGTTATAATTACTCATGAATCATGACTGCATGTAGAAAATTAGTTGGAAATCGTCTTTATACGAGAACGGAGCGACGTACCGTGAAAATTGTTCTTTTCATAACAACCACCTGTGATAACACCTTGTTGATTACCATGCACTATTATCGAGGGGAGAAATGGTTTAATTGATTTTGATATACAGCCAACAAAATTCTATGAAAACTTTTAAATTGCAATATTTCATGGATTCCATGTACTAGTCACATCATACGTTTACAGTGATGGAGTAAGTACTCGGTCATTCCGGAGACATTACACATTTACGCTTAAGCTGACCGTTTAGTTGTTACACATCAATACGTAGCCGTTTCTCTATAGATATTTACCACGCATGCGAAACGCAATAAGTATAGCCGTCATCCAGTCTAAACATCTGCAGCATTAAAATATGTCGCCCAATGTAGGGTACTTACACTACTTACTACGTTGTAAATTTCGTATAATGATGATTACAATTGTTTCAATATGGCCGACTCGATTGTCTTACAAGCTCACTGAAAAATGGTCATGTGCAAAGGGGAAAAAAAATTCCGATATTTTTAATCGTTGACACACTTAAAAGCTCGTCCGCTGAGCCGACGTCCCCTCCACCTCTCGCTCGTTAACATGTGCCGTGTAAACGCGTGATTTTACCGTGGATAAGATGAGATGTCGCGATACGTTTATTAGATTATGTCAATACTGATGCAATAAAACGGTAGTTGATCATCAACCGTTCACGTTGATTACCGGAAATCCGACCCTTTTAACTTTAGTCCTACCGAGCGGCGTAAACTCCTAGAATATCTTCATAAATGAGTTTAATTTTAAACGCAATTAATCTTATAAAATAGGCATAATTATTGTCTCCTGCCACTTGTAAACGGATTATAATTGGTTTTACACTTTAATCTTGTTCACCGGTAAGCGCTCTTGAGTACCATAAATATTATATTAATTATCAATATATATATGAAGTATAGGAATTAGGAACTATAAGTATACAGAGTATATTACGTAACTCCGTTTGTAATTTTATGTGCCCACGTGTCATCGATTTTTCCTGGTCGGAATCGCTAAACTTAATATAATAATATACGATTGTTGATTTTATCTCTTATAGAAATATTATTTTACAATAATAAACAGGAGCGTGTATCAGTAATGTATTTAATTTATCGTTTTATCGCTGTCGTAAAGCAATTTAATTTTCCCTCTACTGTCTCGTTTGCAGACAATTTGTTTTCATATTTTATTACATAGTAATAGCTAATTCTATCAAGTACACTTACGACTTACTATTTAAGTGAGTTAATCGCGTATTATTTTATTAAAATGTAGTCGATACTAAGATGTTAAATTATATTATATCATATAGAATAATAATTATTAAAATTCGCTTTATAGACACCGAAAACTACATACCGAAACCAGGAAATTGAACTGTTCCTAAGACATGGTTTTTCTCAATTTATAAAATAAATCTTATCCGAATGACTATTGTATAAGTTCGCGTCACGTTCAATATGAATAATGAACTTTGTTGTACGAAAACTTATGATATGTTTTATAGGTGAGCCTTAAATTAGTTTTAGTGACTTTTTTTTTTTCAATCAACTTGCTTAATTCCCTTCCTTCCTCATCACATACAAAATTCTTATCCACGTCATCGACTTAGTAGACAAACACAAATATATATTTATAAAACGAATGCCAACGAGCCACGGTTAAACAGATCTCTTTTATAGAGTCTATGTGTAGTAAAAGACATATTTTTTATCAATCATGTCGAGTATTAAAATATATTATGCAGACTTTACATGCCAAATGTTACGATATGGTGACCAAAGTTGTTTCAACCATTTTTTCAACATTTTCTTTTTTTTCACGGGTTGTTAGAATTATTATGATAAAGCCTATTTTTGCAAATACTCAGAAAAGGAATAATATAAATTATGCCATTAGGTACATTTGTTTTAAAATATGCATACACACCGAAAGACTCTAAAATAGTGTTGGCTTCGAGTATCTGTTGTTCGACCCATGTGCTCACGTTACTAGTCACAGAGCACAAGTATTGTAAAATGAATTTGGTAGTTTCCGTCTTTCCCGCTCCGCTCTCGCCTGATATCACGCAGGATTGGTCGATGTCACCGGTCTGCAAACTATTGTACGCTGCTTCGGCAACGGCGAATACGTGCGGTTCCAAAATGCCGATTTTCGATCCATGGTATTGAAACACATGGTCCTATAAAATAAAGAGAAAAAAACAAATTACATATTTAGTATAGTAGGTACGTAGAATATCATATCCGCAGTACGCCCTGGCCACAAAGACAGTCAGCAAAAACTATATAACGTAGGCAACAATCATAAAAGTACCATACCGAAATAATATTGCGTTTTGGTCACGATGAATGTTTGATTGCCTATTACACGGTTTTTGCTGACTCAATGTTTTTGCTCCTAAACGCTATTTTATAGTACAATATTATGCTATACGTATAGATATTATACAATAAAGATAACTATTAAGGTATACAACGCAAGTTATGCACATAACCACAATAACATTATTATTATAGCATAGATGATCAATTATTTCGTACAATATACTTTGTACTATTATTATTAATATTGCTATTTTGAATATTCAAAAATCAAGGTAATTTTATCATATATTTCAACTTTTCAACCCTCCAATTTTTATACAATAAATGCACATGAGAATAATATAGTAATAATTTTCAACGTTCATTATTCACTAAATTACTATAGGTATTATGCAAGTTATAAGTTTATAACATTATTAATCAATATCAATCTGTAAAGGTGGGTGGTTCCCATTTATTTGATATAATATAGTTGTAAACACGCATATTAATTAAAACAGTAATTAACCAATATCAATAAGGTTATGGTTAAAATTTAACAACAGGTATATAACGGTTTCTGTAACTTGACGATATTTTTAAAGATTATTTTACCGCGTTTTAATGAACTTTATTAAATAGATGAAGATTTCAGATCCGTTTTATAAGATGAATATTATATATGTGAATATATATACTATATATTATACGGAAATATTTTATGCTATAAGCAGTAAAAAAAAAGTTTTTCTAAAATAATAATTATGTTTTTCTAAAAATAATTCATAAACAAATAATAATGAACAAACCCGTGTAAGTATTTTATTTTTCTCGGGTCAAGCTGAGGTCGTAAACATTTCTTGCAATTTTGACCTTTAATAAAATGCCATAATAACAATAAACTGGAAGATGGGTAAAATAATGTTATACAATACCTAACATTGATTAAAAATAATATTTACATAGCTCACCCTCGATGTATTGTGTATAATTTCATAAATCAATCGATATGGACAACAATAGATATAGGTGAATAATAAAAATCATTAAATTTTATAAATTAATCATAAAGAAATTATTCCAATATCAAATATATTTATAAAAAAATGTATTTATAAATTAATGTACCAAATACCTATACCATGTACATTGTATATGTTAATAAAAAACCGTATAACTTCATAATTTATTTTATTATTAGTTCTCATTTATTAAACAATTTTAAAACGAAAAATAATATTTTAGTTGTTGCTGGTGGTGTGAATTATATTAAATTATTTATAATAAGGTGCACTAATTTATTTCACACTTTATACACAAACTATTGTAATAACTACAACAGAAATGACTTTCGGAGTTTCAAGCAATTAAAATATTAATAACAGTGAATAATTTATTCTTCTGAAATTTACTAGAAATACCGCAATCAATATTGACTACTATATTGTATAACCACAAGTTTTGTTCAATATTGCAAACGTTCTTATTTGTTTCAACAATAATATTAGGTAAGTATTACATATTGATCAAAATAATTAATTAAATAATAATTGCTATTATTATATTAGCAGTTATTACTCATTACCATTTCAAAAATATTTTTACTCCAATTAATTAAAAACCAATAATTATAATTTATTTTTATTTATTTTATAATGCAGTTTATATTTTATACTTGCAGTTGACTTTTAAAAGCAAAACGAAGTATTCGCCTTATTTTTGACCACTTTTCAAAATGTTTTTGACTGAATTAAAACACAGAACTGTTAAATGTTAACGTGTTTAACTTTCGAACCTAAAAACTACCTATTTTTGGTCTACATATACCCAACTAATATTATAACTATAGTTCTTTTAACCTTTTTCTAATCTGTACACCTGTAGTAATTATTATTTTACGGCACCGGAGGCGTTCTCAAGGAAAAAAAAACATTTTAAACCGTTTTTATTTTCAAAATTAAAATTTATTAAATCACAAACAATTTAATTAGAATTTTATAACGTCTAAAAACACCCTGGGAGACTGTACTGCACTGCGATTGAAAACCTTTAATCCATACAACACAAATCGATTAAAATGTAACAAACAAATAACGTATTACATTATCGTGCTACAAAGTAACCAGTATAATATTTCACAGCCGTCATGAATTAATTATGCATAGAGCTACAACACGTATGTATAAATGATTTTTTTTTTCACTCAAACCTCTAAGAAATAAACCTACGAGTTATACGCGCTGACGATTGGAAACAAATAACTTAATTATATCTTATACTGCAGCACGCACGCTTGTACGTCTGTTTCCGACAACTGCGAACGTAATATAGGTGTGCGTACAGCATACGTCTAAAGAATAACGAGCAGCGTGCAATACAATGGCTTCTCGCGATCATCTGAATAAACTTGAAAGGTAAACACGAAATAAGACCTATGAAATGATAATAATTTATATACCCGGGAGACACTTCGGTTATTACTGAATAAACGAGTGCATGATGTTCGGTAATAGGTATTGAGAGTACGTCCCGTACAAGTGTATATTGCGTATATATAGTATTATGCATTTATACCTATTGTACGTCTGTACAAATAGGGGGAGTATAAATTAAATGTTCGTAAATTAAATTAACAACCCGTGTCCACCATCTACGTATTGTATATAGGTACAATGTACATATAGAGACCTCACCAGGGATCAAATTATTGTCAGAAGGGAAAATAAAATGAGTTGTAAAATGTGTTGTTTTTATAGAAGACTGGAGTGAGTGTTATTTGAGTCTCGTTTCGCTAAATTCGACAAAAGACAATCCAAATTATTATTATCTAAAAACTATATCTACTATAAAAACCCAATGGTAATCCAGTAAAAACTAGTTATCCTCACTGAAAAAATTAGTTTTAGAATGGTGCGATATTTAAAATGTTCTAAATTAAAATGAAATGCATCATAAATACAATGTAATATTACTAGTAACCTAACCTTGTAACATCCAAACATTCTAAGCAGTGAGTTCAATAAGATATGTCAAAAATACCAATTTTATCGAAAATAAATATTTTGTTATCCTTGTGATGCACTGATACGATAAATGGACGTGATTACTGATTAGGTATATCTCGTTGGAATGTTAACATTAAGTCGTAGGTATAGTAAAAACATTTAAATTACGTTTTATTAGATCAATATTTAATAATATTTAAATAAATCTTATATTCAAATACATAACTTCTAAAGTTGAAAAAGTATACAATAATGTGTGATGGTATGAAATATGAGATACAAAATCACGATCGAAAATATTATGCCTTTAAAGTAACATTATTTTATCAATAATTAGTAGGTATGTTTACATAACTACCGATCTTATACATGTGCTTTAAAAATAGTTCAGGTACACTTAAATTCAATATTATATACTTGAAACTTGATTTTCTTGGACTAATAACAATCATCAATTGTCCAATTTATTCGTTGTATTATGTTTAGTATTTATTACATCCAATATTGCGATATAAAATTAAAATAAAAAATAGAATGTGTCTTAGATCTGTGTTCACTCATGTTATTGTTATAATGATTTAAATATTTGACGTGTCATTACTCATTAATTTTTAATATTTTTCAAAAAGAGCTTATTTATAAGCAAATGTAATCGGTTATATTGCAGCAGTAGCTGCTTTTCTACATTATAATACATATAAAAATGTCTACATGTAAAAATAATCTACTAGTATAACCGCAAATATGTTATACAGTAATCATCGAATTTGGAAAAACAGTATGAGTATCGAAATAAAGTTTATCGTATAAGCTATAATACAGACGGAACACGCAACAGACCATGAATCTACATCCAATTTGTCAATATGATTATTATTATTATTGTTATTATTACCTTTACAATAATTTTTGACTCAACACTCGCAACTTTTGCTTTTACCATATCGGAATATCCAGGACTAATCCCTACCTAAGTTTTCCGTCAATAAACATACAATGTATTTCGTATAGTCTTAACTTTTAATTTATTGTTCACGTTTGTACAATAGTCAATAATGTATTACAGCTGCTGGGGTCAACTATTGTTTAAAAAATAAATCATTAAATTAGTGGGTGCAATTGTTTACAGTAATATTATACTAGTTATTATAGTTTATATTCTATAGTATTATGCGCACTATAGAATGGTGATATACAATATAGATTATTTTTATCGAATCGTTTATCACTTCAAAACATCGATGACCTGAACATACATTATATTGGTAAATACGTTTATTGCGATTCAGTGTAATTAGTAGTGAGAAATGTTTACTTAATGAGCCCTACTAGAGATCAACTCGGTTTCTGGTGGTCGACCCATAACGGAAAAACCCGAACCTGAATTCAGTCAGTGTCTTATGTATTCTTGGTTTAGATTCGGGTCAGGGATATGGTAATGGGTTAAGTAAGGTCCAATTGTAGTATTTTAAATTTTAAAATACCACGGGTGTGGTCCGGTCTGAACTTTGTTTTATGATACAATGTCAAATATATATAGTTATCTATATTGTCTAGTTTGCAATACTAAATAATCCGGATTTTTGCAAATTTTTATGAGCATGGTTTAAAGTGGTGTGGGTTGAAAAATACATTTTACGAAATGGAAATCTTCAGTTAAACAAATTGTTTTGGTTATCACTTATCAGCTGGTTTGAGAATTTGGAACGATCCCATTTAAATAGGACCAGACTGTCCTGTAGTTACTGCTATATACGTACACGTCGTCGTATTGTAAACTTTGAACTAGCATAAAAAGCAAAGAGTATCTTATTACTGAATAGCTTCTCCTGTGGCACTATCCTTATATTATAGTACTTCTTTCCTACTTCTATCCTATTTCTTTCTCTACACGAACATATCCGTTTATTTTTAATACTTATATTATTTATGAGATATTGTAAATATTATATACTTTAAATTAAATTAAGAAACCATTTAAATTATGCACAATATTATATTATTATTCAGTAAGTTTCGTAAAAACTTGTAAATGATTGAAGCTATCTTGTACACTGAAAATTATGATGACAATGTTGTTGATATTCTCTACCATAATTAATTCTCCACAACTTATCCGGCGGTGATATTATGGAGTACCTATGTGCACAGAAGTGTGCACCAAAACATTATTAAGACCTCGCGCGATACAATGGATGAAATTATGTATATATATATAATATTATAATATTAAATGTTACCTAATTCGTATGAGCTAATCGTTGATTTCGTGTCTAGATTATATACCATTGCTATACGGTCAATTCACGCGGTTGTTAGCGCGTGATAAATATACGCGATATTAAATCATCGTGTATTATTAATTCGCACTACGTATACAGATTTTTCCAATAAACAGTATATGCTAATTATGCAGTCCAGAATATCTAATCGGACACGAATATATTGATAATTGAAGTGTACATTACCTACACGTAAAACGCATTCATTTACACGTCGTATTATAATAATGTAGTATAATGCATATTTCTACTATATCAGCTGGATCGTTTATTATTATTGTCTAATCACTTTGACGGTAATGTGGTAACATTCCATCTTATGTTTGTAGACAAATCGGTTATTGTTTGATTTTCAAATAATGGTCAATTGCATTTTGGTTTTTATTTAAAGTGAATTGGAAATTTGATTGTGAAGTAATATTTACTAATCTTAAATATATAGGTATGGTTTTTATAACAATTCAATTAAACGTTGCAGAACAATAATATATCGTCACCATCATTGATATGTATACGTAATATTATAAAATTTTCTCTCAGAAATCGATCGCGTTCGATGTTTTGTAATGAGTATGCTACCTACTATGACTGAAAGAATTCCGAACGAAATGAATATTGTTTACCTGCTTATTCCATTATTATTATCATTGATATTATATACGGTACATTGGGTTGTCAAACAGCAACGGGGCGCCGCCGGCTGTTAAAAATTCGAAACGACCGCGACGTCGTCGTCGGATGCCGTCGGCAGAGCGCGGCATAGGTCGGTTTGCCGCACCCGCAAGGCCGCCCGACCGAGATCGACAACGCACAATCGCACAGGCAAACACGGCACACGCGCGTCGGCACGGAGCAGTCACACGCGTGCGCGCCGCGCTCGTCTGTTTTTATTAGACGTTTTCTTATATTATTATTTGTTTTTTTCCGTTTCTCTTATTTTTTGCCCCCGTCTATCGTTGACTGGCATCGTCGTCACACAAACCTGCTGCTGTCGGAAAACCGTTCGAGTAGTCATTTTGGCCGTCGGCCGTCACCACGTCGTCGTCGCACAAACGACGTCCAATACCGAGTTCTCAATAACACAACAAGTGAACGACGCAGCAGCCGCCGCCGCCGTCGCCGCCTCCCCCACCACCACCACCGCCACCACCACCACCACCACCATTATCACCATCGCCGCACCATCAACACTACCGCTGACGCGCACCGTAGTCACGTGGTCGTCACGCGCCCCGTTCGCAATAATAACGTACACACACTGACTGCAGCACACGCGGTCCGACTGCGCGGTAGCAGGCCACACGACCGGTGACGATGGACAGGCGTAGGGACAAGAAGCTGTACAAGATCGTGCTGACCGGCGGCCCATGCGGCGGTAAGACCACCGGCCAGTCCAGGCTGTGCACGTTCTTCGAGAACCTCGGCTGGAAGGTGTACCGCGTGCCGGAGACGGCCAACGTGTTGCTCAGCGGCGGCGTCAAGTTCTCCGAGCTGAACGACGATCAGGCGCACCGGTTCCAGGAGGACCTGTTGCGGTGCATGTTGCAGATCGAAAACACGTTCTTCCAGCTGGGCGAGTCGTGCGCGCGCAACTGCCTGATCATATGCGACCGGGGCGCGATGGACGCGGCCGCGTACATACCCAGCGCCAAGTGGGACCGGATCATGCGCGACAACAACCTGAACGTGGTGGACCTGCGGGACAACCGGTACGACCAGATCATACACATGGTGTCGGCCGCGTGCGGTGCCGAGGACTTTTACACTACCGAGGACCACAGCAGCCGCGGCGAGGACGTGTCGCTGGCCAAGAGCCTGGACGTCAAGGCGTCCGCGTCCTGGATCGGGCACCCGTACTTCGACGTCATCGACAACTCGTCCGACTTCGAGAACAAGATGTGCCGCATGATAGCGGCCGTGTGCCAGAAACTGGGCCTGGACCCCGGCGACCGGCTGGAGACCAACTCGAAGAAGCGCAAGTGGCTGGTCAAGAGCCTGCCCGACGACCACGCGTTCCCGCCGTTCCAGGACTTCGACGTGGTGCACAACTATCTGCAGACGTACACGACCAACATGCAGGCCCGTCTGCGGAAGCGCGGCCAGAAGGGCCACTGGAACTACACGCACACCATACGCAGGCCCCGGGTGCGCGGCCAGGTGATCGAGGTCAAGACGCAGCTCAGCCACCGGGACTACTTGAACCTGTTGACGCAAAAGGACGAGACGCACTTCCCGGTGTACAAGAAGCGCCGGTGCTTCATATACTACAATCAGTATTTCCAGCTGGACATTTACTGCAAGCCGTGCCATCCCAGGTGCGACGGGCTGGTGCTGCTCGAGACGTATTCCGCCCTAGAGGACCAAGAGCTGTTGGACCGTCTGCCAAAGTTCCTAGACATCGAAGCCGAGGTGACCGGAAACGCGGTGTACTCCATGTTTAATTTGTCGCTGCTCGAAGATTGGGACAAGTCCAAGCAATTCTGTCACTATCTCAAATGCCCGGACGATGATCTGAATGCTGCTGCAGGCGATCGCAGAGTCAACCAAGTTAGTTACATTCACACGAATGGCAAACGCAAGTGAACGGTGGCTGTGTTTTTTTTTAACATTTTTTAACATACACCTAGTATTACGATTTAGTTTTTTCTAGATTTTTATTATTTCACAACGTTCATTTTATTTTATTCGAGTTTCGTGTATGTATAATATTACTTATATTTTATCAGAGTATTATTTTATCAAATCAAAACTAAACAGTTGTATTCAAATGTTATTGAATATTTCGAGTATCCACCCAAGTCATATTCATTTTGAAAATGTATTTACGATTTACACTAAAATGAGACAATATGACAGTACACAATAAACATTATCTAAAGACAAACTAAAACACATTTTGTATTTACCGGTATACCCATGTCTATGAAAATTTTTTTTATACAATTATTATTGTGTCCAAATTTTTTTAAAAAAAAAAAAGTACATTTGAATTTTGAATAATATATTCTTACGCTTTAATTAAAACGAAAGTAGATCAATAAAGTTTTATTGTTTATTATATTATATTTTTATAAAATAACATGTATATTTGATACAGGTCATTTTCTGTTATCGCGGAACATGGCATTTCATTTTTATCAATAATGTTAAACTTATTCGTCGGAACATCTTTGCACTCTGAAAATAATTTCTAGTAAAAGTGTCTTATCATGTTTGTAACTGTAAAAAAACACCAAACGCGCATGAAGTTGTAACGTGATTATTTTATGATTCTAATAAATTCATATAATACATAATTATTATGAATGCGTAAACTTAATTTTCGTGAACCTATTGAAGTAAATATTTAACTAGATTAGAGATATGTTATTCTAATACAGCAAACACCGTGTGGGAGATTCAAATCCACGGCCCTCCGTGAGCCAAAGTGCAAAGGTCGACTCAAAATCACCGTACCACCGGGGACTTATCTTATTATTGGTTCTCATTATTCCATCTAGAATCTAGATAACTCCGGTGTTCGGTCGAAAAGGAAACATCCACTGCAGCGTAATGACTACCGGTAAGTACGGAATTTATGATTTTTTAAACCGTCCCATTATTTTGTTGATAATAAAAATGTAGGAAACAAAAATTCGTTATCCACATTTGGGTAGATATCCTTTAAAATTATAATTATTTTATCTACTGCTTGACTATTATAATGTATTTACAGAAAACATCATGATTCATGGAGGTTGTTATTATTAGTATTATTATTAATTTTTTTTTTTTTATATAAAAATTATGTTTTGATTAGAATAATGCTTTCGGAGTAATATGTTTTGTGTCTGTTTTCACCAGCTGTAAGCGAATCACATAAGATTATTCAAAGCATTAGACTTCGTATAAAATTGTGTTAAAAATAACATGTAAAATCAATAATTTTTTTTTAGTTTTTGCGTCGAGTCTAAACATTAAACAGAATAAATAATTAAATCACTCATAAAATATAAAAAAAAAAAAGACGGTGTTAATAAAGTTCATTCGCTTAATCAAACTGCTCTACAATATAAAGTTATATATAGCCCAGAAAAAAATATTAACAATTTCAGTATTTGATATAACATGCAGTTATGTAATGTACCTTTAACCCAAAAAAATAACGATTGATTAATATTTCTTTTTTCTTTCGCATAAAAAAGCAATACATGAGGTAATAAATGATTTTATGTAATTATTTGATTATTTGTATGTATACATAATACATTCAAATAACAATAATATTGTTCGTACAGTTCGATAAGAAGTGAGTAAAAGTAAGTAAAATACCGCAGTTTTTTCGTACATAAATATTCGGCAATTATTATTATTAACAATAATAGGAGCAATCAAAACGTGATTTCAAGGTATTGGTATAGTATACCTATTATAATAATAATTTTAAGTGGACGAGAAAAACCGCGAAATATACGAGGTTATAAAAGTCGAAAACGCAATTAAATTACATTATTATTAAAATGCAATATAGAAACTGATTTCCACCTTAAAAATTATTTCATTCAATTAATGAGATATTACGGATAAGTATTAGCATAAATAAGTTAGGTACTTGTGGCAGTAAATCATGCGAAATTAAAATGGAACGTGCGAAAAATCATTTAGTTAAAAATTAAAACAATATAATCGTTTATCGTCGACGGATAGACAAATTAAATTATATTGTGATGTATACCATTCATTATAGATTTATAAATAGATATATATATATGTATAATATTTAAGATATTATACTTTAGAATCAGATATTACGAGGAGGGAGGTAATTATTTTACTAAAATGGTAAAATAATTCAATTATATTATAATTTAATAATTAATTGTTCACCACGGATGCGGATTTATCTATTAATTATATTTTTGAAACCTGATATTATTGTTTTAAAATCAAATTAATGCTCGGTGGATTACCGTACCGATTACGACAACATAATATAGTTTCTATAATTTTATTTTTAGTAATTGAGTAGTCCATAATAATAATAATATTAGTCAGTCTAGGTTCACGAAAGTATAATATAATTACACCATAACATACACAAAAATGCATCAATATATTGGTATTAAACATAATGATCATAAACCATACAATAAAACTTACTGGTGTATACAATATGATACATGGTTTATTACTATTATATGTTTAATACCTAATGAAAACAAAAATTATTTAATACATTAGACATTATCTAGGGTTTTTTAAGTTTAAAACATTAGATGATTACTATTTACTAGTCAATTATCTAATGGATGTTGTTCGATAACTGAACATTTCATCCTATAGCCTTTTAACTCTTGTGAAAACGTCTCCTACAGTTAACTACAGTCAAAACGGAATACTGCGACGAACACGTCTCGGTCGCTTGTATAGACATTGGTCATAGAAACCGCTATCTGTTTAATAAACACTTCTTTGTGATAATCGTTATTGATTGTTGTTGAAAAAATACCGCGAAATAATACCCATTATGTATACACTGCGTATGCAAATGATCTGTTAAAATTTAATAGCGTAAATCGTCGCAGAATTAAAAAAAACCAACAATTGGATATCATCCAAATTAGATGTATGATAATTTAAAATTGGTAAATAATATATATATATCACTTATGTGGCTAAGTTCTATATTACCTGGGTATTATATATTATTTAGTACACGTAACCGGTTAAAATTGTAAAGTAACTCGTGTATAATATGCGCATAAATTAATAATTTTTGTTTAATTATGTGTTTTTTTAAGTATAGCTTATCGATTCGCATTAAAAATGCACTGTGAAAATCAACATTACCGCGAAAATAACTCTGTTAATTAATAAATTAATAAATTCTTATCAACGTAACGGGAATTTATTGATTATTCTACTATGATTATAGAGTAACTGTTTTCCTCAGACTTTCAAAATAGCCGTTGAATATTTTATATGCATTTAACAATAAAAGTTCACACTTTAATACTCGACGTATTACTATCGGTAAGTACTCAACTGTAATTTTATAACGAGACACAGATGTAAAAATACCCTACGTTTTTATTCTTAAAAATAGAATAGAACGAGATAACCATAAGATAAAATTACTAAGTTTTAAATATTTTAATTTCACTTAATAAGTAAAAAAATTCAAATCATAAACGTATGTCATCATTTACTATTCTGTTGTATGGTTCAAGACCCATTATGCGAATTGTATTAATAATAATTGCCAAGAGGTAATTACAATAATAAATATAGTAGAAAAACATAATACAAAATAGAGTTAAATGGCCTTTCCCGGCAGTATTTCACCACTCAGTAAAACCTCTTATCTGTGATAATGGAGAACTAATAAGAATTATATTAACATTTAAAAAAAAATTATTTCGTGATTTGTGGTTCCAAGATACAGTAAAAAGTATTAGGTAATGGAAATATAAAGATTAAAATAAATATAAATAAATATAATGTCAAATTATCAGGTTGGACAACAAATTATTGTTCGTGTTATCAATCAGCACATTGTTATTAAAATATATTGCATATAAATACACAACAGGAAAATTAAGGAGTTACCCACTCCGAGTTAAAAACTGTTATTTCTTATATTTACTGTCCATTCTGAACAGGATGAAATGTCAATAGTATTCGAATGTCAAATGGTTTGTAATTGGTAAAAGTATTTTCAATAAGTTAAAAATTCATAATCACTATCCTCTAGTTTTCCAGATAGAGCGCGAGTTCAATAATGATACCTGCAGCTGCAGCGGATTGTTGCGTTTCATAAAAGCGTTATATTTATACATATTAAATTTACGATTAAGTAAATAACTACCTATATTCAGTAGCGTGCACAGAATTCATATCAAACACTAATCACTGACCTATATTTGCCAGAGGGCGTTTCGAACTCTTGCCCACCAATTAGTTAGCTTTAGGTTTGTGTACTTACCAACAACAGTATAGTGTTTATTTATTATTTATAAACACTAGTAAAATATGTGCACTTTATGTGTGGATCCTTCAATAACACAATGTAACACAATATTAAATAATTTATGTAGTAATATAAGGGTTACTTGACATTTCATAAACAATCTATAAATATTAAAATCAGGGAATTGATAAACTCGAATTATGTAATTATCTCGAGTTTTTTTCTACCTTGAACAATTCAAAATCAAATCAATCATTTAAAGGTTCTTCCATTGAATATATGCTACTGTTAGCCTAGCATAACGTACATAGGTATAGTATTCATAGGAAATCGAGCGTGCCTGTGATTTCCAAGATGAACACATATTTTGTTTATAGTTTACATCGCTATCTATAATATAATTTTTAGTGTATACAGTTCTACACTAGACGATTTCAGCGGCAGAACATGATAAATATACCAATAATTGGTATACAATTATTGTTTATTCGTATAAATTAATAATTTCACAGTCTACGTTATTTTATACATTATCTTTTCAGGTATTATTTATAAATTTAATTCATATTCATCACGGAGAGTACAATATTATAGTTTATTAACCGAACATAATTGTTAATAGATATCTATATGGCTATATATGAGAATCAGGTAAATAATTTATTATTTACATGATTCTATTATATTATAGCTTATAAGTACTTAGAAGTCATGGTCAATTTAAAAATTTATTCAAGTTATCATTTAAACGAACATAATTAATATAAAAGTTATAAATCCACGATTCTGGGAGGAACATATTATTATGAACTAATTAGTGCAGATATTTTAATTTGTATATTTTGTGTAATTCCGTTTTTATAATTTCAATTGAAAATTAAGACTACCTACTAAATACATATACAAAATAAGCATAGTACACCTACAAAGATATCTCAACAAATTTAAAAAATAACTAAAAACACAACGTTTACAAAAACTTAAGTACTCCATAAACTAGTACCTATCGGGTTGCATATAAAACATGTCAAAACACATTTTAATTTACATTTATCTACCATTAGTTTTATTATTTTTTTAATATTTCCTATAACCCGAGTATTTTTTCTTTGTGTTACAGACCTATAATATACTTTTTGTGTATAAACTACAATATTTAAGTATATACATATAATAAATATATACCAAAGGTTATGCACTAATTATGCGTAATTTATGGTAATTTTATAAAACTTCATAAAAATTAATACAAAATTACAAATAAATTGTGAAAATTGATGAGTTTCATACTGTATAGTATTTATTAATTACGTTTTATTAAAGTTACATTTTTAAAATTTTTATCTATATGTGTCATTTATTACTTCATTGCTTTCATTACTTCAAATATAAAAAAAAATCTCTTTGAACTGTTAAAATATAGTTTTCAAGTGGAAAAAACGAGGAAATTAGATCAAAGGGTATATATACAGCAACACCTCAACATTTTCTTTAAAGACCATCGAGTACGTTAAAATATTAATCAAATTATATTTTTAAAAAATTCATTATAAAGCATTTACGACTATAGTTTAAACAAAAGTATGGTGTATTCAAGACAAACATAATATGTCATAATCCGAATACGTATTTACTACATAAAATGAGACTTCTAAAACATATTTATGTTTTTAAATTGGAACAATTATTTTATATCAATTAGAATTACGATGCCAATTTAGAAACATAAAGAGTGTTTAAAAATGTAAAATATTCGTTCTTAGTATAATACCTAATAATTAATATTTCGCGATATACGAAGTAACCTATATGCATAAGAATAATGAAAAAGAGACATAATATTGCATACAGTCTTAACACCCAATATCATCACATTATAAAGATGTAGGATATTGGGTAGTTGAAACATGAGTGAACCCAATGAAAACGTCTAAAAAAATGTTATGTGAAAAAAATAATAATAATATTAATAAAATACTGCCACTTGGTTGACTATGATCACCAGATAGAAAGACCCTACAGAAAAAAATAATAAATAAATAAGAATGCAACAGTTATAAACATGGACTCATTGAATAACAGAGAAAAATTACGAAGTTTATAGGTTCTTCACTGAACTGTGGAAAGAAAAAAAAATTACAATATTTGTACAAAACATTAGATACACATTCCCTAAATATTTGTTATAATAAAATTTTTAAACTCACCCTTAATACCAACAATATTCTGTAATAATAAGTTGAAACAAACAATGTTATTGGAATTTCAAAAGTGAAATCGACATAAGAAGCCCAAAACAAAAAAAATTACCTATCAAAATAACAAGCCTATGATAAATTTATTTAGGTGTAAACAACCAAGTGAAAGTAATATAATTTCATTTTTAAAGATTAATATATCGGACTAATAAAACTCATATCGTTTGGACGTGCCGCAACTGCGATAAACGTTGCAGCGTTTGGAAATTGACAAGCCAATTATTAGGTTGAATAGATCACACGAGGGAAAAAGTCAATTTTCACGGTCGATTAAATTATTTTACATAAAGATATCACTACTTGTAGAATCTGTCAAATCTGTTTAATTCTTACGTGTTCGGTTCTTATCACAGAGAAGGCACATATACAAAATCTATTTTCCTCATCATAATTAGTGCGAAACCCATCAACGTACCAGTGACCATAATATTCGTATCAATTTGTCAGACGTTCGTTTATTTAATTTGATAGAGTATGATATTTGAAATCCGAGATGGATTAACGACGAATAAAACGTCGAGATTTGACGGGGTAAATAAAATGTTTTTCATATCCCGGACCTTGCGAGTGCAATAATACGAGTGGTTTTGAGACCAAAGCCGAATACGATTAAACTAATGAATTCGGACGAGGCATACCGATAATGAAAGTAGTTTTAACTATAAAATACCCGTAAACGTTTAAAATTGACAATTTCGGTGATGTCCACCTACACGACCATGTAGGTATATATCTATCGATGATAATTTATTCGTTCGGCCGTTCCATATAACCGGCTGTATTATGGTCTGAGGCGCACTTAGACACCATTCTGCAGGGTAACCAAGCTTATAAAAAAAAAATAATACACAAAAACAAATTGATTTTTGACATCCTGTTCTCATTATCAACATTTTTGATAGTATTATTTTGTGATAAACTGATTACCAAAACATTGTCAATATTGTCATTATGATTTTGTGTTTACTTCTAAGCGTCCAAGCACATGTACATTTAAGGTATTTGAAGGATTATTTTATGTATTATGTATTTAATATAATTGTATTGTATTTATTGATTTGTTATTTTATATTTATAATAAAGTTAAAATACACATTTGTTTAATAAAGATTTTATTTAAAAAAAATTGGTGTATAATCAGTGATACCGAAATGTATCTAAAGAAATATACATATTACATAATATGTTTTAAGTGGCTAACCTGTAAAAGAGAGTCTAAGTGCGCTTCAACAATTTCATGTTACGGCCTCTTTATATTACTCAATGGTAAAAACACTACACCGTTTATGTATACACATGGTGATGGATTTAGCAAGACAGGCTACACACGGTTTGAGGAGGGTAGTGGAGTCGTTGTCGAATCGATGTACTTTTTTCTCGACTGTTTGTATAGTCGACCGTTTGACCGAATCAGGTTAGGAAAAAAAAAGTGCGGGATCACTAATATTATAATTAATTCACTCGACTAAAACGAACTGATAATGTTGAATTTGCCTGTACACATATGTATTCTCGCTGAGTTTTGCGCGATGATGATAAAAATATGGTGAATACGTACGTACATAAAGGTGTACAAAGGCGGAGCGCATGCCAACCCGAGGAATGTGAAAGCGAAAAATTTGGCTGTCGTTCCGCACCGGCCACAACAGATCAATACACCGAGGAAGCCTCGGCGGGCGTGAGGAGAAACAGAAACGTGCGTCGCGTTTACTATCACGGCCGCCGCCGCCCCACTGAGTCACACCCCTATTATAGGGTTGCTCGACCGATGTATGTGTGCGTGTGTATGCGTGTGTGTGTGTGCGTGTGTGTGTGTATGTGTGTGTGTGTGTGTGTGTGTGTACCTATATTATATTATTATTTTATATTGGAACCGCGGTCCATGAACCGGTTTAACACGTGATAGTAAGTTATGTTGCATGCAGCCGAGACGTTTATACTATAATAACGAGAGAAATATATATATATATAATATTTCTAATATACACATGTACATATTATACACTATATTACGTCGAAAAATCAGCCATTTTTACCAAATACTTAGGAAAATTATAAGAGCGTTAAATTTTTATGCAATTCAATTACTTTTCTAGGAATTGAATGCCTATAGTCACTTAATTAAATTTCTATTACAATCTACGCAAATACTATAAATAATGGAACATTATTATGATATTTGAAACTATACTTTCTTTTTAATTTAATATGATTAATTATTTACTTTGATTTAAATACTCTTATAATTAAATGCACATAATCCACCGATATAATTATAAAACGCCCATAAATAAGTGTGTTCTTCAATTTTGATAGACAATCCAATTTAAATATAATAATAATCAATAATTAACAATAAATAATTCATAAGATAAGACGCTAAAGTTTCTTGTATTATAATATTATAATTTAATAATTTTAAAATATGTTCATAATTTACCAATCTCATAATAAGCAATTAGTCAATAGTCTGATTTATGTCTATGACATTTACATATAAATATATGACGTATATGTACTACACTACTCGCCAACAATGGACTGGTAAAAATGAAGAAACAACCGCAGCATATTATAAACCTAACACCATTTATCATAGACACGGACGTGTTAGATCTGGCTGATTGATCCAGACAAATATTGTAAATTCGAGCGCATATATAATTTTTTTTACATACTATTTTACACTAACTTTCGTGCGTCTTCTTTCGAGTATTTTAATTTTTTTTATTAAACTCATTTCATAGCTTGTAAAAGTTTTAAAAAATGCACGTGGTTGTATTTAATACGTATAGATAGACAGTATTTTATAAACAATAAAAATCCAATATGACTATACAAATATTGAAATACGTAATATAATACTAATATTTATGTGTTCTGTTGATTTATATGTCGTGCATAATACTTAAATACTAATTCTATCGCCGTAAATGGTTAAATCCATGAACAATAAAACGTGATCTAAGACTTTGCTCTATTTCAAACCAATGATTGGTGGCGTATCGATCATTTAAATCTAACAAAGCGGTGGTATTAATATAAGATATAGTTTTTTTTTTTATTTTCATAATACATTAAATTTAGAAACAAATATCTAAAATCAATATTTAACGCATATACTACAGCAAACAATACAATAAATGTGATCCCACTGAATCTTGTGACGGAATGTTTTTGCTTAATTTTTATAGTTTTTGTCTTAATATTGATAGCGAAAATACAAAGAATTTTATTTGTACTTATATATTTGACTTTCATATGTCATTTTGTGTTTTTCTTTTGCTCTATCCTTTTAGCAAACAACTATTGATATTTTGTCATGTCAAACATAGTATTAAAAGTGGTATTTATCAACAATATTATTATTTATAATAACATGTAAACAGTTTAAAATCGAAACACTTATAAAAATGGTCCAAATACGTTTTCCGATTTATAAAGTATAATTAGACTGACTTATTGTTATACTTAAATCTATATCATTCAAGTTAAATGTAATTTAAATTGCAAATAGAAAATAGAAAATCGGGATATAACAAAACATTTCCTTAATATATTACTTAGCCTTAAATATGAGCGATAAGTGATTATGTTTTTAAATCCTAAAACAAACAATAATACCTACTAAGTGTTTTATTGTTTAAATTATAACTATACTGATTATATTTTACTAACCTGTAAATATTATTCATTTCTAAAATCAATAAAATATCTGCAAACATTTATTTTTATTTTAAGCACTATATTTTAAGAACTGTGTTTATTCTATTTCTAATATTTATTGACTAAGTTTCAATGTTGAAGCGTTTCTTTTATCCGAATTTAACATAATATATATTTATGTAATATTTATTATGTTGAACTATTTTAGTAGAATAATAGTGATAGTATACGAGTTACCTATTTTGAGTCAACATTTCTGTATATACAATTCCCTCGATTTTTATATTTCACACGACCCTGAACATGTCTAATGAATAAACTTACCTCTTTTGTCTTTCCTTTTTAAATGTTATTTAAAACTTTAAAAGGCTCGAGTATAGACTATAGACACTATAAACCTAAATGAATCATAAAATTTCAAAATTGAGTGGAATAATGTATAAAACTATTTATACATAATATAGATATTGATAATAAAATTTTCTATGAAACGTTAAAAG
Organism: Chaitophorus viminalis; assembly: GCA_025469195.1. Taxonomy (NCBI): domain Eukaryota; kingdom Metazoa; phylum Arthropoda; class Insecta; order Hemiptera; family Aphididae; genus Chaitophorus; species Chaitophorus viminalis. The sequence goes on along the minus strand of JAIPRK010000144.1, from coordinate 230,324 downwards.
TGTATTTTGAAAAATAATATTTATACGAATAGGTACCTATGTCCATTACTATATTTGCAGAGTAAAAAAAATTATTTTCAGAACAAATTTCAATAATCAAAACAATGTTACTACCTACTTTTAAAATATATTGATATTCATTCACGTACTATAAAACGATTATAAAATAAAAACATAAATGTCCCCAAACACTAATCATTACTTAATTGTAATTACGCATCATATAAATATACATATTATATTGTTATTACGTTACAATTTATATATATATATATATATACATAAATTAGTTATTAGTTATGATTACAAAGTTTTGCATTAAATAGAAGCACCTCCAGGATATACATGATGCGTAAATACAATGGTGTTATACGTTTTTTATAACATGTAAATAACGTCTAGTCATCAAGCAACTACTCAGTACCTACTCATGCAACAGATGTACATACACAATACACTAAATATTATGTCCATATACAATTATATGAATACATAGTAGTGTGGTGCGTACTCTGTACCTATCCAAACTAGACTTTACATAAAAAAAAAAAAAAACTTAATTTGCTCGATATCTATTATTTCAAAACACATTCAATATTATCATTTTATTATTATCTGAATTTTTACTTCGATACAAAATATTGTTTCCGTAAATTGATAACAATAAAACTGTGTGGTTTTTGGCTGTACAGTAGTGTATAGTTTACTTTTGAGTAGTACATAATAAATATTATCACTGTAGTTCAATCCTGAATAAATTTAATTTCTATTTTTATAAACATTCTAGTTATACGAGTATCATTATTTTTAAATTTAACTAAAACTTCTATCGTTTGTACACAAAGGACATGTTTTTAATAAGCATTTAGTTACAAGAGATTAAAGTTGCCACCCAAAATCCATTTACGAGGGTAAATCGATGACCTTGTTTGGACTTGTATAGGTACTTAGAGTTTTCGTTTTTACGAACTTAAGACGGTTTTCCATCATGCGGTTAAAATTGATGTCCTGTAATCTCTTATCGTATATTGAATTTTTTACACCAAGTCGTTATATAGTTGTTACGCTTTCGATTTTCCAAGCATAATAATATTTACTTGCATATTCGTCACGTTTTAAACTATTAGATACCTACCTAATAAAGAATGTATACCAACGTATTGTGTTCAGATTATTACAACAAACTTATAATTAATAACTTATGTTTATGATCGGTCTACAGAAACTTGAGTACATCCTGCAATGTTAAGTTGGACCACACGCAATAGCACAACTTGCACAACACGTAATCTAAATATTTTATGCCGGGTGCAACTTATACAGTCTTCAGTGTACGGCAGTTCTGTAGCCACAGGGGACACGTTTTTCCCATAATATCAGTTTGCTATATCTTATTAAATATATAATATATTTATATATACAGTAACGTAATATATTATACACGTCCACATTAATATAAATATAATGATCCCATGTGTCATACTTATATTTATTACCAATACATATTGATACAATCATAAAGTGACCCTTTTCTGTATATATATCCAAAATGATAATATTTTATCACTCAAAACAGTTAAAACTGTATATTATAAGTAATCATAGTGAATGTGGTTGAATATCGAGGTATTTATATCAATTTTAAATATTACCAATTACGTACAATTATGCAATTAGATTGTTAAATTATCAATTGAAAATCTTTAAAATTAAAAATCGCATGTGACGTCTCATGAAATAACATAATATTTAAAAAAATAAAAATAAAATCTATTTAATAAAACGAAATGTTTACTTACGTTTGAATAAATGCCCAGCTCCTTGTATGGATTGACTGCAACCAATATTGTTCCGGTGTATGTCTGTTAGTTAAACAACGTTAAGGAAATTTTTTGCTCGCATTACAGGTAATAATAATATTATATTTTATTGTACCAACGTCACATATTTTATGTGTCAATATTTACCAAAATCGTCGTAAAATATCCAATTACAATTATTTAACAAATGGCCGTGATAACGTACATAAGATGATATAAAATATTAAATACAACAAAATAAAAATTAAAGACACTAAAAATATCATGATGTAAGCACACCAGAGTCGGAATAATACTCGGGACAGAAATACCACACTGTATGATAAAATTATATTTATATTAAGAAAGTATTACCATATATTATTTATAATATGTGATTTGAACAATATCAACCGGCAATCATATTGTAAAGTAGATATATATATAAATATATATTACTTTTTGAGGTGATAATATTTCCTTCGTTCATCAAGAAATTTCAAAACCATAAAGACTTGACTATACACGTATGTACTCATAATACCATTATAAAAAAAAAATTGTTATTTTTGAAGACGACGCACGTTTTAAATACAAAGACACGAACACGAATATTTAATCTCTATTATAAATATTTTACCTATAGTACAAACATAGTACAATATAATATACACCAATGTATTAAATCGATTTACATTCACTGCAGGCGGTGGCGGCGGCGGCACTCGCAAAGGAACCGTCGTCGTCGTCGTTGGTTTTTATAACGACGCGATTTATTTTTCGTCCACGTGAAAACATTTTTCCGGTAAAAGCGTTCTGAAAACCTCCCCAAGAATGGTATATACGTATGTGTGTGTGGGTGTGTAGTGTCGTCATTCAATTGGACTCAATCGGACCGGAAGAGACATGCAATTTATTGGTCCGTGAAAACCTCTGTACAGCGCATATACATTATAATATAATACCACACACGGTGCGCACAAATAGCGGTGACAGTATAGTGACGGGGCGAAATCAATTCGAATAATAATAAAATAACATTCGTCTCGTTCAGTTTTCGCACAAGCACGAAAACCGTTGGAAACAATGACGTTGCGCCGTCCGGCACGCGTGATGCAGTCGGCTCTCGTTCGCCCCCTTCGCACGACGACGACGCGACGCCGCCATCGACATGTGCGTACACGTATAAATAGACACGGTTCGTGTGGTGCACGTCGCGCAAAGGGTTCGCCACCGGCCCTCGTCGTTTATCCGAGTTTTATTCGCCGACCGGGCACGTCACGGACCGCTGGCCGACATGGCAACCGCATATCGTGTACAATATTATTATAGCTGGTCTCATACGTACCGCCGTCGTCGTATTAAACATCGATAATTGGGTATAGTACATTGGGTACTGAGATTGTTTGGGCATGTGATATGACGAGAGGAAACAAAAAAGCTGAAGTAAAAGTGGATTATGAAAATAAACGTTGAACGGAAAAGAGCTAGGAAGACAAAAAAAAAAAAAAATGATCGGATACCTATTCTAATCTCAGGTTTAGGACGGATGTGATCGACCCAAGATAATTATCCAAAAACCAGGTTTAGGACAGAAGTGACGGAGGAGAAGAAGAAGAAGAATTGGGTATTATATAATTATAGAATTGAAGAATTATAAAAAATTATAGAATTGGGTACGTTATAATATTATACACGCGTCTATAAAGTGCAGTTTTCGGCAACGCCGTAGCGAACGAGCGGTGAAGCAGTACGCGATCAAGCGGTAATAATAATAATTTGTATGCATCATAGTGATAGTGCATCGTGGTGTAGTGAAAATATTACGATGAATATCACGATATTATTATAGTGCAGATCTGTGCGACATCCGATACGCGCGAGGACGGAGCACGCACACGCACGAGAACGAAACGGTTTTTGCGTTTGCTCTCCATCGGCCTAATATATAATGTTACGCGAACAATGCTCCCTTCGATAACGTCACTGTTGTTATTAGTTTTACTATTATTACTAACTATTATATTATACTTCCCGATCGTGATGCGCCGTATATATTAAAACGCACATCTGTACACGCGCATAATAAATTATAATAGCCGTATTGTATGAACAAAATATTAAATTATAATAATGGTTCGTGTAAAACTATACATAATATGCATGCGCCACTGATGTAGCTGTTTTATATTATTTTCTATTATTTGAAACCGGCATAAGTATTGACTTTTTTGGAAAAGTATTACGCGCTACAAGTACAATTATATAGCGACCGTTGAAATATACGAGATCTGATCATATTTTTGTAAAACATGCGCTTTAAACCCGCACATATACCTATAATATACTATATAAATAGACTAACTATAAATCTAATACTAGCAGATAGGATAAATTACATTTTCCTTAGTATTCTCTGTTCGAAAAAAGGTATTTATTTATCATATTATCTTATAATTAAAATGCATTGCTAATGTTTAAAGAGGATTTATTGAAAAAAAAAAAAAATAAAAAATGGCTCTGTAACACCAACACGTTAAATAACCCTCGTGACAATGAAAGTTGTCCTGCAGTGCACAGAGATGTCACCATCCGCGCTTTTACGAAGTGTTTTTTTAATTTTTGTTTGGTTTAAATTTTATAGTTATACAATAATAATACTGCACCTATTTTAATGGAGGTTCGCAGTATGATGCTGGTAAAGTTATCTTTTCAGCCATTTTTCTTATACATAAACATTAAACATATAATTGTTATAGAAAACAGCACGTGAATGCCTACAAATAGGTAGTGAGGGAATTATTATTTTGACAATAATATTTAAAATGCAACGAAAAAACACTGCATGGAAATGTGAACAATAAGGGTCAATGGGGTTCTAAGGGTGAGCAAGTCACCCTTAGGAACCGAATTGTGACTGCAGGTACCTAACCGATCTTTATCGAAATAACATATTAACACTCACGGGGTAACAGACGGAATTTCTCATAGGGCGTGCTACTGCCGCAACACTGTCTTTTTGGACGCCGGCTGCAATGTGCAATACTCATGTATGGTGTCCATATATACGAGTTGTTGGTGTTGCTCGTCTGCTGTTACCACTGTAGGAAGACGCGCGTGCGGACAAGTCAATGTGAGTTTGTCGAAAACGTACCCATGTGCGTATATATGTAATATGACGTGTGCAACGACGATCGAACAATATGGATTAACCCCCTCCCCCCACCCGGAGGATACACACGGAAGACGTTCATATAATATAGTACATAATAATATCACGTATGGTAAAGCGCAACAGGTGATTTTTCAGATCAAAAGACACAATAATAATATAATACATATAATACATATTATAACATCTATAACGCCTCGCCACGCCGAAGACGGGGGGTCTTCCTATAGCGCGCACTCACGTTTACAACCCTCCACCGCCACGCAACTCCTAGCAGCCCTTGTATTTGAGCCTTATTCACCATGTCCGCAACGATGCATACTATAACGAGGTAACGACCACCGGCCGAAGAAATTGTATAGTATATTAAATATAAATATTATGTAACACAACACTACACACATCATTGTACGCCACGGAACATATATAATGATTCACTTGAACAACACAAAACGTGCATGTATGTAATGTATAATATTATGCACATCGATTTTCGCGCTACCATGTACACCGTGCACGGTCACCGTCTCGTACAGGTGCACGTACGTATTACGTATACGATGTTTGAGGATCCACCGAGCACAGGCAAAAGCCCTCTAAATTATATATGTAAATAAGGCCACGTTGCCATTTATTAATCTAGTGCAACGGGACTTGTTGACGACGGGATGATGGCTTTTATACTCTTGACGTTCGTGAAAAACTGGGTCGAGTAGTCTCTCGCCGTCACCGTATCGCTTATTCCTATGACGCGAGAACGTGTGCGGAAGTATATAAACGATAAAAAAAAATAATAATAATAAAATATAATCATCAGTGCAAAAGCACACCCACGTAAGCGAATGCGATTAAGGCCATTGGCTTTGTGATGGTAAAATTCAACTTTTAGCCGACATAATTGCATAGTCATAATAATATGATATTCTATACAGAACAGTTGTAGTTCGATGTCAATTATTACAATGGACTATGGAGCGTACGTTATATTATATTATATACCTACTGCTGTTGTAGAGGTTGTCATACGATAGTCATTATACCTAAACGGTGCACATCAGGTACTGAAATTTAAACCAAGAAGTTAGTAGATCAGAAGTCAGAACCGAGTAGATGTAAAATCCGATTTTATGATTCATCATAAATCATATGAAAACATTTTCACAGAGAAAAATACTTGATATCCAAGAAATAAGAGTAGCTGATATTAAATAAAAATTAGTTATATAATATAAACTAATATAAAACTTTTAACATTTTGTTTTTTGTGTTTTATGTTTCTTTTAGTTCTATTTTAGTATTTGATTAATTTACACAACTTCCAACGATATTCACATATTTACATTTTAAAAAGGAATAATAATAACAAAATATTTTTACTGCGATATTGATTAAATTTTAGTTGTTTAAATCAAGAAACAAAAATATACATACTCGTATACACATACATAGATAATTACCCTTTATTAATAAAAAAAAAAGAGTATAGGTAATTCTAACAGTAGGTAAAATAGTATAAACAATGGCCATATAATAAATAATAATATCTTTTGAGGGATATTAATATTAAAATACAAGTGCATCTGAATAGATAATTATCTCACATAATACGAGTATGTATCGTACCAGTATTCTAAAAATTTGGTAGTATGCATTGAAGTTGCAATGTTCAAGGTTTTTTATCCAAAAATAATAATTAATGTGTTGCCCGTGGGAAAATATTTATTTTTGACAATAGTGTTGTGGTAATTTTTATTTTTACCCGTGCAATTAACTACTTAAAACACGAACATGAATAATTTGTAATGTTGAAACATTCATCGTTTGTTAATGTAAAAAGTTTCAAACGGAAATAAATCACGAATCAAAAAATGTATCACATACGTTAAAATCTAATTGTGCGAACAAAAAGAAATTGTTGTTATTTATTATTATATCATATTTATTGTAGTTGTTACAATAATAATATCGTATATAATATTTATTCGATTGATGGACTTGTACACTTAACAATAATGGATTAGTATTCATACGCCACATTGACGTTGTTGTATTAAATTTCTGTCTTCACAACATCCGCTAATTACACGAATAATAATAATAGAATATTATCACCAGTGTGGCGACTCCTATATTACACTGCACAATTACTAAGAATGCGGACAGGATAAGAAACTAAGTATTTGGTATTCATCTCACTTCGCTCCACTTGGAGCTAACCAATGTTATAATATCATTATATGAATGTGAAATCGACGACAGCCAATCATTATAAGTAGACTGTTCACAACATATTATATCATATCATATTATATTACACATAATTATAGTAATTGATATTTTGACCAAAGCAACTTTAAAACCAGAAATGCTTGTATAAAAATTATTCCCTTAAAGAACATAAATGAATAAGGATTTTAGAATGTATAATAGTCATAGAGAATAACCTCGCTACATTAAATATGCAGGACTTCGAAAAAAAGCTGTCGTATTCAATGCAACAACGATTTATTTTACTTTTTAATATTTACAATCGTCTACATGGTAAAAAATGACCTTTTTCATTTAGATTATATTCATAAATCATCAATCGTGAAAATATCAAATTAATGGAGTTGGGACTATTGACAGTAACTTGTATACTCAATATTATGTACTTATATTAAAATGAAAAGCTTTATTGACAAATCTAAACGCCCACATTTCTTACAAATAAAGTTTCCAGTTTAAAGTAAAACTATTAGAGTAACACACTATACTCACATAAATATGGTTGGCACATTTAAACAGTAATATATTATATTTAATAATTTACTAAACGAAAGTGTATATACAACGATTGATTGTTTGGACAATACTTCCTGTACTATATACAATGTTAGAATATAGTAGGCTCTACACAAAATAATAATCGTAAATGATTTTTATGTAATATCTATGTACTTTATTGTAAAAATGGCCTATATTATTGTGGTTACATAAATAAATCTTTTTTTCTTTTATATAATAATAACGTTTGAATTAAATTTTAAATTTTTATAGCCTAGATACAATACTTTTTAACCGGATTTTAATAAAAATATTATAGATTTCGAACGCATGTATACACTTATAAAATAAAAGAAAATTAAAACATTTATAACATTTGTGTTGATAAATTACAAATAAAAAGCAGAAATTAGTACTTAGGGGTTTTTTATATGTATTTAATTTAAAAATAAATACTCCTATAATGTCACGAAAGTATTTAAAACCTTACAAATATTTATTCACTTCAAGTATATATATAATGAAAATTATGTTAAATCGATTTAGCCTAAAAAATCTCAAATAACTAATATGAAAAACTTGTTTTACTAATATCTAATCTTGTAAATGAAATAATTTGTTTAAATAACTTATTGAAATCTCAAAATTTATGAATCAATGTATAAGAACAAGCCAATCGAATTGTAACCCACTTTCAGTCCCATTAACCCTATTAATATAGAAGGAGCAAACTGAAAAAAATACTCTGATAGGGGTTTAGTATAACAGCTTCGTATAGGTTCATTGCTTATACTCTAAACAAAAAAGAAAGATATCTCACCAATATCTTGAAATAAAAAAAATTATTTCATTTCACCAGGATTATATTTCCTCAATTTAACATGAAACATAGTACCTACCTACTAAAATTTCTTAATCGTTAATTTATTGAATACGGCAAAAATTATTAAGCGTTATAATTATTGTTACTTTTATCTAGTATTTGTTTTTTAAATTATATTTACGTAATCAAAAAAATTTTATCTTATCTTTCCACCATAAATCTGTAAAATTACAATCGAACAGAAATAATCATCAAATTAAATTAAGTTTTATACACGTTAAAATATTTATGGCTATACTAAGATTGATTTCGTTGATCTTGTAAATCGTTCAATATTGTGAATGACTGCTTAAAATATGTATTTTACGGCTTCAATTCGAAAAACACTGACACATGCAATGAGATCAAAATGAAGATGAACTTTATTTTTAAATCGTGAGTGGTCGGTTTAGAACGGTTTTAGAAACGAATTTAATCATATATCATTATTCACTTTGTGTATTATGCACAACATCTTGAGCGCATTAATATTGTAAACGAATAGAGAGTAACTATATTAACGAGAAAAACTAGGTGGATGTACATGCACATATTATAATAAATGGCTATTGTTATCCGTCGACAATTGAGACCGATTACACTTTGGAATATTTAAACCAAATCTAAACGTAACGTGCTTAGTGTTCAGCGCGACCGTATAATAGGTATTATAATAGATAATATGTATAAATTGTAAACAAAAGTGGAAGCTGAGGTGAAAAAATTAAAAACCATAAACTAAGGCGTATATTCTTTGTGAAGTGAGTGGCAACTATTATACGGACGACCTCTGCACTGATAGGTACGAAAACCGATATTGAAAAAAGCACACGTGTATTATCAGTTTTATAACATAAAATTGGATGTTTCCTAGTGCGCGAAGAGTGCACTACTAATCAGCGTCACGGGTTGTACTACGTACGTACGAATATAAGCGTTATACATGCATTGTTTACATAATATATAAATAGGCATATAATAGGTGCAATACGATCACGCGATCGCCTTTTCGTTTCGTCACCACCGCACGTCGCGTGATGTCGATTTGGTTTTTGCAACTATTTTTCAATATTATAATTTGTATTTCTTAGTGATATTATCCGTAAAGGGCCCGAGACGAAATTCATTACGCGACGAACGAGATGAACAAGTAACAACAAAACCATAATGCAAATGCAACGACATGGGCATCGCCGAAGTAACGCGACGACGAGTAATTTGGTGCAAGAGTCGCCCTCGCCGGGAGGTTGTAAGTGAATACATATATAATGTATATACATAATATTATATAGTCATCACCGTGCATGAGTCATCGTGACGAACAGTACGATCGGCGCGGGGGTTCAATCCACCCCCGAAACGGCGGTCGTGACGGTCCAAGAACAATAATAATAATAATAATAGATCGATATGACCCCCATTTCGTCGAGTAACGCGACTTACGGGCGGGGTGAAATGTTCCCGATGTATACTACGCGTCTGTCATCCCCGACGAATATTCATTACGTGACGATTTATTCGGTACGCGTACCTAGTCATAAAAATGTATACCGATATAATAATATTATAGTACATAATAAAATAGGTGCTATCGTTATTATTACTATTGTTAACCGTTATCATTCTTTGTACACAACATAACGAGTACAATATTATAATAATATTATATAGCATATGTGATCACGATGAACGAGTGCGCTACATATAATATTATATCATATATATATATATATCTACCCTCGTGCCAACGGCATTTTATATCGGATGGAGGATGACGTGACTAAGGGTCTATTATTGTTCGCGCATGCGCACGCGTGCATAAAATGCTATTAATTACGATATTATAATAAGATGTGATCGAAAGAAGCATTTAACGTAGATTAATCACGTTCACCGAGAACTCTCAGCGTAGACTTGTTGATTTATTGTTAACGATAAGTGTAATAATATACGCGAGTATGTGGAGCCTGCGACACGCGTGACGCGTCCGACAAGTCATGGCGAAACAGTTCTCGCTTTGGAAAAATGCAAGACTCGAAATGTCCCCCCTCCCTTGCCGTGTGAAAAATTGATGTTAATACAGAGATTTCGCTTGTTATATGATACTTGTAATTTTACCGTCCTTATCCAGGGGTTGAGTAGGGAATGAATCAAGACCGAGTGAAAAAAAAAACTTTTACGCTAGAAAACCGCTTAAGGTTTTAATTTTTTAAATTTCTGTCAGCATAAATCTATAAAATTATAATAATGTAAGAATATATACTACAGTACAGTGTTTGGGCTTAGATCGTTTCGGTTCTGCACGACGCATTTAGATGACGGAAATGATTATAATACATGACATAAGTTGATCGTGAGTACCAACAGATGCTTTCATAAATAATTTATGTTCCGGTACCATTATTTGCTACATTAGGCCAGTGCATAAACTCCTGCGGTTATCAATTCAAATTCTTATTTGTTATAATCAACAACATTTTTAGTATTATATTATGATAAGTTTTCATCAAAAAAATCTGTAGGTATTTTATTTATATATATTTATTTAAATTAACCTATACTTAAACACCCATATTGTATACGTTATTATAAACAAGAGTACATTATAATATACTGTACACGTTTGAAAACATATCACCAAACAATTCAGTGTGTAAATTTAATATCTTCTATATATATCTATATAAATATTAAATATAAATATATGATAGAGATGTATTCATTGGTGAATTGAAATGAGTTTGTAGTTGATATAAAACATTAATATTATACATAAAGTTACATAAAAGTAATTATACTACGTAGAGGTATTTAATTTATATTTATATTGCGTAGAATATTGTGATAATAAATTTGCAATAAAAATTAATAGCGAATACACCTACATTAAAAAGGATAAGGTTATTTAAGAAAATTTAATCAGTTCTGTAGTAGAGTGTAAAAATTGAATTAATCAAACCTAAAAATATTATGTGTGCATAGTACACCGATATTATCAATTCAATATCGCTAAAAAAAAAATATATATTCCATATTCGCGTAGTTGGCATATTATATTTATCATAATACTCTTAATAGATTTTAATTCATTTGTAAATTAACTCCATGACTTAATTATGCACACGTTACAATTAAATAACCCCAGTAGAACGTTTATGTACGGTTTATGAAGGTATTCACCTTAAGTTAAAAACATATTTTATAAATACTATTAAAACTGTAATACAATAGTATAACATTGAATTATAATAGATTTTTAACTGAGGAATATTTAAAAAGAAACACCAACAATTATTCTTTTTTGTCAGTGTGGTTAAAAACTAGGTAGGTTTGCCACGACGGAGAGAAAATGACCACCTAATTACTAAGTAGGTAATCAATGATGTTGTTTTCAAATGTTTTAGGAACTTCTCCATTACATCAAATATGAATTTAAGAAGTCGAGGATTATTTAAAAGTAAAAATATAAAATACATCACGTAATGTATATATCACAGTGGCGAACTATCAGGGAGAAGGAGATTAAAAGGTTTAACCCCAATAAGAAAAAACCGCAGGCGCTGTATTTAGGTAATGAATTTTCGAAATCATTAAGAAAAATAAATATTAAGTTGTAAACTATTGTTATGCTATAAAGTATTAATTCTTTAAATGTTATTGTATTAGGTTTGGCATTCAGAGTTAGCTTTGGGTTTTAATTTTCAAATAATAAAAATTGTATAAATAATGTTTTAATTATACTTATGGTAATCCCCTTTCCATAAACGAATTCTGCGTATGCCACTAATATATCATATGTGTACTGATTTTTAATTCTTTAACAAATACCTACATATTTTTTAAATATTATATAAGTTTTTGAATTACCTTTGACGGACCTTTCAAATATTTAAAAGTAAATATTACAGTGAAAACGATAATATTTATTACATACGTAAAGAGGAAAAATATAAACTATACGCGATTAAGTGCGCATACTATATAATTAGAACATTATAACAAACAAAAATAAGAAAATACCAACATCGACGTCATCAATACGTGACGGTGAAATAAGTTTGCAGTATAGTTGAATTAAAATGTCTACTTTAAGAACACTTCAATATAATATGTACTTAAATGACACGATATGTAGGTACTTGTAGAATCGATACAGAATTACTATGAGTGTGATACAACAATACATACTAATTATTTGAATGTGAATAGTTTTGTATGGTCATCGACATATACATAAACGATGTGACAATTTGGATTAATAATTAATTAATTAATCTCCATCAAATTTCAGTAGTTATTACGCTATATGCAGCACGATAACTCTAAACAATAAGAAAAAAGGTCAATAGTTAACTTATTAAATAAATAATATTATAATTACATTTAATCATCGTTTTAACGACATCAAAGCGGAGATTAAAAAGTAAAATAATTTTATATAAGGATTACAAGTTTGTTACTGTAACGATTCTGATAAAAAAATATTAGTAATTATATAGTATAATAGTAATATTGTTCAAATTTACATTGTATCATAAAGCGACCCGATAATTGTTTGAAATGTTTATTAAACTATTATTACTACACAGCGATAAAAATATTTTCTAAAACATATAAATCTAATTAATATTACTTTTGCATTTGATTGCGCCAAATATATAATTAATGTATCATTATTTCTTTTCGATAATACGCGTAATAAACGAAAGCTAAAATAAGTTTATCGGATTAGAAAAATAGTCGATACAGCATCGACGGTCGACATTGGAAAAATGAATGACTACTGAAACTGTAGAAAAAAGTATTTTGCCCTTTTTTCAAAACTCCTATTTGATTACAACTAATTACAATTTAAATTGTCAAAACATTTTATAAAAAATCAACCAAACTTCACAATTGTTTTGAATGCAATAATTTAAACTAAGCTTATTTGCTGATTTTGTTTTTGTTAATAATGCTAACGACTTATGTATTATAAGTTTATTCGAGTTATTATATTATTTCACTAAAAAACGATACCATAACATCATAACAATAAGTACTATAGAAAACTATTCAAAACCATGCGAACACAAAAACTGTAAATCAATTTACGAAATAGCGTCCATATCAAAATAAATAAAATTAAGTATAAATAAATTATTATCACGAAATCATAGCGAATAATATTGATGGTTGAATAATTAAATACCTAGTACAATTATTGCGCACACGATTGAAAGCTTTTACGCTAGGATTCTCTTGCATTGTTCAAAACGATTAAAAACAATCATTTCACTATTATAAGGGAAGTTTTACATTACTTCCACACCGGTTAAGCAAATTGAATACGCTTTTCCCACTACACCTCCGCAACGGAAACTATTAACTTGCGCATAGACTATGTAATATTATTAAGTCCATCTAGTGGAACGGATCGGCAAAATTCCATTATATCAGAAATAAATTGATTTTTAAAACAAACGGCAAAACAATAATATTTTTTCACGAAAAGAAATGGTTTAGTAATATATTAATATAATATTATGAGCTTATGACTTTAGAAGATATTTGGTGTTATAAAATATATTTTGTTTTTATATTATTATAACAATAATATTACTATATAGTAAACAACATAAATTCACAATATATGTACATTTATTCGTGTTTTCGAGTTCGATTATCAACTAATATTATTTATTAGCAACAACAAAACGTACAATACTAATAAAATTGTTGAAAAATTTATTTTCATTTTTCGAATGATGAGCGTTATTAAATAGTAAAAAGTAATTGACCCCATAAAATTAATAAAAATATAATATAATCGTAAACAAACCCAATCGTGTTATACCTACTGTTTCTGTTGAGACGTAGAGTAGTCAGACAATCTAGGATTCTAATCTTGACTGTTAATCAAACAAACATTTTTTTAGAAAAATTGATAAACCTCATTGGTAAACGAGAGTTTGCAACACGTAATCAGTACGATTGCTCGCGGAATATTGAACAAACATTGATATCGTTTTAGATAATATGACGGTAATTATTTAAGTGCACACAAAAAAACCAACCCTAAAATAACGATCTTTGCGATATTGAACGCAATGATTTAGTGCACGCTATACGAATATAAAATATTGTTCTATCTACCGACATATAATATTACATAAACAACGACAACGGTAGAGACATAACTTCACGATACAAGACTATTAAGATAATAACGAAAATCTTAAAATAAAATCAAATAAAATGGTAACTTTAAATCGATACTTTTTATGTCTTTACTCCTTTATAGATATCCAAATCAGATAGTTATTATGTTGTTAAAAAACGTCATATTATGTTTCATATTAAGTACTATATATACTTTATAGTACAGATGGTTTATAATATGCACTCATGAATAAACGATTTGTTTTTTACATATAATAGAAATATATATACTACATATATATTATATAATCAATTCATATACTCGTAATAATATTAATATTGATAAGATATATCTATCATAATTTAATTTGAAATTAAAATACATGTGTGTCACAGCAATTTTCACGAAAAATATTATATTTTTTAGCTGAATTACCTATAATAAATATTTAATTTTATTATATAGTATAAACGTTCCCCAAACGAAAGGTAATATAAAAATAAAACAGTTACTATCGAGCAAGGGGTTCGCATAATAAAACAAATTATTAAAGTGAATAAAGACAGCCCGATAAAAAAACCAATTTCACTAGTTAAATGCAGCCCACGGACATGTAGTTGGGCATTCTTAGATTAGAACAAACAGATTTAATTAAAAATTATGAATTTATGACTCGTTATACTTAATAAACGTATCTATGTAATCAAATATTGTAGATAAACAAAAACTATGAAAATCAGTTATCTTCACTTGACGTTGACAATACAAATTACGTAAATTAAAAGCAAATCAGATGTGTAGTCCTTTTTGTGATTAAAATCATTAAAAATGCTTCGAAAATGCTCAACGTTTTATCAAGTCTAGAGTTACTTCCATTGTTAAATATTAAATCAAATATTACCTTGTATCTATATATACCGTTCAAACAATTATTAATGCATTACATTTTATATAGTATAACTTTGAACTTACCTATGTAAAACAAATATAAAATAGATTGGTTTGCGTACAGGGTTTGAAATACCTAATTTTAAAATTTATAAAAACATGAGTTATCATGTCATGTAACAAAGGATACGTATATGTAGTTTTCAGAATATCTTGTTTGCAGATTACGGTTTATAACATCTTCGTCGATATCTGATATAGATGTCATATCTGGCACTCCACAACTTCCTGCAAAAAATAAATAAAATATTTTGTCAGACATGTATTTGTAATAAAAAATATTTCTAATAAAAATAATATAATATTTTTTCGTCGAACGTAATATTTATAAGCAATTACATTTTCAATACATTAGTAAGACTATGGATGAAGTAGCAGCTATATAATACTAAATTAATTTATAATTGAATACGTCAAGTCTTATTCGAATACCAAATCTATACTTTAGAACAATATAAATATAAATGATGTATAGTCATTAATTTCAATGTACAAAGTGTTTCACGCGTATTTACTAATTAAACATTGCAAGAAATTGAATTATTACGATTTCCACCTCCACAAAATAGTATATCGCTGTAAGACAAATGTTGCTTACAATATACAAGAATATGATTTTCCTCATTAACATTCTGCATTTGAAATACTTAATTTTTTTTCTAATTCTTTAACTTTGATTTAAATCATGTATACCATATTTGTTTTATTGAATTAATGTAATAAATTTATAATTATAACATTTGACTTAATTAGTATTTTATTTTTTTAATTTGAACAATTTATTTTTTATTAGTAATCAGTATTTTTATTTAGTTATCAATGTAAATAATATATTAGTACATATAAACTATGTATGTCCATAAAACTTCTTCAAATCAACGTTTGTGACTATATTAAAACAAAACTATTAATAAATTTCAAATTACAATTTCTATAGATCATAAAATTTGACCAACGGTTAATTTTTATCGTTGATGTAGGCAAAAATAAAATAATAATATTTCATGTAGGATATTAAAAATGTAAAATAAAAATTAGAACCTTTACATTTTAAATCAATACGAATCCAACTTCTTATTTTTTGTACATTTGGAAATACTCGACTATATAGTCTTGGCTAATGCGTGTCCTGCAGTACTACGGTGTAAACAACAATAGAGTCTACGTACAGATAACAAAAAGCAACAGAACAACCAGAAGAATACCTAAAATGTCTCTTATTTATGAGAAATAGACATTAGATATCTGACATCTGATATCCATCAAACTGGATCAAAAATAAATTTAAGAGACGTTCACAGCAAACAGCACGTCACAAAAAAGCAATCCATTATTAAAGAACATTAATAACACCACCATAACACACGGGTTTATTAGGACTTCGATTTTTGAACACAATAAACCAATGAGCTAAGTACAGTATATTTCAAAAGAATATTATATTGTAATATATACTATTAGTATAGTGCGATATGTTAACACGGCCTTAATATTGCAAATGATATTATTTATAAAAAAAATAAAGAATCGTAACGCAATGGTAAGTAGGGAAGTTCTTAGGTCAAAAGTTCTTCACCATTATACATTATTAGGTAGGTACTTATAATATACATATAATTTAAGATACTTCCTGGTCGCAGTACAATTATTGGAATAAAAATCACTTTTATGTTACATATGAATAGTTAATACATCGTGGTAATTACTAATTTGAACTTTGTTGTACGATAAATTATGAATTTTCTTATTTACTTATTAAAAATAATATATTATGTATAATAATTAATTGTTTTTAGTGAATTATTATAGATAATTTTACTCTGAAATTACTTGACTGAGGAATATACATAATACAACAGTATACATAAACAAATACATAATACAGCAGTGAATACAAAATTCTACTTCATACTATTATAAATAATAAACTTTATACAATGTTGGTTGATTTTACATTAAAAATTTAAATATCCATTAGTAGTTTTTCATTTGTTAAAAAAAAAACTTAAATTCATGTTTTATTTGATTTTTAAGTATAAAAAACTATTACTATTAAAACTATTACAAAAAAATGTAAATAGCATATTCGTAATTAGAGTTAGTTATTTATCTTGAACTAATATAAATCAAATGGTTCTGTAAATAGAATTAGGTACTTCGGATAATCAACTATTGAATTACTGTGTTGGTTTACATTGCATTATATTTTGGAACATATTTAGTTTTTAAGAAAGTTCCAAGCTAGATACCAGCATTTGTTTTACAAAAACTCGTACAACAATAGTATTTAAATTTTCTTTCATTTTACATTGTATACTATTGTATCGTTAATCATATAATATTGACAAACTGCACTAATTCATCGAGCGCTAGACCGCACATGCCACCGACTCCAAAATCGTATAAAACAATAACCTCGTCCCCTTTTAAAGTATAACTATGCTACCCTGTTTATAATCTAATACATGACTAATAAACTATAACAATAAGACAACGAAAGTTGTAAGTAGGTATATATACTATATCATCGTAGAAATATTATTATCTGAACATAAAAGCTATTTTTTCCTGACATTGGTAAACGTTTCCGCTTAAGTACAAGTGGTCACCGGTCGGTTGTCATCGTGACTTATAAATTTATAATGCATGTTAGGTTTATACGTTTAGGCACACGATTTATTGATTTCTGTCATTATTTCATAAATTAAGTACCTACGTTTACCGTATTAAGAAAAATCGTTTTGCGGACAGTAACTGTACACAGTTCAATTTAGCTGTCAAAACACTATACATTATCATATTTATTCGATTGTGGCACGAACAACAATGTTTATTTTTATTTTATTTGTATTTTTCATACGTTATTCATACAGATAGAAAATTTTTCTGGAAAAACCTATTTCAAGAGACTACATTTATGAATTTATAAAGAAGAAGTGTAATCTACGATAATTTTATGATACAAAACGAACAAAAAACCTTTTTAAAAAATTTGATGGTATTTACGATCAAGATAATGATGTAGATACGTTCGTATAGGATTACATAAAGTTAATTTTAAAAATAAAATCTGCATAATTTTATAATAACTGTTCATAAAAGAAATCTTATAGTGTTCTATATGATTGACATCAACAATTGTTTTACTTCATTACTTTAGTATACGAATGACAATTATTTAAATTTTAAATTATGAAATAATAATCTTTGTATATTTTATCAAAAATTATAATCACAAAAAACACATCTGACAACAACTTTTAACAATATTAATGTGCCGAAAAGGCAAATGACAAAAATAAATTATCTAAAAAATAATCATGTATGTATATATATAGATAATAGTGTTTGTATGCAAAATACTAGTAGACACACTGTAGTACTTACCAAAATGCAAAACGTTCGTTTTCAATAATTTCATCGAAGAGAAAGAGATAAAACAAGAGAGTAACTATATAAAAATAGGTATAGGTACACAATTATATACTAACATCAAAAATTAATAATTATATCAAAGCTATAATAATATCGAATGTATTTTAATTTATCAGGATATAACTGATACACGCAATGACAACACGAATAATGAATACTTAACCATTTCTGAAATGTATATATTGTACCATTGCCGATGTACTGAGTCTGGATGGTATTTGAGCGTTTAGGAAAATTGAACTATCGACCTAAAAGGGTTCGAGAGAATAATAATTTAGCGAAACTGTTTAGTGCACGATAACAACAATAATGATATATAGCAACGATAATATTACGTAACGTTAAACGTATCATAATAATTGATATAAACAATGGCTATAATTGTATTTTAAACTGCTTGTAAAATATCCGACTCGTCGCATGTTTAAAAAATTATCAACTCATTAAGCTGCCTGGTATAATATATTAAGTTTCGAATTTCGCTTTAATTAAAACAAATTGGTCAATTTAATCCATCACACACACACACACATACACAGAGTAGCAGTATGAATTACTTGGATTATATTTATTTTTTCCTTTTATTTCGGCAGCCGTTGAAGCTATTTTTTCGTCTATTTTTTGTCTCGTTATTATAGCCATGGTTTGCATATGCCAGCATATTAGTACACGCGCCGGCATATGCAAACCATGGGTATAATAACGAGACAAAAAATAGACGAAAAAATAATTTTGCCAGTTTGAAACTCCATGTGTGCAATATGTGTGTGCGAGTTTGTAGTAATATTATATTATACCACGCTACAATGTATATACTGATTTCATTCCACGAGTTCGGTATATAGTATAATAAAATGCGTATATTATGTATCATTGAGTTGATTCCAATGTGGAATAGCTAGTAAAAATGTAGTCCCTTTTTGTATACTAACTCCAAAATGGAATTTTACTTTGTACAAACTTTCAAGGAAAAATCCTATATATAAATATATATACATATATTATATAAGAATTTCTTTTCTATAAGAATCTATTACATGAAATAGTATTTATCTACATTAGGTATGTGTATATGCAAGACATTATTATTACTATTTTTAAAATGTAGATTCTTTTTCACCCGCTAGCTATATGCTACACATATATACGTATAAATATATGTTCTTTGATTGTGTCTTTTTTCCATCGTAAAAACCTTTCCATTTGGCTATCGCATAAAAAAAAGAAAATAATAATAATCTCGCCGAGCGTCTAAAACTCATCAAGAACTGCATAATATCCTTTCGTCACGTTTATTCTCCGTGGAATACCACGTGACAGTGATAATTTTTCATTAAAGCTGAAAATACACCACGTTAAGCGAGAAAACATATTTTTACAAAAGCAGATGGAATCCGAAGACATTATATATATATATATATATATATATATATATATATATAAATACGTATACTGTTCTTTTTCGAATACATTATATTTTTCTTTTACTATAAACAATAAATGGTCCGGGAAAAAATCAATCATGATAACGGAGAAAGTCATGTTTCAAAAATGTTGACATGGAACACATATTTTTAAACAACTTGGAAAAAACTGAAAGTACTGCAGTGTTGTTATGAAAATGAAATATACTTCTAAAACTAATTTATCGAATGACACAACATTGAATATAATTGTCTACGTGATGTATAGGTACTTTGATAAATGCAAATGCATATTATTATTCAAAGCCGCTGAAAAAAGAGATTTCGTAATATCACTGCTACTTGGAAACGTAAAAAGTAACTAAATGTTTAATGAACATTTAACAGTTAATAATCTGAATGATAATATTATTTATGTTTGAGAAATACAATTTATTTACCAAGTTCCAAGTGGTAACAATGTAACATCATTCTGCAGTTATATAACACATGGTCATTGCGTATAAAAATAACGTAGACTTCAAATATAAGAAAACAATTTTACGTTACATAGCATATAATTATACATACACTAATTGTTATACACAATAAGTAGGTATATCAAAATTCTTTGTTGAAATAAATTGTTTTCAATTGCCATATTATTCTCGTCATGAGCAAATGAGGTAATAGATTTAGATTTTTAGATTAAATTTTAGATTTTTTTTTAAATATTTACACCACTATAGTAATAATTTTATACCATGTAAAAACAAAATAATTTTAAATTACAGTGGCTAAATAGTTTTTGTTTTAATTTAAATTCAGAAGAACACAATTTTCTCTAAATTCTTACTGTAAAAATTTTTTGAACCCATTAACACTACATTAGTTTTATCAACAGCT
Organism: Chaitophorus viminalis; assembly: GCA_025469195.1. NCBI lineage: Eukaryota > Metazoa > Arthropoda > Insecta > Hemiptera > Aphididae > Chaitophorus > Chaitophorus viminalis. Next base: position 208,891 of record JAIPRK010000144.1, on the reverse strand, counting down.
AGTGTACCTACATGTTTTTATTAAAAATATTAATTATTTTTATGTTTAACTATATAATTAAAAGGGCAGTTTATTAATTGTTTTATTCGTTTAAATCAGAATTCTCAGTAGTATACATTCACATAATTACACCAATGTACAAGTGCATTGCATTTTAATAAAGTAGTTATAACAATGTAAAATTAATTTAGAAATAATTACTAATATAAGGCCATAAAAGGTTTTACCTTTAAGTGTATACACGTGTTATGTGTGAATGTGAATAAATGTATAATGGCAGAGAAATAATTTCTTAGTATCCACCTACCTTTTATAAAGGAACGTTTCATCTATTATTCTCGTTTACTTAAATTTCTTTATTTTGAATTCTAACGACTAACATTATGCAATATACATCAACAAAAATTATATCTAAACAAGTAACACGCGATTTCTATGTGGATTATTAGAATGATTTTATTTTCAAATAAATACTGTACCCACCCACCTCAAGGTTAGATGTTGATGAATAAATCATTGCATTCGTTGCATAAAACGAAGAAACGGGTCAACATTATTTTATAACTGGTTTTTCTATAGTTATCAACGACTGTCACGCTCTTTTAATAGGTATTAGTCACATTGTTTACTATATCATTTCGTTCAAATTATCGTCAAACGTCATACATAATCGGAAAAAAATCAAAATGTATACACATTTGTTCAATGATACGAATATAACGGTTTTTATATATTTCGCAGTTCTGATGTGGAATAAAATTGATTATGTTATTAGTATATCAACAATTATTATTATTACCTAATATTTAATACGAATAAGGAAGCATCGTTTTTTATTCATCGGTGTGATACTGCTGTTTTCTGCACAGGAAAAATATAACTTGTCAACGATTTCTCACGGTGAGATATTATAATTAATTCAATGCAACAATAAATGCAATAACCATCTCAGTAGTGTTTTGCAATAGGTTTTCTAAATTATTATGTTCAGGATATTCTAATTAAATAAGTAAAAATAAGTACAATATAAAACATTTTTACATTTTTTTTACTCTCATAATTATTTGTACTCTAAATTAATTAAAAATATTTAACATCGTATCACTCACAAATTATCCAATATTACACCTAGATTTTCAATAAAAATGTAAATGTACAATATAAGTGTTCAGAAAACGATTACTTCAAACATAAACGATACAATTATCAATTAGCTCAGTAAATAATAATTGCTGTTAGATAATCCATTATAATACTATAAATAATTATTGTAAACATTATAAGATTATACAAACATTTTTTCTTATCTAACAGCTAACCACGCCGTAATAAATATTAATTATTTAATAACTTAATAAAAATTATTATGTTTATAAATGTGATAAATGATGTATAACTTTTCGGAGATCCGGAACTATTAATGTCATATTTTTCATTTCGCTGTTATAATGATATTATTACATTGTAATGTTATTAAAGTATAGTAATATGAATAAATGTAGACTGAAAAATACAGACTAGATCACATAGTGTTTAGGAACTGTAATGAAAAATAGCGTGAAAGAAGATAGACTCTGCAAGCCTCTTGGGAGTCTTACAGCGAAAAAGTTTTTGAATCCTAATAACTATTACAGTTAAAATTTAATCTCTCAAGTCTCAAAACTTCAAGATGCTTTTCGCCCTGATATAGTAACACAATAATAATACTGTAATTTAATATAACTTTTATTTATTGAATTACTATTGCTATTATATTAGTATTAAGAGTTTTAACTAACTGAACTAAAACATATGAATAATACTCCTTATACTCCTTATCAAGTCCAAACGAACGTTGAAAGCAAATAATTTCATCTTTAAAATATAATTTCAAAGCAATGTGAAATACTGAAATACTTTAGAGCTTTAGACTAAAGTCCTTTGAATTTAGACAGATATATTTATAATTTATTTTATTTTAATATAACTATTCAATATTTGTGTTGGTAATTATTGTTATTGTGTATAATACTTATTTCAATCTTGTTTTATATTAAAATATCTTATACCATAAAAATACATGTGCTAAATTTTACTTGCGTACCTATGCATAAGAAAATTAAAAAAAATTCACATGATTAGTACGCACAACCGACATTAAAATGATGACCTATTAATATTTGTAACTACAAGTGAACTAAAACTGACACCTATTAAACATAATATACAGAAGATGCAGTATATAATGGAATAATACTACAATATAGACCGATTGACAATATAATGACTCATAATGTACATTAATAGTTTATAATTTTTTTCTGTGTTTTTGATTAGTAATTTTGTAATAATTCCTAATAATTTTCATTTCCTTCAAAGGCTCAAAAGTGAATTTTTAAAACAGTCATTGGATACAGAACGTGTATTCCATTTATTCAAAAGTTTAAAAACTGAAAATTAAATTTTGAAATTCGATTACGAAATAATTGTTTTTATTGTATTCTAAGTAAAATTACTTAAGTAAAAATCATTAATAATATATGTAAAAACAACTACAAAGTTCACAATTTCCATTATAGTCACATTATTTCTGAAATTCTAAAGTCTTGTATAAATATTATATCAATATTTAGAATAATTTATTTTAAAATATACACAAATAATACGATTAATTTTACAAATAATTGTAAAAGTAATATAATTACTAACATAAAACTATTAGCTGCCGAGCTTTTTATGAAAAAATAAAAAATGAATCAATGTATTAGAATGCCAATAATGTTACATAGTTAACAAATATGTACAATTATAGCTGAAACACGTAGTACACTAATGTGTTGACTGGGAAAATTAGCAAAATTGTTATTTCGTTATTAACACGAAACAAAACGTCTTCCAACGAATATGTTCCAATATGAACACGATGGGTCAATGAACCATATGATAGGATCGATGTCTGTATCGGGATGATTTTCGTATAAAACTGCAGATATTCAAAGAGTTTAAGTCACGAGTATCTACTCAATAGATATAATATTTTATATAGATATGGTTAAAGGTAGACATACATGTCTTCATACATCTTTAAAATGTATCCATCAGAATATTTTCTTAATTTTAATGAAATTTTATTTAAAAAATAATAAAATTCATTAAAGTAGTTCTTAAAAAAAGAAACAAAATATTATGAATTTATTGTGAATTCGTGCTTTACCGTCGATTCGAGTATCTTCATATTATATACAATATGTTCCAATACATCATTTTTGTGGGGTAAACAAGAAGAAAAATGCACTTGATTTAGCTACTCAATAGCAAGTACAGATAAGTCTAAACAATACCCCGGTATATGTAAATTCACACACCTGAAAATCAAATATTTATCGCAGTACCTACAGATACTGTATTCGACATAATATTATTTTCCATACACACATGCTAGTGCACAGTACATATAACAAAAGCAACAATTTATTTCCAAAACCAATCATGGTATTTATTTAAGAATGGTACTCCTTTCGCCAAGAATGACCTTTATTTTTTTCTATTCAACCAAATATTATAAAGTAATTTCCTCTTTCGCTAAAATTTTTTTTTTTTTTTTGTTCGCGGTTTTACGCTCAAAATTTTAGGATTCACTGTCTCAAAATTAGTTTAATAAAACCATTTAGCATAACCCAAAAATTTATTGTATTTTTGCATTAAAATAATAATTATTATACCATTTAAAAATTTTTGTTTGTTTATTAAAATAATTATTGTATAATATTTTAGTATTGGTAATTAATACTTATACACAAACGATCCATACACAAGATTACTTTAATTAGTATCAAAGATATCAAGCAAAAACCCTTTGTAGAAATAAAATATAAGTACCTATACAACAATAGAATAAAGTTAAATGTTAGGTCGGTATGAATTTATTAAATATTTAAATCTAAGGCATTCAAGTTTCAACTATAACTAATAATTATACAATTGTATGATAGTTATTAATTAATAACCATATAAAATACAGAACATAACAATTTTTTTAACAAATACTTATTATCAATATCCTTATTATACAATAATTATTTTACAGCTCATACTTTTTAACACAACTTTTTAAATGGTTTAATAATTATTTTAACACTTTACACAGTATACTTTTGGAGAACAGGGATTTTAGAAGCCACTTTTTTGAGGTCTCAGTATTTTCTATAGATTATACTAAAAAGCTTTATTAAAATTATTTTGAGACAGTGCATCCCAAAACATTAAGCAGGAAACTGCGGGTGAAAAGAGGAAGCTACTTTATCATAATTGGTCGAAAAGAGGGATATCTATTTTGGTCGAATTGAGTTGCACCCTTATTTACGAATCTTGATCCGTACGCAAGACTTGTGTACTCAATATTTCCAACAGATTCATCATTGCGTATTATGTACGTAAAAGATTAAAAGCGTAAAAGGGGTATTTTTTACGTATTAGTATAATACAGCATAGGCGCGTCACGTTTCTGGTATACAACCGTGGTTGCATTGAAATTCATTACGCACACTCCAATAGCTCACGACCCAAATAAACGTTTCCATCACAATAACACACATACAATCTTTCTTTCTCTATCGTTTTCATCGAAAAGAGAATGAAAAGAAAAAAGTAATTTCACGTTTTTTATTAATTTTCTATCCATCGTCGTATTTATACACCTATATGTATATAATATTTATTCATTTATATACCGACCAACCCTACCCGTCTCACATATTTATACTTATATAGGTAATCGTACCGGTTAATTACGGAACTGCTACGGAACAATAGCCATTCCCATACCGTATACTACCACTATACTCAATGTTCATATGTGTGTGTGTGTGCGTATATAAACGGTCACCGTAACGCACAGGAATATACGTTTAATACACATGTATATATTTTATTTATTATGCATGTGTACAAATTAATTTGATTTTATTGTAAAGATGTGTAATATTATTGTTGTGCCCGTTCGTTATATTGTTATAACACTACGCGCGTGTGCTATAGGTCTAGGCGTTGCAGGGCTTATATACTTGTACGTACTTATATGTATGGTAAACGTCCTCTCGAACGTCACTCCTCGGCGTACGGTAGTTGAATAACAAACGTTCACACGATCATACACAAACCGTGTACACACACGTGTGTGCAAGTGAGTGAGTGAGTGAGTGCGTACGTACGCGCGTGTACATAAAAAGATACAGTGAAGAACGACTTCCGGTTATTTGGTGCAGCGTTGTTTTTGTTCTTTGCTATTCGTTTTCAAGTTTCGTCGTTTGGTGAACATAATTCTTGTGCACTTGTACATACAAGTCTTTATTTTAATGTATATACACGTCACAGCCATGGAAATGAGAAGAGGAAATGGAGTATCTTAACCACCAGCCCGCCAACCCGTTCGGTCAATCTTTTCCGGGCGTGTACACGTGAACGATGTTTTATACCTTACCTACTATATTTTACTAAACACGCCGCAGCCGCCCCGGCAGTACCTCGGGGGCGTTTATCCCTCTCTGGTTCTCGAGTTTAGAAAACACAATACCGCCTACGCATGTACGTCGTATTTTAGTACAACGAACACGTAGGTTCATATAATATAACATTGAGGCGTTCGTGTGGTCGACGAATGACTGTTGCGCCGAGTGACAACGCGCGATCGCGTTTTATACAAGAGAACCGACAAAATTGTTGTGTTTTAGTCGACCGCATCACTCGCGCACCCCACGACCCATTACTATTTAATATGTATACGCGTTGGTTATATTTCACGCAGGATATTATGGCGCATGTTTATAAGACGCGTATACGACTACGACGAAAAAGTACGCGTGCACGGTCCGTGAATATGACGGTGGTGGCGGCGCAGCGGGGCGAAGGGAACAGGACGAGATATCGAGTGAATGTACACTGAATAAGCAATGTTTGTCACATATAATAGTCAATCGCTGGGATGTTGTAATCATTTACATCCCGGATATAATTATAATTCGCGCGTTAATTATTATCACAAAAATCTATGTAAGACCACTATAATAATATAATTATCGTCTTTGAAAACACTAAAATTTGCATAGTATGGTAAAAGTTTTTGTTTGGCCGCAATAAAAAGTTCATTTAAATACGACATTTGATCAGACATGAATAATCGATATCCAAACGTTCCAAAACGATATTATGGCAATAACAAACCGTAAATGAAATCAATCATTTAAAACATATTATTGTACGTTGATGTTTCGAATGTCCGGATGGAAATAAATAAAATATGTTCATTTTGTTTATGTGTGCTATAAAGATAGAAACAGAAATTAGCGTGCTTAAATATAATATAATATATATATATATATATATTGTATATGTATTATGCATACAGAATTGTTTTAAATAAAGTCCGCTATCACTTTTTTCAATAAATATTGAACCAAATTTATTTAGCCTTAAAATATTTTAATTAACAAGTTCACTTAACTCCATAATAAACGTTGAAAAGCTCAGAAAATCCCACCAACCTCCTTAATATAAGAAATATCAGTTGTACAGCAGACACACATACCACGTTGTGTCAAATGTAATAAATTTCATCACACAGTGGATTGTAATTAGATTAGATTGTAAAAAGTCCAGAGTAAAAAATCCGCTAATAAAGTGCTGCTGACTTAAAAATACGAAAACTTCAATTACTATAATGAACCATTATGAATATTTTATGATTCTATATACGCAATGACACAGGGTTTTATGTTATGTTTTTTTGATTCAATTAACTATAACCTAACTACTGTGTCGAATGAGCATAGCATTAACGGTATATAGTATTTACACTATATTAATAAAAGAAAATTAGTTCCATAAATGTGGAGTAGAAAAAATAATAAGCTTGGGCAGTTATAACACATCGATATGTTATTTCCTGGACATAACCAAATTAATGTTTTGAACGATTTTAACCAAATTATATTATGTCGATGCACCCGTATACACTGACGAATTACCTTTGGGAGTTTTCGCGAGGGCTGTGTAGTGTTGCCGAATCAATATTTGCTGAACTGTGCGTATAATATTTTATGAAATTTCTCGTGAGAGTTACCAGGTGCGCACTGAAAAAACGCGTATATAGACGGACAATGTTTTGGCAACGAATTAAAAAAGTTTATTTAGCGAGGGGATGGATTTAGTAATATATAGGTAATGGCGTTTGCCTTTTTACAGTACACGTTCGCCGTGTAGGTACCTATATTATCAGACGTCACGAACAAATCCTTATTAAGTACGGGCGTGAACGTGCACGGTGTGCCTAAAATACCACCAAGTATATTCACATTGTTGTTTTTAGAAACATTCTATTGGCGAACGGTTTTAAATCAAAATAAAACTTCTATGGTTTTCCGATCAAATGCCGTCATCGTGATAACAGTATAGTATCGTTTATTAAAATATTATGTAGTAAACAAATGTTAACAATTTTAATAATAATACACGTGTGTTCGAATAATTATAACAATAGTCCAGAAGATAAAGTGTAATAATGTAATAATAAGTGCAGGAATTCCCATAGTTTTGATATTGGGCATAAATATTCGTTTTAGTAGGTATACTTAGATTAGCGTACTAGTTTTATTACGTTAATCTCCTGAGCACTTAAATTTACGCTCGCTCTGCTCTACCCTCTTAAACTAGATATAAAAATTGATTTTCTGCTTTTTTCCTTGAAAAACACTTATTTTACAGAAAACTTACATCTATACACTTTTTTTGAACGCTTAATTTTATTTAAAACATATTCTTATACAATTTTCCCTAAAAACAAATATTTTGTTAAATAATTAAGAAAATGTAACGGGTAAATGACGAATACAAGTTTCGAAAACGTTTACTACCACACGCCGCCAGTACCTATTGCGAATTTCGATGTCTCAGCATGACAGGCGATCAAAATTACAGTTTACAGGCATCCAAGGACAGCTGATAAATACCTACGACGTTTTGATCATAGGTAGATGTTTTAATTATAGATAATATTATATAGTGTCGAGTTATTATAGTATACATTCATTGTATAAAACATGAACATTTAAAAGTAAGATAAAATTAAATAATAAAATTATAATTGGTTGTGTTTTAATGATTTATTAATATATTATATTATATGCGTTAGATTATAACAATAAATCCATCGTTTTTTTCAGTATATCGTGCATAGTAACCAATATAAAAACGACCGAACATATTTTTTCTTCTTTAAGATTATTTTTATTATTCATAGAATATCATTAAGTACCTATTTTCCGAACGATCGAAAAGCAACTTAAACTTCGGTAGTTTATTTATTATCGTTGAATATCTTTTAAATAATTGTATATTTTTCTATTATAAAACAATAATCAATCACCGCTGCCAGTGATCATTATTACGAATAAATATATACATAATTTTACTGATGAGGCTCGTGGCACGTATCCAGGAGGCTTGTATAAGGTCTACCCCATCAAAATGTCAATTGTCAATTTTGTGTACAGTCTCGAATTAATAACGTATATACACTAATCCAATATTGAGAAGTATTATATTACTAGCATACATCAATAGCTATTATACTGTGTAAGCACTATAATTCATAACGGTAGCCACAAACAACAAATGTTCAGGGAAATGGGTAAAAAAGCAAGATCGGTCTGTACTCGAAAATACCGAGCAAAATACTCGTATAATATTAAGTATTTTTTTTATGTAACAGTTTTTTATTCCTTTCTTACAGAAAACAGACAATCGATATTTTACTAATAGTATTATGCCTGAACTGTTTATTTGAATCGTCAAATAAGTGATTTTAAACCTACACAAATATTTTTAATATCTTTATCTCCTCGGTGAAAGAATTACGTCTTCACATCTTCATGATATGAAAATAGCCATCGGTTTATAAAAAAAAATATATATCTCTACACTTGTCAAAATAGTTATTTAAAAGAACTCGTCTAATTTTTTATTAGATAAATTTTTGTATATTCTCGAGAAGACTTGTTTAGATTAATATTAAAAAGTAATCATCTATTTTTCTCTGTATTTTTCGAACAAAACTGGTAAAACAGAAAAAAAACTTTTACCTCAAAAAATTTTCCCGGTGCATAACTATATTATTATATTTCATTTATTTTGAATGCATCAGAAAATTAATACTTTTGCAAGTTAAATAACATATAACATAATACAGTATGTAACAATTAACTATAATATTGATATGTAAATATTTTATAACAAATAATTTTCACTATCGTATCATTAATTTTGATTAAAATTCCAAGTGATACTTAAAAACTGACTATAAATCATTAATCTTGATTAAAAATGTATATCAGTACTTATTTATTGACTATTAATAATATATAAGATTAAAAAGCGAAATTAGTTGAATATTTTAATAGTTTTTCATTAACTTTAAATAAGTGTTTCCCAATTTAGGATGCAAGTGTAGTAATCATTATAAGCCGTTAATTAATTAATTGTATTATACTATTTAACAAGCATTACACTATAACTTATGTTTTAAGATATGTAAACGCTTAAACGGGACGATTGTTTTTAAGAATTTTAACATGTGCAATTATAATATAATCACCATACGAAATAGTTTTGAATAACCAGTTAATAGTCGATAATATTACGCGTATAATCGCACGCAAACTCGAACTCATATCATGAGTATTCGGTCGGCTTTAGTATTTGCATATATTACGTTTTATCAATAACCATGAGGCGAGTGAATAACGATAGAAACGAAATGAGATAATGAAATTCCGGAAGTAATGAGTAGTTGTTTGACAACATTTATGCCATCAAATTCTGTAGAAAACGCTTTTTTATTATTACACGTTTGTTTGATCATGGTATTCCATAACTCTAGATGAACACAATAACAATAATAGAAGTATCTTCTATTACATTTTTTGAGTTTTACTGGTGACATTTTTCAAAAAATGTCGACCTTTAAACACATGGTGACCATCGCACTTACGCCATTGCAGATCAATATAAGTGCCATTTTTTCGGGAAAAACGATGAATAACTGGAATACAATATATGATGACAATATGAATATATGCTTTATATATAGAGTTTATTACGTGTTCATTATTCCAATAATAAAACGAACGTTATGCGTAGCGGTGGCAGTGTTGTTGATGATGACGTGCTCGTATATAGTTTGTACAGTTCACGTCAAAGGAATGCGTATTGGTCACACACACACACACACACACACACACACACACACACACACACACACACATACACACACACTCACAAAACTGGCGCGCGCACACGCTCATTCGTAAGTACATACAGATACAGAACATAATAATATAATATATTTCTGCTCATCGCACCCTCGTGCCATGTGAATACCTATATAGGTATACAAAGCGTACACACATAAGCATACCTACAAATACCTACATATCTACACAGTACATATGTATATATATATATATATAACTCTGAACAGTTATACATAATATACGCGCACGTGGACCATTGGTTAACGTATTAGATTCCGAGCAGGAATGTTTTACGTCCCATATTTCCACTCTCCTTTTCGACGCATATAATACACACACACACACACACACACACATATATATATAGGTATATTATTACATTATAACCTAAATAGGTGTATTTATATACATGCCTTGTGGTGGTCGTATGGGTAGGTAATAATTGTTTAACGAGTATAGGATGCGCGTATGTATTATAATATTATTATACGAGTTATAAGAAGATGTTTAACGTTAAGCCCATAAATAAATAGCAAGTTAATGTGTGATAACAGTGTGTAAGTAAAAATAAATTACTTAACTACATAATCCTTTCCAGACCGGTAGGTATACGATCTAGGGGGAAAATAAATATGTATATCGTATGTACAGTGCGTTTTAGTTAAGTGTACGATTGTCTGCAGGTTTAATTTTAGACGGCACAAATGTGGTGTAAATAAATCTCTTGTGATCAGAGAGGGGAGACATTTTTATAACACTCTTGTATAATACGGCTTATTTTAAAATATTATCGAACCCATGAAATACGATTATGACCGCACTGGACCGATGCACCACATGTGCACTATACGCGTTTCTGCGGAGACTTCGATGCTGCACGGTGAATCGACATGTGATATAGTTTTAATATTCTTGAAATAATTCACTTGAATAACGTAACATACAATCGTAACCGAAAGACGGAAGACCACTGAAGAATATTATTGTTATAATTAATGTTATTATTATGTAATTATTAATTACTCTGTTTTAAGTAATTCATTGTAGAAAACATAAAAGAAGAAATGTAGTTTTCAGAACGAGATTTATATAATTGAGTATAGTTATCAAATTAGGGGTATTATGCGAACAATGCAGTTTTAAAAATATAAAATATTTAAATTTTCAAGTATTTATAAACATATAATTCACGTATTATATGATTGACAATACGTTAAGAATAAAATATTCTTTTGGGTAATACTATTTGAAGTTCATTATGATTTTTTAAGAAATAAGTATTTATCTTGACTTTATTCTTACACTGCACAATATTAGTGAAAAATAATAATGTCAAGTACTTAAATCAAAAAACAAAAGAATTGCAATAATATATAATAAGTAATGAATAATGACTATACTATATTCTATACTATTTTTTCGAGGAACTTTTTTAAGAACGGAAAGTGAAATATTCAAAAATTTTCAAATAAATATGTATATATTGGTTGGTCAACGATTAATACTCGCGTGAAGTTAACTATAATATATAGTTATGATAAAGTACAAGAAATAACATTGAGATTGTAATTAGCACCGTTGCGCACGTGATGAAACTTACATTTTACACGAAATGTAAACGAGACCTTAAGGATATGACGTGTTTACTTCAAATGAAAATGACACTCGAAAATATTGTAGTGTGAAAGAATGTGTAATAGGTTAGATGCAGTAGACGGCACGTCGAGAGAGGCAGTCTGCGAAGGCAATGGACTCGTTTTATCATAATATGGTTTGACGCCAAGTGTCTTATAATATTCTTGAATAAGTCTTAATGTATCGTAAAATATACACAGACCCAGCTAAATTCGTCAAAACCATTACTCGAATAACGTTTAATTAAAAACAGTGATGTTAACTTGGGCATTAAAAACTTAAATCCTCGAGGAGTTCTCGAATTAATATGTTATGCATATAGTTATTCCCGGGGGAACAATCGAGTGACATGTTACTTTTACCAAGAATATACATGAATCATATTATGATAGTTTAGATGAATACATTACACATTTATTTATATATAAATGTATATATAAACTTTATATATATATATATATATATACATATATGTTTTTTTTATGTTATACTCAGACATTTATAATATTATATTTAGACAACTTATACAGTTGAAGCGTTTTTCAGGCATGAGCTTCCCGTAGTAAATTTCCGAATAATTGTTCTCAAGCGTAATAATTAAATCTACCCTTATTACAGCCCAGAGTATTATACATGCAACATGCGGCGTTGTACCAAAGGCAAAAAATAGCATAAGTATAATGAAATAATAATTGTTAGCGTTATGTCAATCTTTATATTATATACCAGAGAGTTCCCATAATTTCAGACGTGTTTTTTGTACAAATACTTTTAATATTGCGAATGGATGATGATTATTTGTATACAATTAATATGCAAACCTTTTACACCGTTTTATACAGAAACTGCAACTAATTACTGGACGCGTTATTATACTTGCGTGATAAGAGAATGATCTTCTGCATATATTTAATCAAAATTAGGACAGTGGTGTCTTGATTATTACATAATAAATTATGAGAAACATTATTTGCCACAGTGCAAATTAACAACAATCCGATTATTACCGTTCACAAATTGCTGTTTTTGTTCCAGCAAGGTACATTTATAATATTTTCCACAATAAAAATAATAAATAATATGTATTATATGCATCTCTATCAGTAAATTTCAATATTTATAATACTAACAATGAGTACTGATGCATACTATAATATATGTACCTGCTACTATTGTGTTTTCTACGTTGTTTTCTTATAAGATAAAAATAATTTAGTAAAACATAAATAAAACAATATATTATATCCTATAGTGATGTACGATAATAATTTTGCGCCATATAGTTAACTGTTAACCTTGTATCTATAATTTTATTTATTTTTTCACACTTTGAATTTTGTCTATTATTAAGTGTAAATAATAACTCGTCTCAAGACATTTGAAATAAGTAAATTATTTATTATAATGTATAACCGCTATTGTTGTACTTAATTTGTTAAATATAATATTATCTAGCGATTTAATTTTAAACGTAAAGAACTTAACAAGAGTAAAAAAAAAACATGAAAATACGTCTTTCGAACAAATTCTAACTTTTAAAAATATATTCCCATCGATTCATTTAATCGGTTTGTAATTATTATTGTTATTGACTTATTTTTAAGTACTCATGTTGGATACCATTCTCATTATTAATTAGTATAGTCATTTTTATTCAATGAAATTCAACTGTAATATTATATTTCAACGATGTATAATATGCATTATAAATTTACAATTTACTCGCATACTCTATAATATACTATCACATTTTAAATAATACTTTATATAAATAAAATTTATAAAGATAAGTATAAATCTAATCAACTAAGAAAATATAACTGTATTAACATTTCGCGTCAGCTCTAAAATGTATTTAATTTTATCTTGGGTATGTAGGTAATCTTGTATTGACATATTATCAGTTTAACATCTTTAAGTATTTCAATAATTAACATGTATAATTGCAAAAAACATGTGTATTGATTTCAAAACTGGTTTTATTTTGAAATTCAATTCAAATATCATTATCTATTTCTTTTTATTACACTTTGCCACCTCCAATGATGACGCAATAAAAAGATTTAAAATGAATACCACATTTGATTAAGATCTTTGTTACAATATTAAGAAAAATAAAATATTGTACACTTTTTCTAGTGCTAATTCTACAGTGATTGTATTTTAGATTGGTTTCCGAGTAACGAAAAACTGAAAATCGATGTTTCAGACGTATCTATACTACAATAAAGTTAATTAAAACATATTATAAACACTCTCGTCTCACTCATATTTTATCATGTACAAGAGAAAACGTTGATTTATTGTTCATTTTATTTTAAAACTTTTTTATGATTATTTTTCCTATACTGTGAATACAATGAAAACGTATTTTAAATCGCACAAATTTGATTGAAAAATTAATAGTTTATATCTTTAATTATAGCAGTATATTCAAGTGGTCATAAAAACGGTAAAATACCAAAATGGATGACTTCATAATATATCTAATGAAATAAATAATTAAATCCTACGATTCTAATAGAATACAATGCCTATCTGTGGCGGGTGACAAGGGTTCTATGAGACCCGGGTCTCATTACTTTTTGGGTGGATGGGTGGGTGGGTGGCTCGTATAAACAAATATACGCAATTATAAAAATTTATTAAATTAATTACAGCAAACAAAAAAAAATTATTTTATCCAACAATTTTCTGGGGTGGGTGGTCCCTTAAACTGTTTTGGTCTCACGAATGAAAAATGTTCACGCCGCCACTGATGCCTATATAATGTATTCAGATAAAATCCTTAATTTAAATTACAAAACTAGTCACACTAAAATCAATATTATCATAATTTCTCATTTGCTGGGATAATATTTTCGAGTGCAAAGCTAATGGATAAATACTATCTCAAACAAAGCTAATCTATTTGCTTGTTATAAGTAGAAGAGATTATACCTAATATACCTACCTACATACATAGATTCTGTATCATCATTATACATTTTTTCCAGATCAAAACAAGTTACAGAACAATAGGACAATCTGCAAAATGTGCATTCTAATATTATATACCTATACCGCGTTATTACATCGATTTATCGATTTTCGTCAGCTGTGATTATGCCCGTGTACCTCGTAGGTCAATTATTCTTTTAAAATCGAAACGTTTAAACCATAATACAAAGTGTATAAATTTAAAGCCGAAATTGAAATGTCCAGAACTATCGGTAATCATTCCCATCCATCGAGCCGTTTGGTTGGAGTAATGACGTACACTAAAACGGCAGTGGAGTAAAAACCGGTTAAATTATAATATTACATCGCGTTTAAAACTTTTATTATTTAATCAATTTTTTTTTTTTTATAAAAAAAACCGACATGTATATTACATAGTTGGAGGCAGTTATTCGTTTAAAAATTTCAACAAGTAACCGAGTTCCTGTCTAAATACCCGGAGACGAAAAAGGTTTGTCAGTTTACCTCCCTTGCGCAGACTGCTGCAGGTGTGTTTAGCGAGTACCGATATTGCAGATTAATGGTTGACGAAACTCTATAATCCATCCCCGTCACACAATCAGGTTGTTCGGGCGCGTGTACACGAGATACAATACGAATATATAAGTGTGTTTGTATCTACGCTCACAAAACGCACGAAATCCGTAACCGCGGTACCGTAATTCGCCAGGGGCTGGTTCAATAGAGTAACTCGTTTGAACCGTGCAGACTCGCTTTTTTACCTGATCTCATATAAGTACAATCACTACTAATTTCTAACATAAGTTTAATGAAAATGTAATTATTAACGTATATATATATATATATATATATATATATATATACACGTATATAGGTAATCTATTATATATGTTTGCTCGCTATATACCTATAGAAATCTCCCTGCAGACTGCTGGCAGTTGGTGTTGGAAACACTTAACAGGAACAGCGCATAAAAAAGACGCAAATTATTATTGTAAGCCTTAAAACAGATAATATATTATTTGATTGTTTTCGCTTTGTTCTACGACTACGTTGTCCGCGATGGTCTTTTTTGTTTTAATTTTCTCTCATTTTTAAGGTGTATTCCGTTTGCCCCCTCCCTGACTAAATGTGCCTCTAGCAGCAATAACGCAGTGTCACCACCGAAAACGCCCACGCGATTCGGTATTACCGCGCGCGTGCGTGCATCTCGTCGGCCCGGTGCAGCAGCAGCAGCAGCAGTGCGTAATAAACCGTTTCGCTGAGGCCACACGTGCATATTATATAAGCGCCGCCACTGCGCGCGTGCGTGTACAACAACGTTCGGATAACAACCCTCGGCAATAGTACACGCGTATTACGTTGTATTATACGTACAGCCCGGACTAACCTGCTGCCGCGCTCAGCTGCTCTGCGTGTGCACACCAATACGTGGTACACGGGCCGGATCTCGTCCGAGACCACGACGGCCGTGTACGCACCTTCAACGCTTACCACCTGTCCGACGCACGAGCTAACGACGACTGTTTTAATACGCCGTACAAATATATTATTAATATATTTTTTTCTCAACCTCTCAAACCTGTATATAATATTATTTTTTTCAACGTTTACGGGCTTCTATACGCCACCCGATGTCAAAACACGCGCATAAAAACGATGGTCGCATATGATATTATTTGTTCGTGTGTTCGTAGTTATACGTATACCGTATTCGTGTGTTTTACTCGTTTCGTCGAGCAGGTGTGAAACGATGGAAACCGTGAAGCACCGTCGGCCGAAAAGAGATAGAGATTCACAAAACGACAAAATGTGATCGCCCGATAATAACAATATTACTGTCGTTCCCGAGTACGCGATTAAAATTCTCATTATTTTATAATATTCTTGTTCGATCGTTGAGGCACTTGTAAATTATATAATTATAGTAATATTATACAATTCAAATTCTCGGGCGAACGCGATTAATGCATACAGCTCGTTATAACCATTCCCTTTCGAATATATTTCAGTTGAGATACAATAATAAATTAATATAATTTAGGAATTCAAGGACTTTTTTTTTAATTTTGAATTAGCCTTTACATAGTCCCTTGATCAAGTATATTACTGACACTATGCGTACAATAATTTCGATTGTCGCGATCTCTTTGAATTGGAATGGTTAAAACTGTTAAAAGAGTTATTAATAATCAAATTCCGATAATTGTGTGGTATATTTAGTTATTATAATACCGTTCCGAATATGAAAGCAAATATCCAAATATACCTACAAAGAATACGTTATTTTTATAAATCCAACGTTTTATGATACCTAATTAAATTCTTGTGTAACTGATCAAAAAGTATAATATTAGTTTTTGAAATTTCTCAAACGTATTTATTAATTTATGAATTGCTTCAACTCATATAATATAAAACTGGCCAAATATTTTGAAAGTAATTCTGACCCAAGTATAAATAATTATGATGTTATTTTTCTATAAAAATTAGTAGGTACCTAATAATATGCTGAATAAAAAATAAAATAGATAACATTGTTTGATGATGGAGCCAATAGTTTATATAAAAAATGCAAACAAATAAATATAAAACTAAAGTGAAACATTTCAAATTGTAATCATACGTACTGCGTACTTACCTAGTACCTACACTATTGAAATTACATAGATACTATAAGATAAATACGTCGTTTTAATTATTGAATTATTTGCTAACGGTTCCATTTAATAACGATTAAAAGAATTTAAAGCGAATCATAGTGAACGTAAACGTATATATAATTACATCTTCAATATTTTGTATACTAGTATTGAGGCTGTTGAATAACTATAAAAACAATATCATAAATTAGTTAAAGTACGTATTTAGCCATATTATACAACTTTAAGTAATTACTAAACTATAGTTAATTATTTAAATTACTATATTTAAATTAAGCTGGTAATCAATAGTATACGTTTCTTAGAAATACGCGTTAATATATATATAACAGCATGTACAAACCGAAAAGTATGATAATAATAATTAATAATTATCAACACATATTCAATCGATGAACATTTTAATCGCACTATCCGGGTCTTTCGGCACTATTTCGGTTCAAATGCGAACATTGATATTACATTATGAGCATTAAACAATATCGGCGGCAATTGTTTTGATTTGAGCTGACCTTAATCCTCGCACGAAGATTAGTCACTGAACTCGAAAAGTAGTATGGCGTAATAATAATAATAATAACAATAGTATACTTTACGATAAGCCACCGTGAACAATAACATAACAATTAATAATCTGTATATATTATAATAATATGTACTCAAACTACGATGTAATAATATATTCGATGCTGTCAATGTGTCAACAATATTGTATAGATTAACTGGTTTGAAGTCGTTTTTATTTATGTAATATCCCAATTATTACTCATTTTAAAGAAAAACCAGTAAAATTATACGCTAATTACTGCGTAATATACTAACAGTAGGCACCTAAATATTCTTAACTGAATATATGGTGCACGCGGAAACAAAAATGCGCAACGAATGTTTTATTAAAAATGAATATTCATATTGTTTCATTTGTTTTTGTCACCCAACATGTAGGTAATACTGACGTTACAAATATTATATAATATCTATGCCCATTGTATGCGTTTATTTATAAACAACAACAAACCCCTATTTACGTGAGACACTAGGATTGCAAAACGTTATGACTTCTGCTTTATTAACTTTCGGTAAATTTCACAATAATACATCGCATGCAGTATTTATACGGCGAACAATAGCACGATGATAAAGAGAGTACACAGCGTTACAGTTTAGTGGGACGCAAAAAAGCGCCATGTTGCGATTGTCAACGGACCAACCAACACAACGGACGTGTTGTGCACAATTCTATAATCCGAAAATGTTCTGAACGCGCCCCACTAGCACGTGCCCCTAAAGTATAAAACCGTTATTTAAAATCACATCTGTCCTCTGATCATTATAAAAAAAAAAAAAAAAATAATAAGTATGATGTACCTTAATAGTTCTATAGTCTATACTCTATACTATAATATATAGATTGTACGTCTAAGACCATAAGAGTTATACTGGATGTGCTCATTTCTATCACAGTAAAAAAATAGAAGAAATTATTGGACCAACAATAATAACGTGAGTTTTATTTTTAAATACTTCTGAATCTTCTGTGGGTGCTTCAAAGATAGTTTCGTGTAACGTAGTTGCCATCGATCAGAAATTGAACACGAATAATATATTATATTATACACTTGGAATGGCAAAATTGGAAGATTCCCAACAGTTTCCAATAACATTTTTAAAACCCTAAGGATTTTCCTAAGTTCTTATTCACTCTGTCAAACTCCTTTCAATATCATTTTTCAGTTATGAAAACAACGCGGAAAAACATAGAAATCAAATATTTATATAATAAGAATCGTTGACAGGGTGTTGTTTTTTTTTTTTTATTGTTTACGTTTTCAGGCAAATTTAATAAAATATATTACTATAATATTTTTACCTATTGATTCTATTCAAGTAAATATACTTCAACCAAAAGTAAACAAACTGCGTAAAAATGATTTAAAGCCAGTTTATACTAATACAATTTTTTCCAATTTACGTATTGAAAAATATTTATTAGAAAAAAGCATAGTTAAAGATTCAAGCTGATAGACCCATACACCTAAAACAATCTTATATAAATACACTACAAGTTTTATTCTATAGTATTCAATCATCCAATTTTAAACCATCTAACTATTATTCTCTAAAATTGGACATTATCTATAGACGTATATAAGTAAAGACAATATAATTTCTTATTTCAACAATGAGCACATAAATAATTTCTAAAAAATATTTTGTTAGAACTTATATTAGTAAAATATATAGTTTCGATTCGAAATTACAAATAATACAAACTAAAAACTAACTAATCCATATAACCCATGTACAAAGTACATGGATAATAACTGTTGTAATATGGAAAATAATTATTAAGGTTAAATTAACTATCCAACTGTATATATAGCTATTATATTATTATCAAATATATGTAATATCACGAAAAACAAATTCATAATTTATTGTATTTTTAAGTCAATTTGAAATTAATAAAATGTATAATATAATAATTATAAAATACACTATATATTATCCAATGTATGATTTTATAAATAAATATAATTCATTATTAAAGAATAAATGTATTTTTACATTTTAGTTTTTAATAACAGATCTTTTAAAATGCCTATTAAATTTGAATCAATAATCAGTATACTATATGCTCATGTATCTTAAATACATCAACAACAATTATTCTTGCAAGTATTATCACTTATAAGTTATTTAATTATATGATTAGACACACACATCGACGATTTCCGGACTTAGACTATACATGAAATGTTCCCGTAGTGTTTCAAAATTCGACACACAGGTGTTTAAGAGGGTAAAAATATTGTTTGGACTCACTCTCCCAGAAAAAAACCGATTACAAGAACAACCAATGTTGGCCCTTGCCCGGTGAGCCGTCGTAAAATACAAGAATCGAAGGATAACATTTATCAGAAATCGTTGATGTGCAATGATTTCCGGAGTATTTAATAGAAGCTATTCAATTTATAAAATTACGTCGAACAAAATGTGAAAATTTATATAAAAACATAACATTAATAACTATAGGTACCAATGCAGTATAAACGTATCGATTCTATAGTATGTATAACAGTTTTTAATGCAATAATAACAATTTTCAATCCAATTAAATATTAAAATCTCACTAAAATATTACCATTGTTGTTGTTACTGTCTAACAAATGACGATTGCGATAACCAAAGTGTAACTGCCTAAATAGCAAAACAAGTCCTCAATTTATTCCCGTGTGTAAGTAAGTGAATTAATGTCAAAATGTTTAGCTCTCCGAATTTAAGACTATATATAAATGATTTTAAATACAATATAGTTTAGAATATAAGAATATAAGTTAATATTTTTAAATAAAACAAAATTACAACATCTACTTATGTAGAGTAAAACATAAATTATAATATACAACCCTCGTTCATGAATTATCTGTTTTTTTTGTTTCGGTTATTAGCAGGTGGTGACTTAGCTTACCCCTACCAATACACCAGTACATTAGGTATATGGTGTGACAGCTCTACCCTATTCAGTGTCCGGTCAGTAAAGCGATTTTTGTTTACAATGTTTACCATTTAGAATTGCCAGCCAGACGTAGTACATATAGTTTAAAAATTACAAAATAATATAGTTAAATAAAATCAACAAAAATTAAATGTGGGTTTAAAAAGCAGTATTCATATACTGTGCAAACATAAAAATATAATATAATATAATTATCAACTAACAAACATAGAAATTGACATTAATTTTAACTGAGTACATAATATACTAATTAATACTCAGATTTATACCTATGTTATTATAGAATTTGTTGTTTTATTTTGTACCTGGAAAATCTGATAAATACCCATGTTATTATAAATATCCAAAGATTAGTCTAAAAATCTTATGGTAGAATGATCATAAGTAGGGATGCGACCGTCCAAGAAGACCGTGGTCACCGACATCAATAATTATTATCAGCATTAGCAAAAGTAATAAATAATAATACACTATAATCGTTACGTAGCCCAAACTGGACTTAAATGTATTCACGACCAAAAGAAAACCAATTGGATTGCTTCACATATACAAGTTCTAATTTATAATTAATAGTAAATTACTTTATAGTATAATAACGACTGAAAACAAAATGTTTTGTCAGATTCTTTGCCATTAATCTAAAAACGAAAATAAAGTTGCTGAACAAATTGTATTGTTATTAATATTATAAGTGCTTTTGTGCTGAATTTTGCTGTATTATACAATTATATTGAAACAGCAATCTCATAAGATATACAACAATCGTGTATGAATAAACTCTTCAACTGCCATGGAAAAATTATATGAATATCCTAATGAAATTTTTATTGAGTACAAAATAGGTTGTAAAAACAGATGTATATATATAGAAATATTTTTTCCTTAACTATCCTTAACTATATTATTCAAATCATATTCAAATGTTTAAAATGCAACTTTAATAACGGAGATATACATTGTTTTCATATTAAATAAATGTGCATTTACAAGTAATATAATATTGTGACCGGCAATTCATTTAAATTCTATGCGACTGATCGATTCTCGCACACTAAGAAATTAAACTTATATCAATTTGTATCTTTCACTTAACAATGTAATAGAGTTTCCATTGTATCCCCTTAAAGATATAATATGAGAATATGTAAAATTGATTAATAACGCAGTATAGGTGCGCATGTTGTGTATTTGTTACAACTTACAACTGTCAAAATGAAATATTAGACGATCAAGAATTACCTGGATCATCATACATATCTTAATAACAATAAGCACTACATATAGCTAAAATATTATTACATTTTCGTTATACGATATATTTTGTACTAGAACTATTCGTTTTTAATGTGCTAAGACTGTATAACGCCTTATAAACCCTATGAACCTACGCAATATTAGCGATTTTTTTAACGGAAAATTCAATTTGAACTGTTTAGCAAACCGCATTCACGGGATAATGCCGTTTGAACATTAAATATTTCTTATAAAGTCATATGTTATTTAAAATTTAAAAATCAAAAGCGTTAATTACCCGAGTAATGGTAGAGTAATCCCGATTCCTGGTAAACCGAAACGTGACGGACGTTTAAAACGCGAATCGTTAATGGACAGGTAGAAGAAGGAAAAACGTTCCCTCATGAAATGTCGTACAAATATAAAGCTCGGTCAAAATTTGACATTGTTATAGCAGCAGTACCATATTTAGGTATAGTCGTAATACGAAATACACTGATGGTTTTGAGCTGATCGTGTAAAAATACGGCAGCATTCTTTAGATTTCTCGGAATAGGAAACGTATTGTAATACATGGCAGTTGACACATTGGCTGCCAAAAGCGCAGAAATAACGGTTTTTGCAAGGGGATGTTGGCGCGGAGGTAATGGAATATTCGAGAAACAGAAAAACGAAAAGAGATTTATAAACATATACGTATATAAACATATAGAGTGAAGGGGAAAGGTAGCCACGAGCGGTCAAAAAAAGGCGTTAGCCCGGGGAAGTGTAAGTACCTACCCACGGGATATTGTGCGGCAGTGGCGGCGGTAGTCACCAGGGTGCGTACAGCGTTTACAAATCGGTACTGTATAGCCATCACGCCCTTACGTTAAATGATCGTAAATAATATTCGCCGGCGATGGATCCCATATAACAATATAACACACCGAATTGCATACACGTAAATAATAATATTTTATTAGATCCGTCGGATAAGCTCGACAGCAACAACAACAACAACAACGGTCGGTCCGGCGGCGGCGCGAATGACGCAGAGAACCGAGCGGAACTCACTACGCATGATAACATTATAGCTGATATACCTAGATAGCATTGGAAGTGATAATGACGTGTACGTACCCATCGCTCCGACGGAGCACCTGCTGCTGCCGACAATGTCCATCTTGGTGGTGGTCGCGTCTGCTGTTCGGCCGCCGGTGGAGTGCATGGCGCTAGGGATCAGTGTACAGGCGGCCACAGCATCGGACTAGCGATGGACGGCCAACAGTGTGTGTATATGTGTGGTGCGTGTTTTGCACGCGTAGTAGCGAGGGCGGTGAACCGGGGTGCGTGCACGCGCGTGTGTGTGTCTGTACAAGAGAGAATGCGCACACGCGGCCGCTGCGCTCTGTTCCGCTAAAAGGTTGGACGACGAAGACGACAGGAGCAAAGCGATCGACCACCGCGCGTACGTCGAGCATGTGTGCTACTGCCGAGTGCCGTCGTCGGTCGTCGGGCGTCGGCGACCGGTGGTGGATGCATCGTTGGCGGCGGTTGCCGTTTACCGCGCGGTTCGTGCGCCGCCGCCGCCTTCTCCCCTCTCATCACCGACCGCAGCCGCGGCCAACACGTTCGCGGTCGTCGTCGTCGTCAGAGTCGGAATCGTCGTCGTTGCCGCCGCCACTACCGCTGTCGTCGTCCCTCGTTGTCACGGCAACTGCGTCGTCGCGAACGTTCGGACCTTTTTTTTTTTTTTTCTGTCGTCCGCTGTTCATCTTCCCCTTGCCGCCGCCGACTCTGCAAACCTATCGGCGTACCTTCGCGTTTCTGCCTAGCCGTCCCGGCACGCAGCAGCAACGCGACACGAAATACACGCTCTCGTCGCCAATGCGAAAACCACCCGTCGCCGTAACGATATAAACGCGTGTACCTATTTATTATATGTATAATTACATATTTACATCAACTACGCGCGAACCGACGCGGTATTGCCCGACTGTATTATGCCTACATCCGATTGACAATGAAAAATGCTCCCTGTATAATTTACTGATCCACAACCAAATTCTTCGTCTCTTGATCAAATCTATGTAGTCTAATCCAGCAGGGGTTAACGCACTCAAACACTAGGGTTAAACTGTTTCAAAATAAAATACTATAAACAAGTTCACCTAAAGGTTCATCAGAAATAACACATAAATAAATAAATAAACACAAGCATTTACGAATTCGATGTTCACAACTCCTTTTCAAAACAAAACCTCTTCTGGCAAACAAACACTATATACACATAATACATTCGATATACATATCGAACATATAACACAAGACTCGCTCTCACGCTCTGATATAAAGTAGAACCAATAACCACAGAATAAAATAGTAATGAAAAAAAAAATTGTGAATATCTATTTGATGGTTTAACCGTTAAACGTCTTGTTTATATATGGTTAACAATTTTCATTGTGAACCAAACAATTGTGATTCGTGATAATATCTATTGTCATTATTTCATATAATAATAAAAATAACAATGTATTATTTATACGTCCTAAATTATGTAGGATAAGAATTTTTAATTTAATTTAATAAAAAAAAACCGTCAGATGATGTGTATGTGTGTGTATGTGCGTGTTTGTTTTTGTTTCGGGGAAATATATGGATATGGAAGGTGGATCTTTTTATTTTCTATATGAGTGTTTTTCAAATATTATAATATGTTATAACTGATGTCTATTGTCGTTTATGAATATTTAAAATTCTCGAAACTACATGGGTATATATTTTTTTATTTTATTATTCATCTCAGTTGAACTATGTTATAACTAAAAAGAAGTACATTTTGTTACTAAAGTAGTTCGTATTTATAGATATTCCCCTGGGAAAAATCCTAAGTATATTGCTGATGTGTGTGTGTGTATGTGTGCACGCGAAGGGTGTATGTAATTGCAAATGCTTTTGACTATATGCAAGTATGTACCTATATAATATTGAAAAAGAAAATGTTTATGTGTTACACTATTGAGTGGGTGGCACACGTGGTTCGGTGGTTGTACCCGAAATATTACGCTGCGAGTGGAAATCGCCAAAACCCATGCTGTGCCCGAGTACTGATGTACGCGTGGGCGTGTACAGACTAATGCAATTTTGGTTTGTCACGTTTGAAAATATTTTTACCAGTATACAGTAATATAAATAATTGCACAACCCTCTTATAGTTTGTTTACGGTGTATTATATATAGGTACCTATAAAAGTGATATTTTCATGAATTTATGATGTATATACAGGTTTATATCGTATAATGGTTGATAGGTAGGTATCAGGTATATATTATATACGATAGGCGATTAAGTTTAAGTACACAGGATGACCGTAAACATTTTGTAATACCAGCGACGAGTTATTTAAAAAAAATTATTTTTACCTAAAATATTCGTTTTGTTTTGTTTTATTTATTTTTTTATCTCCAATCTTGCAAGGGCCAACCAGATGACAAAAAAAGGTCCTGTGTCAATACCATCATATTATATACATTTATATATATATATTTAAACTGCATTTACACATGGCGTATATAGTCCTTTCAAATCGTTGTATCCTCTCTATTGACAGCGATTCGTTCAGCGTTGGATTTGTGAATTGTGCAGAACTCTACTGTTTGTACGTGATCTTTTGTATACTACATGAATTCGTCGTTGAAATATTCTGCACGAGCGAATAATGGGAATAATAATAATATAGCACCAACAATTATTTTATAGTTTTCAATGTTTTCATTGTGCAAGGTCGCCAAATATTATGGCGCCTATATAATATAAATTCCATAAATATACTGAAGCTATAATTTAGGTACCTATTCAAAATCTTTGGAAAAAAGATATAAAGATTTTATAACTCGTGTACTTACTCAAAAGAATGATTTTCAAGAACGAGTTGATATACTGTTGATAGTTCTTGTTATTATACATGAACACAGAGATGGATACAAGGGAGGACAACAGGAACTGACCCCCTCCCCCCTAGGTATATAAAATATTTAAAAGATTACTTAAATGTTCAGATTATTCTCGGCTTATTTATTCAATTAATAAGGCGCAAAACCTTTTATAGTATAGAAGGTTTGACGTATAGAATCTATACGTCTATATTTCTATAACATTATAACATTTCTTAATTCATACTATATTGCTCATCACTTTATTAGTTAATCACCGCAGCGACAATGGGTTCATGATTTTTTATATCATAAAGCTTGTTTTGGTATCGAAAGTAAACCATTTACTAAAAATTATTTTACCGATAATTTTAGATCAACCTTGAATCTTGGATGAAACTATTTACTGTTTACTAAGATGTTTACTCCTATCCACTTAAAAACTTTTTATACATTTTTATGTCTTTAGTACCTATAATAACGTAAAGTCGATATGGTGTTTGAACGGATTGGAATTTAGCAGTTTTAAACATCTGACCTTTCCTTGTTGAACTAATGGTTCATGAGGTTCATAAGATTGATATTTTCCTCTGATACTTAAAGTACTTCCAAATCATTAAATTTGTTTATTTATGTAAAAACGATAAAATTCTACTATTTTTATTTCCCCACTCATTCTACCATAGTTTTAACTTGTAGGTTGTAATAATAATTATTATAACTCAAAATTATATTAAAATAAATTATTTAAAACATTTAAATAATAAGTGATAACTTAAAGTCTGTATTATCATACTTACTAATACCTCTATAATAGAGTTTTAGGCTCTATTGAGTATTGAGAATATAAATAACTTCGATTAACTAAAACCACGGTTGTGTATAAAGCCGAGCACATCGTAAACCTATAGGCTACAACCACAGAATATACAACTGAGTAAAATATTTAGCAATTAGCAAGATTGTATGGGTACTTACATGAAATAACATAAATATTTCTAACATATCCATTCGTTAAAATAGTGTTAAGTACGTTAATACATAGGTTATACATAGGTATACATAGGCTTACCACTGACATTAAGATATAAATACCACTATCATTGTTTTATAATTGATACATAATGACTATACGTCTGAAATAACTATACCTACCTAATTAACGTAGAACTTGTCTTGGTAATAATTGTACAGATATTACAACCACAACGAACAGCATTTATAATAAAAATGATTATTTGCTGTGTTTTTCAAAAAATGTTTTATTTTAAAATTTGCTTAAAATATGTATTGATTTCAGGTTTAATTACTATATACAGTGGCGTATATAGAAAATATTTTCAGGGTGAGGGGGCTGTAGTAGCCAGGAAGTTAATATAGTTTTGTAATTAAACAAATTTGTCGTTCTATTCACTCCTTAAATTTCTTCCTAGGAGAGGGGGGCTGCAGCATGTTATGCCCCTGTACATACGCCACTGATTGTACAAGGTACAACTACATTTAAATTTTTTAAAGTACATTCGTACCACTACTAAGCTGAACTACCCATTATATCCATTGGGAAATACTTCAAAAAAAAAAAATACAATGTATAGCCATCAATTATTTACATTATAGTATTATACGCTGCGATGTGTTGAAATAATAATCATCGAACGGCCTCGTAGTACTAACTTTTCTATTTAAATACGAGAAAAGAGTTTCTACATTGGCAAAAAAGGGCACTTGAGTTTTTTCCTGTTGTTATCCTTATTAACTCCATGCAAAGTGAAACTACAAGCTTGAAATTAAAAAAAAAAAATACTACATAAGTAATTGATAATACTACATATATAATTAACGTAGAGAATGACTTAAAATAATGTCCAGGGAAAAACTTGTCAAAATTTGGAAGATTTGGAAGAAAATTTGTATCAGTTATTATATAGGTAATAGGTACAAAGTATTTTAGGATGATGTGTCAAATGCAATAACTTTTGTTCTATCAGTTTTTTTTTTTACTTTTGGTACTCACATTTTAAAATTTAAAATCTAGGTTATCAAATCAAAAAGTTGTCATCTCGGTGCCATTGATAAAAAAAAAATTAAAAAAAATCTATTTTTTAGAAAAGTTATTGTATTTAAATATCTTATTAAAGTTTGGTCATTGATTTATTATGATTTTTTAAACTTTTTGAAAATTTCAATCTTATAATTAAAATTATTGTACAATTATTGTACCTTCTTTCAAGGTTAGATAAAGTTCTGAGTGAACGATAAACAACATTATGCGAAAAAATTATTTGACACAATATTATATTGTTAAATTTTTCACAAACTTAAAAAACTCGTTAAAAATTAACGGATAAACCTTTAAAGCATCAATATTTTTTTAAAATCCGTGTCACAAATGGCTACTTTGATTTTTAATAGTAGAACAAAATTTAAAATTTAAGAATTTGGGTTTCGAGAATAAAAAAATATATTTAATGCATTTTTAATATAACACAGTACAATATAATTTATCGAAAAAAAAATGAATAGAACAAAAGCATTTGTTCATATTGCATATTGCATTTGTCAAATCATTCTGAAATACTCTGTGTACTATTTTATTTTGCATTTGATATGAATGCGTAATCATATAAGATATTAATAATAATTATATGTAACAATAATTAATGATTATTAATTACACATTAATAATAGATTTGTGAAATTTTAATTTTGATAATTCGTGACAAACGTATCGTTGCCATGAACGAATGCTTTAATTATACCTACTAAAATTAAATATAAGATTCTAATCAGAGCCACGTATGTCATAATAATTTTTTACATTGAAGATTTTTTTTTTCATCTATCCATGATCAAAATATCGAGTATAGTCTCATACACAGTATATACACATAATACGTATTATAATATTTTTGTTTCGGAAGAACAGTGGAAAATAATATAGAAACGTAATCTTATTATTTTCATTTTAATATGTATATTTTTATATATATATATATATATATATATATATATATATACGGTCCCGACATATAATACTCGTATAGCGTATACCAGGGATGGCGAACCTATGGCACGCGTGTCACAGGGTGACACGTGCACATTATTTCAGTGACACACCAATTTAAATATAATTCATAAGTTTTACTTCATTTTCCAAAAAAATTACTGTTGATTTGAAATTATTTTTAATTTATTATTGTAATAATAAGATATTATCACGACTGTAGATATTATTAACTTAATATACATTACTTAACAAATAAAATCATGTTCATATGTTTAATTAATTATTTTTCAAGTAAAAAAAATGATCTGAAAAATGTCTGACACGTGAGGTAAATAAAATCAAACCAAGCATTTTGATTTGACACGTTGTTATCATAAGGTTCGTCATCCCTGGCATATACACATCTGTTGCAGTACCCGTCTCCCAACTCCCGTCACAGCAGTATAATATGTATGCTCCTCGTGCAATTTTCAATCCATTATTCTATTGAATATTTTACCAGATGTTAAAAGAAACTGATTGATGCCGACTACGTTGCTTATCGATGATGTCACCGTCACGCAGAAACGCGTCTGTCTCGTTATCGCGTTCTCTGGGCTTTGTATTACCTCTCAATACATGTATAATATACATACATAATACTGTAGTCATTCCAATATGTATGACTTTGTTGTGATTTTGTGACTTTATACCATCTTATTTGACCCTACTGATACTACTCATATTATACATAATGTCCGCACTATGATTGTACACCTACTGTACGTGTTGCATCTTACTTTTATATAATACATTACTACAAATTACGATGCACTCTAATACTCTACAGTTATATCGTGACTTTTTCCTTTACATATTATTACATCATTCATCATTGTACATTTGTATTTGGTACCTAATACTTATTTTGGACACATTATTTTATGTGAACGTATTATATTAAGTATTATTTCAGAATATACACAAGAAAGATTCAGTGCAAAAATATTATATTTTCTTTCAGACTATTGACGCATTAAAAATCAGAATAGATTATATAGAAGCCAAAATAGTAGTCGACGGGGTCGATAGTCTTACTCGCGTATTGTGAATTATTTTCTTAATGTCCAACTATTTCATGACGAAAACGACGGGGGTGGACCGAAAAGCTGAATTGTTTAAATTAGAGAAAGTTTTTAAAATTCACTGAGTTACATTTATTTGTATTCGATTCCACTTAGTGTGTGCTTTTAAAAAATAATATGATGTATAGTAAATATATTATTTATATTGCAAACAATAACGTGTACCTATGCAGTATGATTTTACATTATAAACGATTCTGAATGAAATATAAAAACATAGAAACTCGTTGTTACTATGTATAGGAAAATTGATGTTTTAATAAAACTACATATTAAAGAAAATAATGTACCAAAATATATCAAAAGCAGTATTGTTATACAAATCAAATTTTATCATAAATTGATTAACGGCCGTCAAAAACGTTTTTGTAGAACCAGAGACGACTATCCTGTATCTGTCGACACAACTTTTAAATTTTACGTTAAAATAGTGATAAGTTTTTACTTATAAAGAAAAGTCATTAAACGCGGAACTAATCCAGTAAGATCCAGTATTTTTGATAATTAACTATTGTATTTTATAATTTTATAAATAGATTATTGGACATTTTCGAGGGAGTATGGGTGACCATTATTTTAAATGATATAGTCGCTATATGCGTAGAACCGCCGAACGCCGAAGGCTGGTTACTACTAGCTTCATACGATCGAAAATATTATACATTATCCAAGCCGTTAAAGTATGGGTGTGCTTTAAGTATATAATAGAAATAATACAAACATAAGTGAATCGAAATCATACTGATTTAAAAATGTAATTTTAAAATTTCCCATCTCTTATAATGTTCCGCTGTATATAGTACTTAAAGTGTACACATATAAATACTTCACTGGACGTGCATGCAAATGACTTCTGGTTCTATATATCTCGGGCTTGAAATCGATAAAAATCTTTTAGAATATCAAAGGTTATATCAAAATCAAAAATGTTATAATGCTTTTCAAAATTTAAATTTAAATAAACCTATTTGTGATTGTAATCGAATTAAATAAATTTTCAATTAGAAAAAAAGAGCAAATTCAACAATAATATGAGCTCCTAAATATGAAAATATAATATTTAATTATTATATATTACTATGTGTTAATATTATGATATGTGAAATGATGTTAAAATAATTTTATTAGCTATAATATAATCTACTAAGAGGCAGAGATACCTAGGTGACATTTTTCGGTCCTGGAATTATAAATTCAACCGATCCATTTCACAAATTTAACTTCCTTAACACATCAAGAATTTGATTTTTAATGCAATAGGATGTTCCAATTTAAAATTTTGTTTCAACTCATTATTAATTAAGTAAAAAATATAGTAGTATTTGTTTAATCAGATAAAGTATTAAACTTTAACTTAAAATTTAAATAAATATAGACATATTCTTAAATACTTCGTAATATTAACATTTTGTGTAGTATTTAAATGTTAATTGAATATTCTAAACCTTTTATAAAAATATATTTTATTATTTTATTTCTAAGTTTAGTTTTATAATATTGACTTTTCTGTATAAAAACAATTTTCTCTATTATCACTAATATTACAGTGCGATATACATAGCCTATCTGGCTATTTACCGATCACCATAATATCAGTTAATTCTATTTTTTATACTCAAAATACGAATTAATAAGAAACCTTTACACCTGTCTATATCGAACCTGGTAAAGTGATCGAAATAAATTCCCTTATTCTGTATACGTAATCAATTTATAATGATAACAACAGTGTTGTTAAAAATGTAAGCCTTAAGGCGGTATAATATTATAGGTGTATCTTACCTGCCACGTTCCCGACTGGTGATTACTGTAGGTTCGGGCACCCGATTTGTCGTTACCTGGTTTTTGGTGGCACACTCGCGACAGTTATGTTTGGTCGACACTTTTTTAAAAACTAGTAAAAATTATCAAAGACGGGCACCATGTTATGTGATATCGTACTCGTGGCACGTTTATTGAAAAATTAAAATGATACACAGAAATGAATGTAGGTACGAGTCTCGCGTCGCGGCGCAAAAGACTGAATTAATTTGTGTTTAATAAAAATAAATAATGAACAAAATACATATATGCCATAAATATCATAAACACAATTCACGTTCGCGGACGAATTTATGTGCGGCGGCTGGTAAACTTTTGGAATCTTCCAATCCCACCCCCTGCAGCTTCTTGCCGGCTTACGATCCCGCGTATTTTTACCGTGTGCAGCCCGATGACCGTTTAGCGACGCGCACACCTTTTATTCTGTCCTCTTTAGAGCCGTTTTTTTCCGCGTCACAATTGTACGTTGTGCGAGTGTTTTTTTTCATTTTAATTTTTTACCCAGCGGCATCACCAATAAAACATAAAAACATAAAAGTACTATTTCGTTGCTTCCGTGCGTCGTCCGGTCTGTCGAACAATCGTAATTTTTCCTTATTTATTGCCATGTAATTATTGTTTGTTTAACGTCGATTCACGAGTCGCACAAACCACAAAGGTTTTAATTAGATAACCGTTTTTACAATGCTCGTTGTCGTACACAGTGTGCTTGACGTACCTACGACTAACCTCCGTCGCCAACGCCGCGGACCGATGTTAACTGGGTATTATTCTTTATAAATTTATAATATTACTGTTGTTCGATAGGTAATTAATAAATAGTAACCAAATGTTGTACCTATTTCATTTTCTTAGGATTGCTATACTGGGTACGATAAACAATCATCTGGGCGTGGCGCGTTCGATAGAAAATTGTTATTTTACTGCGATACCTAAGTTGTATTTTTACACACACAGTTGGGTTATTGAGTAAAACTTTGAAAAATTATTTTTTAATTATTGTTTACTATATTGTATGTATTTTGTATATAGAAATTTTATCTTTATCAATATATTATTATACATATAGTTTATGGTATCTTAAACCATGATTCATGACTTTCATACTTTTATTTATTTTGCCACTATTCTCCATTCATAAATACATTATCAATCTTTAATATTAGTGCAACCTAAAAATAAAACATCTCAAGAATATGCATATTGTGTATTTATTTGTTTGTTGCACACCTCTTAACAATCAGTAGTTTTTATCCATGTAAAAGATATTAGACAGGTAAAGATAACTAAATCAAATTTCTCGTCGTTATTTGTTTAACTGGATAATAATTATTCTTGTGGTCGAAGTTCTTTAAGCCCTAGTAATTTAACATAGTATTTTGTGATACAATAAATTTTTTCGATACGTATTTGAAAACTTTATGTCACAAATAAAAATCAATGTTTTATCTCCGGTATTTGGACGGACGCAACTGAACATACAGTAACATTTTTTGTTAAATACATATTATTAAACACGTGTATTAAGGCTATCACGCCACTAGACTCTTCGCACCGAGATTTTAATAAAATTATTTTTCATATTTTATACAGACTTCAAACAAAGATTACATTAAATGTAAAATTGGACAATAATTTTTACATTCAAATATTTTGCACTTATAATGTAATATTTCTCTGGAAACACTAACAAGCAACAACAATAAATAAATATTGTTGTTATATCGAAATATATAGCATAATAACGATTTTAGTTCTTGCCAGTATTTTATATGTACTTGATTATTTTAAGCTTTTCACTTAATTCAAGCCTTTTTCTTGACGTTAATTAGTCATTTCATTGATCAATTTTTAGATAATGAAACTTAATTGCTCAAGTAATTACGACAAATATCGATATGTCAATAATAGGTAACACTTAAGACTTAGACTATCAGATACAACAATAACAATGAAAATAAAATTAATTTTAGATTTACACAAAAATTTATTTCATTACTTCAACTGTACTTCTTCAATAACTTAGAATAAGTATTATTACCTACATTTTAGAAAAAAAAAACTGGTTGATCAAACATGTATTGTTACAAAGATGAAATTTATAACTAGTGTCCTGCAGAGCTATAAATATTACATTGAACTTTTTATCTGTATACCATTATACCAAGTACATTTTATTACAATTAAAAAAAAATATAAAAAATGAAAATTCAATTGTTGACAACAGTAAATAATCATACTTTTCAATAAAAAATTTTTTATTTTATTTTTGTTAGATCATCTACCTAAGTTGATGGCTACATAATATTGATGTGAATACCTTAAAATTAGAAAAATAATAATGATAATCAAGTTCGTTGGATCATATAAAATTATATATTTCAATTTATATTATTTTGTACATATGATGACATACACTAAAGTATAACTTATTTGAACAGTTATAACACATAAAATTGTAAGCATAATTTTAATTGTTACATTTCAATTATTAAGTAATAAATGGTGACAGCTCTATTTGCCTAAAAAAAAATTGGTTTTCTCAGTGTTCATATTATAATGTTTTTATCCACTCATAACTCATAAGCAGTGAATTTTAGAAGACTTACTTCCTTCCTTCAATAAAAGAAGGAATCATAATGGCTAAACATTTTCGAATCAATATTCATAACTATCTTGTAGTTAATTATGATAAAATTAATATTCTTAGAATTTAAAAGTTTAAAGGGGATTTGATTTGAATAAATAACAATATTTGAATATCATAAAAATAACCTGTACTTTATAAATATAACAAAATAATTGTTATTCCTTGAAATAAAAATAGTTTACTTTTTAATAAAATACTTTTAAATAATCCATTATTTATTAAACTAATTTAAAAAAGTAAAAACTAATTTTGTTCTCGGTTCTATATCTTATATCTATGAATGTTTTAATGATAAATACATTTTGTTTTTTATCATTTTTTTTTCAGGATTGATTTTCTTTAATAACAATGCAATAATACTAACTAATTGTTCAGAACTTAAATTAGAACGACTCTTAAACTTTGTTACTAATTGAGTGGTAGTTATTGGTTTGCGAGACAAATATCGACGAACTGCTTCTTCAGTAATTCCATGAGTATCAGATATTGTCACCGGTGAAAATTCCATCCTAGCTTTTTTCTGTGCTGGTTCAAAACTAAAATATAAATTCATACAATAAATTAGTTCATGTCAAATTAGAAACTAAAAGTAATGGAATGTAGTACCTCTGACTTGATAAATCATTTGAAAAACCAATCAACTCAGAGCTAGTACTTTTCAAAGAATCCATATTAAATTGTCTTTTCCTAATTGGTTCACTGTCTATATCTGAGCTATCAACTGAACTATCACTATCTGAATCTTAAAACAAATACAATCATTATATTACTTAATAATTTAGCATACCTAATACTTAATATTTTTGAGTTATTTATTAATTACCTGTATCCTTTTTTACTTTTTTATCAACAGTTTTCTTTTTTTTCTTATTGGGAGTGGTTTGCTTTGGCTTAGTTTCTTCTTTTTTAGCTTTATCTTCTTCTTCAACTTCAGAGTTATTTTGTTCATCTTTCTTTTCTTCTTTCTTCTCTTCATCTTCATCCTCATCTTCATCAGATGTCAAAAGACTCTTCAATGCTTTTTCCTCAGCTACACCCTGCATCTCTTTGGTAACTTTAGCTTCATCGTCTGTCACACTATATACAAATTATAATAGTATTAATTTTAGTTTTATATATAATATTTGTATATTTAATTATTTACTCTTCTGAAGAATCAGAAATATAATCCAACTCTCTGCCCTCTTCATCACCATCATCACTTTCCTCAGTAGCTGACTCATCTGATCCTTTTGATTTCTTTTTTGGTTTAGCTTTTGCTTTACTTTTTTCTATAATATTTAAATAAATCCATACAAATCAGTTATTAAAAAAATACTACACATTTTAAATCAATATTTTAATGTTATATGTAATTAGTAAAAGATTATTATTTTTAATTAAATTCTCAACCTGATAAGTTTTATTGTTTATCAAACGCTGAGATGAAAACGACTAACAATGTGAGGAGGTAACATTATAAATTATAAGTTAAAGTTTAAATTTTAATTAGGAATTACTTACGTTTCTGTTTCTTTTTCTTTTTAATTTTTTCTTCGTCTTGTTCTTCATCTTCTTCAGACTCTTCTTCGTTACTTTCATCCCATTCTTCCATTTCAGAAATTTTTAACTCTAAATACATTTTATAATACAAATAAGTATTAAAAATTAAAAATATAAATTTATTTTTTAAACCTTTTTTACGACTTTTTGTTCCCTTTTTTCCTTTAGTTTTATCGTCTTCATCAAGGTCTTCATCTTCTTCATTTTTCAATCTTTTTTGTAACATGAGAGTAAAATGATTCATGACCTTATTGCGTCTATAAAAAATAAAAATACAGAAAAACATGCTATCCTCATTGAATTAATTACACATAATTATTAATAATTACTAGTAATACTAATAAGACTAATAATTACTAATTACATATAAATTAAATACCTTCCAAATTCTTCTTCTGCTTCTTCAACAGTTAATGTTTTATAACGCTGTACAGGTTGAAAGTTATACCATTCCTCTAATTTATGCGCATTAATAATACCATCCTCTCCATGAGTAAACAAATAATACGAGGAATTGTCGGTTATACCTCCTTCACGTACACCTTTAAATCTAAATTAATAACTTATATATCAATACATTATAGTTTTAAATAACAAACAAAATATACTTTTTTCCTCCAACTTTTAATATCCAAGGACTAGATTCTGATACTTTTTTATTGCCTCCATATTTTCTTTTCCTTGCTTCTTGCCTAGCTTCACGACCAAATTCACTTCCAGCTCCAAATCTGAAAAATGTAATATGTTCCCATACATTTACTGTCATAATATTATAATATTCTATAAATAGTTTTAAATTTACTTAGGCATGTCTTCTTCTGCCCATTTTCCATCTACTTTGATAATATCTCTCTCCATTTTGGCATGAGACCATTTTACAAAATCAATATTTAAATTACTATTGAATTTCATCATTTGATATTTAACGTCAGAGATCCTATTTAACAAATGTAAAGATAAATCAATAAATTAAATCAAAAGACCTTTATTGGGTAATACCACAACCAGTTTTTTCCTTACTTCAATTACTAACAACTTGATATTAGGGCAATTAATTAGTTTTTTATTGTAAACTATTTTAAAAAGTAAATTTAGATCTCTCATTGTCTTTGGGTTAAATTTACTAATAGTAAATACTATTATTGGGTTACATATATTATGGTTTTAGTCCTTAAATTTTTTTTATGTTTAAAAATATATATTTCTTATACTACATGTAACTTTATTTAGTAGATATTGTTGATCAATAATTTGAGCACATAAGCCAGTATACATGTATTTAAGTGACACTTAAAAATTAAATTTCAAACCTAGTTCCAAGACTATAAAATAACTAAAATATTGAAAATTAAATATACAATTTAATCCCTAAATTTCATTATTTATATTAGATTTATTATAATTTGCTAATATGTTCTGATATATAAAAAATAATTATTATTAAGTTAATTATGATGTAGATATAATATATGTTGTACCCAAAATGTGTTCAATATTATTGTTTACATAAGACGTTATACTAGTTATGGTTCTTTTTACGTAATCAGTAAATATAATAATAAATGTTTGATGATTCAAATTTCAAATGTTTCAATCATGATCAATAGTACATTATACTAACACCAAAGGTATTCAAATCATGTGTCACAGTTTGTAGTGGCATCACAGGAGTTGGGGGAGAAAAATACTTTAAAGAACTCGAAATTAAAATTATTGTAATATAATCAATATACCCAGAATCGGTGAACAAAGCTTTGGTAAATGTGATACCTTTTGCTACTTTATACCTATGTGAAACTAAATTTTTTACGTTGGCTGTAATTAAAACAAAATATTGATCAAAATTGAATGTTGAGAAGGAAATGAAAATAACTTGAACGTAATATGAACCATAAACAAGTTCATCCATCTCACTAAATATTAATTCATTCTTTTTACTTATTTGTGTTTACCAAACATAAAATATTTAATTTAATATTTACTTGTTTATTTACTACCTATTTATTTGTAAATTGCTTTATAATCATGTGATAAATAAATAAATATTAATACATAATTATACATCACATACATAATATAACCTAAGATGTATTAGTAAAAAAATATCAAGGGTATACACCATTTTCTATAAATAAACAACCCAAAAAATAATTTAACAGTTAAATAAAAATATTCTTAAACTTGATACATAGTAAATACTAAACCATTCTTGTCACATAGTAACAATTATTTCATATAGGTACATTTTATATATTTTTCTTTTAATTTTCTTTTATATATGTTACCGGCAAAGTGTTGGTGTTTTAAAGACTTATAGGTAGAGTACATAGAAATTTTATAAAATGTCAAAAATGAGCAGGAAAAGTATAAAATTGATATTTATTCTATATATTATATTATAATATTCTATTGAATACCAAACCTCAAGCCGGAAATGTATAAAATTAACATAGGTACCTTATATTTTAGTGTACCAAGTATATATATATATATTTTATACGCATTTATATGTTTGACAATCATGTTATAGGTAATATACAAAATTATAAATAAGTTGCATATCATGTCAAATAAATGATGAAATAATGTTATAATATAACCAATAAAGTGATAAGTATGTAATTGATTCAATCAAATCTAAGTTTCAATCCAGTGTTCTTTAAATACATATCATACAAATGAGAAATAAAACAAAATATTTTGTAGTTTCTTTACTTAAACATTTTGGGAACCTGTGAAAAATTACTGAAATATTTATATTTCAGATCTTGGTTTACAATTTTCCAAAATAATATTATTATGCATTTATTAAATGAAGTTCCAATGAAAAACACTAAACTTTTACTGTAGCTTTACGAACCATAGAAATCCAGCAGTCTATGGGAACTGAGCAAGGGTCTTTTTAATGCACAATAAAAACAAAATGTGAAACCAAAAATGTTTATGTATAAAAAATAATATTTTTTGTAATTTAAAATGATATAAATGCATATAAATAAATTAATTAATTACTGTTGGATAATCTACCAACCGTAGTATGTTATAAGCATTCTATAAAAATCATAGGAATTCTACAGGTTGCCTAGGCATTATTTAAAATAACATTAACATTTAATACATAGCCAAATAGTACAAAGGATTCTATATAATGCCTACATTCAACACATTGTTGGTAACATTTAAATTAATCAATAACCATATTGATGCTTCTTATTTATAATTGAATAACATATAAAATTCCATAACAATCATTCTATTCCCAAGTTGTACTTGCATTCATACAGCACAAATTATTTAAAAAAATATCTTCAATTTTAAAATCTCTGACTGTATAATAAACTTGCTTCAGATGTTGACTTCATTTCTCTTCGTTAAGCATGATTTTTAAAATACATTAAAATAATAATATATAAAACCAATTTAGTTAAATTCTTATCAAACTTATTAAGTATATGTAAATTGTTAAATTAGATAATATCTATTCTAATAATTCTATAATTAGGCTTGCCATTCATCCTGGTTTGACCGGGACAGTTCCAGTTTTAACAGCATGTCCCGGAGTCCCAGCCAGTCATTAATTTTGTCCCCGATAATGGAAGCCAAGAAAAAATAACTTTAATATTGTACGAAAGTACTGTACTAATTGTAGTGATGTGAAAAATTAATTTTGGTTTAACTTGTAATGAATTTTATGAAAAACTTAAGAATAATATAGCTGTATTGAAAAAATATATTCAACGGGAAAGTATCAATATTAGTTAATGTAAATTGTAAAAAAAATTACATTGGTTTATTCATTTTTAAATAAATAACAGATATTTACTATTTCCATTTATTAACTATACTATAAAAAAAAAAAAAAATGATTATCAATATGATGTCCCGGTTTGGTGATTTTAAAATCTGGTAACCCTACCAATAATGGTGGGAGTCTGTGCGTTTTAATCATTTGAATAAATTATTTTTATTTTTATTACAAATTTTTACATCTGCCATTAACACTTAAATTTATATACAATTAAACTACCAAATTTAAATTATGATTGCAGAGCTGTGTTAAGCAATTCAATTTCCTGGGTCATCATTATTTAGAAAACAAACTTAATATATAAGTAACATTTATTATATTTAAAAAATAAGAGTATGAATAACTAATAGGTATTCCCACTGTATATTTTTAACATAATACTTTATTTAACACGAAAACATTTCTTAACAAATTTTGTATTTCATATACCCGCCAATACAATTCCTGGGTATAACCATTGTGTTTTGTTATTAATAATTTGGGAGCCGTCAAAATATTGTAAAAACACATTGCATAAAAAAATTTGAGTACCTTTGACTTTATTCATAATAAACATATTGCTACAACTATAATATGAAGATATTTTGCTAACTGAGTTAAGCAAGAATAAACTAATATTAACCACTTACTTGGGTACTTTTAGGGAAAATTCTTTAGTACTGCTCATCGGCGACAGGTACGGAGTACCGCTTCCGCCAACTTTCTATAAACGTTTAACAATTATGTTATTCTATGGTAATTTATTAAGTAGGTTAAGAATTAATATTTAACCATAATGGTTAACTATATTAGTTGATTGGATTTTGTTCAACTTACAGGTGAAAAAGTCATCGTTAAGTTTTCAAATATAATTGTTTCAATGGTAATATCACAGTTAATAGTTGCTCTAAATCAAAATATAAAATTTAACGAAAATTACGTCCTAGTTAAATAATAAACAATACTAAAACTGAAGAAGGAACAATACGATACTAATAGTTCGCGACACTGCGAGAGACACGTCCGTATCCGTATTCCATAAGTTTTTATCGATACATTTTGTTTTCAGTTTGCGTGTTTGTTATCAGTGATATCATTGTCCGATTTTAACTGTGATAAAATAATCGACTCATGATAATCTGGCGGCAACTGATCAGTTTTTGAATTATAAAAGGGTCCACTGGCTTGGGATGATAATCGTAATCGAGTAGGTAACCCATGAGCCACGGCCCACGGTCCATGTTATCGATGTATCTAATAGCTATGTCAAGTTAATTTTCTAATAGAGATACGGTTCAATCGAGGATTGGAGTCGGTGCCCTGAAATCCAACGAGGGTTATCCGTTATAGAAGAACAGCTCACTGTTCACAAATTGTCGGCAAATACCTATTTTAATCGAATTTATGTACGATTTTAATCGAACACAGTATGAAAATGTCTGTTTTTTAGTGTATTTTTATTCACAATAATATTTTCTCGAAAACTATATTTTAAAAATATATATACAATAGTTGGTACTTACCTAGATTGTTCGTTTCTTTTGCGCACTTTTCTAACCAATGGTAAATATTGATTCATTAATTTCGAATGCTCATGTCTTATATTTAAGTAAATGTCAAGTATTACAGTTATATGTTTAGTACACGTATTATAATATAGGTACTATACAAGGTTGAGTTGCAAATAAATTAAAGTACAATAGGGTATTTAATTCATGACGAATTAAAAATGATTAGAGGTTTCAGGTTGAATACTGATAACCTAAAAAATACTTTTAACACATTCGTGTACAGTTGAAATTCTCAAAGGCAAAAATAACTACTTTCAAAAACGCACTTAATTGCTACTGCTACAACAGTAGTAATTTGATTACTGCTATAGCATAAAATTATATTTTTAAATTAGGTACTGATATAGTAGTAGCTGTCCACGAATGTGAAATTAATTTTTGACCCAAATCTAAAAAAAATAAAAACTAGAAATGTATTTTTTTAAATATAATATAATATTTATTTGTTAATATAGTTCATTCATACATTTAGACTTTAATGTTCTTAATTAATTTGAACTTACATTCTTAAAAACATTTTAGAAGAACCATGTACCATGTAGGTACCAACGTTTTTTAACTGAATAAATGATAATATTAATAACATTATATTAAAAGTGTTAACTAATTCAAAATTGTGACCAAAACTAAACAATATTTCATGTAAATAATGTATATAATTATATAAATATAGATGCTTAATATGTAATAAGAATAACCCGAATAGATAAACGTAATAGAATATATAATATAAATGCACGTAACATATTAAATAAAATAATTGTATTCAAGAAATTAATAATATAATCTGCATATTACATTATTACCTCTACAAGTTCATAATTAGGTAATTATTATTTGATTACGTGATTATTATTTACCAGCTTATTCTTCGATGTTCTAGATTTATTTCCAGAAGAACGAGCCTGTGCATCTGCAAATCTCTTTTTCCCCATCGCTTCTCGCAATTTGACCTGAGCTTCATCTGGTAGATGACTGTGGTCAACAATTTTAACTATTTTTTCTTTTTCCACATTTATACGTCCCCGGCAAGACGGCCCATACAAAATACATCTCCAGGATACTTTGTTATCACGTATAACGGTATGACGGTAATATAAATAGTTCTGGTGGACGAGAATGTTCGTACCGTTCCTACTTTTTATGTACTTAAGCGGCATAGTATGAAACTACTATTCAATACACATGATATTATAACGTTATTATTACGAACAGAAATTATAATATGATAATTATTGGCTGTCGCACCAGAAAACACTTTTCGTGTGACACTATACGTAAGTAGTAAGTACCTACTTCACGCAACCCGTGGTTCGTCGAGTTACTGACTTAATTGACATAACATAACTGCGATAAATTCCCGAGCCAACATTGATTCGACCACTGTATAAACTGCATGTTGAAATTATGTCACGTGATTATTATAATAAGTGTGCGTACGTTAACAATATTAATTGACAGGATACCTAAGTGGCATATATCTACACGTCTACAGTGATGATGGGTGGGGATCCCAGATTCATTGTCCCTTTTATACCAAAAATAATGAAGCACAGAATACTGAATTGGAAAATACTTGCACCAGCACGTCTCACCGAAATACCAAAAATAAAATGTTCAACTCTTAATAATTAAAAGAAATTTATATTGTAGCTGAAAATATCGTCACCACAAATTGTAAGACTAATAGGTATAGGAACTTAATAAAATAATAAAAGTGAAACTGTCAAATGTAGCTAACTTGAAATAAAAAAAAAACATGTTTTGACCAAAATTAAATTATATTATTTATCGTTTTGAGCTGTATAGGAGATTTTATTAGACAAAATTCAATGTATAAAAATAATACTGGAATCTTACTATATAGGTAACCTAACATTTAATAGATAATTATAATTCTAATTATAATAATAAATATTTATCTATAAATATATTATCGTATTTGTAATTTGTACCTATGCTGTTTACATTTCAAAGTGTAAAAGATTTTAAAAATAACTTTTAAAATGTAGGACTATCTACGTAAAAGAACGGTACGTATAGTTTTATAATTAGGTATATCTATATGATATGTATAAACCAACTAAATAGGTGAGTAGGTAGTAATGTACAACTATATGTACCTACTGCGTACTTCCTATATATACCTAAATACTATAAATAAAATATTTTCAAAATCATTGAAATCAGAACCATAAAAAACAACATGGAATAAAAATTATTATAGTGTTATGCGAATAGCTTATGGGTATGTGGTACCTATGTGTTTACGTGTGGAATATTTTTGAAATAATAAAATTAAAAAAACCTTCATTAAATTTTGCCTAAATTGAGTACCAACATCGTTTACTTGAAAACGGCGATTGAACATTGAAAGATATATTTACTATCAAGTCTCTATAGTCAAGACAATTTACAAAACGTTAAAGTGTAAATGTTTGTGTGTTCGGATGTTCCTGCTACCTACGGCCAAAATGAAGGTATGCGGTGTGGTGCGACCATGCAACGTTTGGTAAAAAACGAATATCTGTGCTTCATTATAGTAGCTTGTAACTCATTACTTATTGTATTATCGATAAGAAGGTATGTCGTACGTATTGCGGTGCTTTAAAAAGTAATTGAAATCAAATATTTTCAAATATTTTTTTCAATTTTCCAATCCAAAAAATCTGAACCGGTAGCCGCCGTATCTAGTATCTATTAATCTACCCGATTA
Source organism: Chaitophorus viminalis (assembly GCA_025469195.1). Lineage (NCBI taxonomy): Eukaryota > Metazoa > Arthropoda > Insecta > Hemiptera > Aphididae > Chaitophorus > Chaitophorus viminalis. The sequence continues at coordinate 164,460 of JAIPRK010000144.1, read as the reverse complement.
ATGCTATTGTTCTCGATTCTTTTCGTATTTTCTGGTAGTAGTACCTACAGTACCTATGTGATAGACGCAGCACAAATTATGTTCTATCGTATCAACATTTCAAAATGTAACCAATTCTTCTGATAACAGTCCAATGATAACGAGTCACGGCCTCATGGCGATGATTGTACTCGGTTATCCCAAAAAAACTTAAACAACCACTCGTCTGTTTCGACTGCTAAATCACACCCGCCAATGTCCCAGTCCGTCTGGGAAGCGGTCGGCCACGGACAATGAAGGTAATACTTAGAGTGTTCAAGTCGTACCGGTTTAACGTATGGAAAAAGTACGCAGTTAATTCGTCCCTACACCGTACGAATTGTCGGAGTTATTCAACAAATGAAGATGGACACGTCGAAATACCTTTCAAATACCAAAACATACCGAGCGAGAATATTCGCAACTTTAGCATAATAGCTCACGTGGATCATGGTAAGAGCACGTTGGCTGATCGGCTGTTGGAGATGACGAAAACCGTCTGTATCGAGGAGGGCAAAGCACAAGTCCTAGACAGGTAGGTGGTTACATTTTTAAAAGTCTTAAAACAGTCTTCTGCACATTTTTACTTCGGAATATTGTACTGACTGAATTATTATTTTTATATTCTGATGCATTAAATGATAAATGATAGAGTACCTCAAATTTTCTAAAAAAAATTAAAATATTCAATAAATTTCATAGGCTTGACTATTTTTCATTTTTTTTACAAATAGGTAGGTAGTATTCAATTACTATTATTTTTATTTAGTCTTGATATATTTTTTATATTTTCTTATTCAAACAGTCTTGAAATGTCAAGTAAATTTAATACCAATAATATTTTTCTTTTAATTATTATTATATTTTATTATATTATAACAAATCATACAATTAAACAATCACAATTTTTTTTATAAATACCCAGAATAACCTGGCCAAAAATTCTTATACCATTCTTACCGTTTATGACTGTACTTATTTAATATTTTAGAGTTTATAAAAATTATATTTCATATCTTATTAAAAAAAAACTGGTATACCTACTCACAAACATGAACAAAAAATAAAAAATAAACAAATGCGGGTATACTATACTATTTCTTAACGACTGTAATATTTAAAAATTTCAATAATATTAATAACATTATAATATTTAATAGAGAAATGTAAATGTGGGTAACATTTTTAGTTCAATTAATAATTTTTATGATTATATAAAAAAATAATTCAAACTAAAGATGATCATTGTGTTGCATTTCATATATTTTAAATTATTAGTAGGTACTATGGATTTAAAAAAATGTATTTTATTTTCAGGTTACAAGTAGAAAAAGAAAGAGGCATAACAGTAAAAGCTCAGACTGCTTCATTATTTTATAAAAGTAAAATAGATAACCAAATATATTTGTTAAACTTAATCGACACTCCTGGTCATGTTGATTTTTCCAATGAGGTTTCAAGATCGTTATCAGCATGTCAAGGTGTCATACTTTTAGTTGATGCTAACCAAGGTGTTCAAGCTCAAACTGTTGCTAATTTTTATCTAGCATTTTGTAAAGATCTTGTTATTGTACCTGTATTAAATAAAGTTGATTTAAAAAATGCCAATCCAGAGAAAGTTATTGAACAATTGCAAGGGTTGTTTGATATTAATCCTGAAACTGTATTAAAGGTAAATTATAAATTTATATTAGTGTAATATGAATATATAAATTAATATACTTATTTATATCTATAAATATTAAAATAATTATTTATAATTTATATTTTTTAAATAGATATCTGCAAAACAAGGAACTGGTGTAGAAAATTTATTAGAATCTATTGTTGAACGATTACCACATCCAATAACTAATCGTCAAGCACCACTTAAAGCTCTAATATTTGATAGTTGGTTCGATAAGTATCGAGGCGCTGTAGTGTTAATTTATGTTCAAGACGGATGTGTAAAAGAAGGTGATGTAATTACTACGGCATATTCTCAAACATCTTATACTGTTAAAAATGTTGGAATTCTAAGACCAACAGAATTTAATACAGGAACATTGTAAGCATATACTTTCTATAAAATATAAATTAAATTACAATTTTTGATCTTATAGGGTTGGTGGGCAAGTAGGATTTCTTACATGTAATATAAGATCAGCAAAAGAAGCCCACATTGGAGATACAATTTACTTGAAAGATGAACCTGTTGAACCATTTCCTGGATTTAAACCTGCTCAACCAATGGTATTCGCTGGATTATTTCCTATGGATCAATCATTACATGTAGAGATGAAAAGTGCTTTGGAGCGATTAACACTAAATGATTCTGCTGTTAGTATAACAACAGAATCTAGGTAATTATGATATTTAAAATTGGTTTTTTCAATTTAATTTTCAGAAAATAGTGTAGTATATTTCATGATAACTTCAATTATTTATTTTTTCAGCCCAGCACTTGGCCTTGGTTGGAGATTAGGGTTCCTTGGCCTGTTGCATTTAGATGTATTCAATCAGAGATTGGATCAAGAATATGATGCCCAAGCTATTATGACAGCACCTAGTGTAACATATAAAGGTGTATTAATATTTAACATTTTATTTTTTTACTTTATTAAGTATTAATTCTTTATACATATGAAATATTTCAGCTAAAGTAACATCAAAACAATTAATTACAAAGTATGGTTCTAATGAATTTCAATTTTCAAATCCAATGGATTTTCCAGATACAACAATTACTGAAGCCCTCTATGAACCATTTATTCTTGGAACCATTATAACACCTGGTAAAGATAAGACTTTTAAATTCAAATATAAATTTTGATTAATAATATTATTTAAATTAATAACAGATGAGTATTTGGGAGAAGTTTTATCTTTATGCATGGAAAAAAGAGGTGTTCAAAAATCATCAACTAATATTGATAACACCAGAATAATGATACAATGCTATTTTCCTTTAAATGAAATTGTTATCGATTTCCATGACACACTTAAATCAATTACATCAGGTTTTGGCAGTTTTAGTTATGAAGATCATGGATATGAGCTATCAAATCTTGTCAAGGTAATAAATTGTATTTATCCACTGCTAATTTCAATTTTGAATAAAATATCTTTCCATACTTAGTACATTTTAATTTATATTACTAAAATATATTTTAAGCTGAATATTTTGCTAAATGGAAATGTTGTTGAAGAACTTGGAACTATAGTTCATGCAAGTAAAGCTGTAAGTGTTGGACGTAAAATGGTATTGAAATTACAAGATATGATTCCAAGGCAAATGTTTCTGGTAATATTTTTCATCTTATCTATTTATCAATTAAAACTAAATTTATAACTTATAATAATTTAGATTGCAATTCAAGCCTCAGTTAAAGGAAAAATAATTGCCAGAGAAACATTAAAACCCTATCGCAAAGATGTAACATCAAAACTTGTAAGTTGGAATATTTAGATTAAACTTAGAGTAACTTAGATTTATACAATGTAATTTTTAACCAAAAAATTAGAATGTTTTCTTTTTTATAAATTATTTTATTTCATTATTTTTCATTTTCTTCTTCACCCTTTGAAATATATTGAGTAACTGTTTACTTTCATTAATATTCTAATCTAAAATTATTATACCAGTTTTCTAAATAATCTGAATATCGTGAATGATAATTATATTTATTTGAATTTGAACAGTGTGGAAAACGTGGCGGAGATATTACCAGGAAAATGAAACTTTTAAAGCAACAATCAGACGCTAAAAAGAAAATGAAAATGGTTGGAAACATTGAAATTCCTCGAGATACATTTATAAATGTTCTCAAACGATAATAATTTATATGATATAAATAAATTATATAATTATTTTTAGCTTTTATTGTTTGTTGTAATTTTGAACTATTAACAGTAGTAAATAAATAAAATTAAAATATTATGTTGTATTTAAAATTTAGTTTGTAAACACCAAAGTAACGTGATATTGGTTTTAAAATCTGCTGTTTCTCAAAAATACTACTAAATTAATCATATTCTATGTTAAAAAAGAACCAGATAGGCCTCGCTCTGCTGTATAGTTGGGGGTGGAGTGCATCTCATTCATAGGATAGGTCATTACAATGGATTTATTAAATTTGAATGTAATGATAGGTATCATTGTATACGAATAACGATTCTGAACGGAGATGATATGTTGGTCTAAAATGGGTATATCATAATATAGTATTTTATATTTAAATTGAAATATAATGCAATAGTATGCAATTTCGTAAAAATTTAAATTTCAAACGGTCATAAAATTTTTTTCTTAAAGTCCAGTAGAAATTGTTTTATAATTTTTTGAAGAGTAACTTATGGATAACCCAGTATTCAAATTTTAATCCTTAAGTATAAACTGTAAAAAATTTATGAATTTTCAACTACAAAATAACTTGCAAATCATTGCGGTTTTAACTATTTTATACAAATTTGAACTTTAAGAGCTTATCAAAAAAATTTGAGTTAAACGATCTCCGATATTTTTTAGTTACGATAAGTATAACTTATAATAAACATTGCATTACATTTTCAAGAATTTTCGGACAATCAAATAAATTATATATTTTAAAAAAAAACTTACAAAAATCGATAATTTAAATTGTCTATAAATAAGTCAAAATATTTCAAAATACTTTGAAAACGTTTTTTCGTAATTTTTTTATCGTTTTTTTCGACGCTTTTAAAAAGTATTGAAAAAGTTGCATTTTTGACTTGCCCAAGTACCATCTACATTCACTTTCCTTTCAGGAAAGTTACTTTTAAAAGTGAATGTCCTTATTACTGCCAAAAAAGATGTCGTCAGACACAAAAAAATAAAAGATAAAAAAAAACATCATTGTAAAATCTATAGATTCCATCACTCCGTTCAGAATCTAAAATTAATAAAAAATTTTCAAACATGTCTTACTTTTTAAGCTCTCAAGAAAATTGAAAAATATCTTCTTCAACAAGATATAGGTAGGTAGTTAAATATATTTTGATACTTTTGAAGTTTTGAATTCAAATGTTTAAAATTATGTTACGAGAAAACTATTTTTTGCTAAACTTTGTATTTTTATGATTTTACGGGGCTTAAATTGTTTGTTAATAAATAAATTACAAATACATATTAGTAGTTCACCTTAAACAATTCATTATTTTCTAAAAATTTTCAATTGGTCGAGTTGAAGATATCTTAAAAATTTACAAAATCCTATATATGCCCTAAAAAAACAAAAACTCCAAAATATGCAAATTGCAAATGCATACAAATGTTGGCCCTAGTAATCAGCCTTTCATTTATATTATAATAATAATGGAGAGCACGTTGTTTGACACCTCACACAATTATTTTTAAATTGTATAAATAATTATTATGGTAGAGTACTCGTAAAAACGCAATATTTTTAAATAATGAGTAAATGAGATATATATAAATGTGGGAATGGAATTCGTGATTAAAATAATAGTTATAGAAAAACGGTCGGCAACCGGCGCGCCCGTGTGACTGTTGAATACGGCTTTTATGCTTTTAATATAGCTTTAAGTTCTTAAAACGACGAAATTTAATTGAATATCATCAAAACAATCATATTGTACACAAATAATTTAACGTTGCGTTTTTGGTACGAGTATTTGATCAGTCATATTTTATAATGATAGGCATAATTTGAACGAGTACAAGTAATTGTAATGTCGAAATTGAAAAAAAAATAAACGATATCAAACAACAAAAATCACATTAAGCATTTTAATAAAGGGTTATAATGTCCTTACATTTATTGTTCGAGCACGGTGAAGCTCAAAAGCGCAAAAGGTTAATTTTTTTCGATATCCCAAAAACGTAAAACGAATTTGCGCTTTTGTACCTTAGTAGTGGTATTACCAGCTCTAAAGTAAACTCCAATATACATGGAACTTAATATAAAAAGTAATAAGCATGGAACTTATACATAGAGATAGAAAAAAATATTTCAAGATTGGATTACTTAAAAACTGTGGGCTTCAAATTTAATATTAAGGTATGTATTTAATTAATATTATTTTTTTTATTGATCTTAAAAAATATCTATTAGTTGTTGCTATTAAATTAAATTATATATTTATATATTTTTATATCTAATACACATTTTATAGTTACGAATAGTATGTAGTATATTAATAACTACATGATTTTAATTATATGTTTTGAACTATAGGATTTTAATAAAATACACTTTTTTTTATAAAATTAATTTGCGCTCATGGGATATTTGTTTTTGCTCTTTTGGGTTGGGTTTGGGTCATATTTTGCGCTTATGGGCTACAGCCTTCAAGCACGGGCCATTTTCAGCCGCTATCAGGCAATTATTGGACAACCGATTATGGGTATCCGAATATTGTCCGACCCCAGCTACGTCCGTCGGGGATTATCGTCAAATTAATGTGTGACTGGCGAGCGAGTTAGCGAGAGATTGCTCGCGCGACCGCTTACGTCGTTTTCCGGTCGTCGTTGCGTGCTCTATAAATTGGCTCCCATAGCGAACGTGTGTGTGCGTCAGTCAACGCGACGGTGTATGCGCTTACACATGAGTATATGACTATCTAACAACCTAGCAACTTGTTTGGGACATAAACCTGCCGTACCATAGCGGCACGCCGTGCTGGACGGTTGGTGGGTACCTGATGGCGTTTATCGCGCTCCCGATAGATTACCAATTTTGTTCTTTAGTATTTTTATTCTGTGCCAACGGAAAGTGCAACGAATTGTCATTTGTCAATCAAAAAAGTGTATAAGAAATAAGACTACGAGAGTAGTACTAGAACTAGACAAAAGCAGTAGACAAGTGGATACTGGATACCGTACAGTGGTTATGTAAAAATGTGAAATATGAATGCGTGTTATTGACGTCTTGATGAGTATGAAGAAATTTATTAAAAACCAAAATAATGTTTCACGGTAATATTATAATATTGGTAGACGGTAAATAATATTATAATAATCATTATCACGGTTGTCAGTGATTTAACGTTTAAAAATATGTAATATAGTGTCACAATAGATGTCGTACACTGATAAAGCACCATGCGTATATTCTATAAAATAATATAGGTATATGCATATATATGTAAATCATAATTATAGATATTTCATTCATCGCACTGGTGTTTTTCTATATTCATTTGAAAATACTATAATAATCCCATTACATAAACAGACAAAATAAACTATCGTACAATTATGTCAATATTTGCTCTTCAAACGCTTATAAAAAGTAATTGGATTTCAAAAAATTTTGAATGACAATAGGAACACTGAACAACTTCTGATGTGGAATCTTCTATTAAATTTGCAATTATTTTATCCCAGTAAAATTTTTTTTTATCAACAATTATAAAATAATTTAAAAGAATCGAATATTTCAAATGCATATAAATTGCTTAAAAATCAGTAAAATATTTTGAAAAAAAATTATTTAGAGAAAATGTCAGCCTAAACAACTGGTAAAAGTTTCAAGTTTCTACGACTTATATTTTTTGAATAATAACAAATAGGTACCTATTTATAATCCTTTGAGTGGAGAATAAATCGTTTATTTATGTAATTTCGTAAAAATTCCGACGGTCATAAAAAAATTTTCTAAGTCCGGAAGATATTAAAGAAAAACTTATGGAAATCTTGTGTTAAAATTTTGAACCTAATCTATACATTTTATCTAATAAATCTACAAAATTTAATTGCAAATTATCACGATTATGACATATTTCATAACAATTTGATCTTTAAGGTTCGTATATTCCCAATATACGGTCCATTTAGACTACATTTCCGATTCATTCCGTCATTTGAAATGCAATTTAATTTAAATATATCTTAAGTTTTACTAACTACCTTGTACAGTTGTACCTACGCCAACTATTCAACTTACCTTTTTAACACCTAAGCGGTATTTATATTGAATGTATTGTAAATTCCTAACAAATAACAATATTGTTATCAATTTATCATAATGTTGTATCAACGCTTCCAACAATATTTTATATTATTGATAGTACCAGTAGGAGAGGCGTGTGTGTAGGATTCGGTACTCACTTGTATTACAAAAACAGTTTGGTTCAATTCATAAAATCAATACAATGTTACAATGATTGAATTATTAATAATATTATAATATTAATTATAATTTCTGTGATATTAGTCTCGCATTATGTCTGGAATTCATTGTGAAGGTACTTAAATATTAAACTTATGTTGTGAAGTTACGTATTATGCTTTGCTATTTATTTTAGTTTCTTAAAAATTGTTTTTCATTATGACGTTGGGATCTCTGATTATTATTTCAATCGTGATGGTAGGGTCTGCAGTGCTAATTGTAATTTTACAAAGAAGTGCTGAAAAAGATTTATATCAATCATTTGAACACAATGTGAACTTATCATTTTGTACAATGCGCCTGAAAAATAATAGCAATTGTAACTCATTTGATTTTCAATTGGATTACAGAAGACACGCAGATCACAATCAATATTTGAATTATTTATCCTTGTTTCTTTTATCAACCATGCGTTTATTCAGTATAACTAGTCAACCAAATTATAAAATATTCTTTGGTACATTGAAATTCAACAACAATAATACTTTACAAACTGTAGCAAAAGTTGCAGGATATTATTACTCAAGCAAGTTAAACCAAACAATTAACAGCATTACAAATATTGATTCAACAGTTCTTAAAAAAGAATTGAACTTAATACTACCATTTAATGAAATTGATGACCATAGCCTATACACATGTTCAAAAGATGACATTAACTCTTATCCGTTAAAATATAAGATATTATATTCAGTAATTAATGACAAAAACAGTAATGATCTTCAATTATGGTTGGAAGCATGGTTCGCTATACATCTTAATGCAGAACCAATAATTCTTAAAGTGAGTAAATTATCAAAACATCTTATTAGTCAGAACATGATTAATTATTACTATATTAATAGTGTTTATATAGATGTTAAACGGATATCGCTTTGCACCTGAATTATACGGAACTTGTGGTCATGTTAATTTTGTTGAAAATTGTGGTAACACGTTGCAATATCACTACCATAAGTTGAACTTAGGTAACAGACTATTAATTGCTAAAGAGTTACTAAAATTAGCATTAGAGCTAACTGATGGAACAGCTCATCCAAATTATTCATTTTATCTTACCGATTTAACAGCTGATAATATAGCTATTCAACTTAATGAAACCTCAGGATCTTTACAATCGTTAAAAGTTATTGACTGGAGTGATGTAATTCTAGTTATTAAAGACAATGGTGCGCCAACAGAAGATAACTGTGAGTACTAACACTTTATACAAAATCAATTGCAGATTTATTCTGCGATACTAATATATTATATATAGGTAATATATAATCACATTTTTTAACAGTGTTGATACATGTCAGTGAACACATAGACTGTGGATTGGGATGTTTAATTTATTCGAAAGAAGAAATATGTAGGGCAAGTGTTAGTGATCATAATGTTTATGCCGTTTGTAAAGTGAGTTTGAAGTTTGTTACTTGAGTTGTATAACAATTATTATTAGATATTTTTCAAATATGAATTATGTAAAGTAAATTATTTCGTAATTTTTTAAAATATTTATATTGTATAATATAAATTATAATTTAAACTATTTTAGATCATAGTAGTGATGTCAATAAATTTATTTTCCATAATCTTAACAAGTGAATAACAAAAAAAAAAATATATATATATATATATTGGAATTGAGTATATAAAACAGTTTCAAACAATAATTAATGTATATCAGCTGTAATTTTCAAATATCGTGACATATTCACTATATTAATTTTACTAGCTTTTGTAAACAAATTAATCAATTTCATTATATATCTGTAGTTGAATATAGTATAAATATGTTTTATATATTATATGCTTTTATTATACACAATATATCATGGGGATTTATCATATTATTTACAAATATTTTGTAATTTGTATATTATGTTAAGTTCTTGAATAGTTATTTGTTTACGATAAAAAAAAATGTTTATTTATGTTTAGGAATTCTTGAGCACTGGAGGCAAACTCTTATATGAAATAACTGATCTAGATCATAGTAAACAGATTCAAGAAAAAGAAGTCCAAGAGCTTAGATCATTAATGAGACATTGTTTGTTACTCTCCGATGTCCAATGGAATTCTAAAAAAAGTAGATTAGATACTGCTAAGTCAATTATAAAAACTATCGAACACATTTTTCAACAAGGTATAAAATATAAATAAAAATATAATATAATCTTACCAAATATTTTAAAAATTGTAAGCCCTTTTTTATTTTTTTAATCCTAAAATGTGATATTACAGTTATTGAAAATATATATTTATAAATAGTTTAACTAGTTATATTTTAATTTGATCAAAGAACTATACCAAAAATATTCGAAAATAGTACACCAAAAAGTAAGGTTATAAATCTAATGAAAATTACCATTGTCTCATATAAGCTGCGTATTTTATAGTATTATTATTTAAAATCATCTTTTATTTTATGCTAGGAATGCATTGGTTTTACACAAGATTTTTTTTTTTCATCCCTTCAATATAAGTGCTCTAAAAATTTGATCATTTATCAACAAAAAAATGTATCTTGACTATACTTTAATGACAATTTAAAAAGTTTGTTTAGTACTTTAGATTTTATAAATATATAATTATTAATTACTTACCACAGAGGCATGAGACTAAATATAAACTTAACTATTTTATATAGGATACTTTATAACACATAACAGTATTATAGTATACATCTTTTTTCTTAAAATATTTCATTTTTGAAATATTTAAATGAATAGTGATCAAAACAATAACTTTGTTCTTGATCAATGATAAACACTATCACCTTTTAAATCAGGATTATCATTTCTGGTTTTTTTTTTTAGTACGAAAATATTTAAAATCAAAAGATTTTCTTTGTTATACATTGTTTTCCTAATTTATTAGACAACATATGGTAAATATTATAATTATAAAAGTTAATTTTATTTTCAAAATATAATGAAAATAAATTGTAAGGTATGTAAAGTAATAATTTATCATGTACTTTATAAAATTTTCAAAAAATTACAGTGTTTAGTGTCATAAATTTATTATATAAATAACTTGTACTATTTATCATAGATTAATATTTATAAAATACATTCACAACTTTTTTACAAACATTAAATTGAACATTTGAATTCAAATTTTTAGGTTTTGTTGAAAATAAACTGCCTCATTATCAGCTCCACATAAAAGTTGTTGTTTTTGTATATCCAATGAGTTGATGGGTTGATAAATTGGTAGTATTACATCATTGACTGATAACCGTTTTTTAACCTTTTCTGTATTTGCCCAAAAGTTAGAATACTCCAAATCTCCTTTATTAAAAATTAATTAATTAATAAGTTAATATGTTATGAAATATCAAAATAGTAGATTATTAATCTATTCAAATATAAATCAACAAACCTGGATCAGTGAGACACAGGTATGATTTTTTAGAAGTCCATTGTAGCAATCGTCCTCCAAATGAACAAGAAAATAAATTATCTGGTTCTAGAGGATGAAATGCCAACTCTGTTAGAGATGTTAAATCACCACTGGTCATAGTTGTTAAAAGCCCATTAGTTCTCATGTCCCAAACACCAATATCACCTTCTTCAGAGCCAGTAAAAATGAAATGTTTTTGACTAGGATGTTGAGCAATACATGTAATAGGTACCTGAGTCTAAGAACCCAAAATTATACATTAATAACCCATTTTAAGAAGAACAGAACCCTGTTTATATTAATATTACCTGAGTGAAATTATTTAAATCAGTTGTTATGTCATTTTTATCGACTCTTAAATCCCAAAGTTTCATTTGGCTTAGTGAATTACAGCAGAGGATTTCATTTTCAGATAAAAAACAAATGCAAGTTAGTGGTGAGCTGCTAACTTCTTCTATAATATAATAAAACATTAATTTATAAGATTGTAATAGAATTCTTAAAATCATCACCATACATACAACTATTAATGTATATACTTAAAATTGTTATAAATATGAATATTAAATACATATGAGTAATATTGTTTATATAATTTCCAAACAAACAAACAATAAATTTGATTAATCAAAATAAAAATACCAATAGAATTATCAGCTTATTATTTTTTAATTTCTTTCTTACTCATAAAGAAATTCATTTAAATAATTTGATCCCTCTAAAGTATCTTCTGAATTTAAATTTATTTTTACTTAGTATTTGACCATAAGAAATATTGAGCTATAGTTACTTATCTCTTAAAACAATATTTTACAACCTGGAGCGCATGTAAAAATTGCTAGGGAGGTGTAAGCAGTCATCATTAAGTTAATTTTTTTAATATTTTATATTTTGTATTTTACATTTTAAGGAACAAATGAAATATTAATAACAACTAGTTATCGTTAAGGTTTTAGAGTGTACTTAATGCTAAAAATTGCCAATAAACGATTATATTTGTACAACATAAAAAATAGTGATAGTTTTCTTTTTTTTTTTAATAAGAAGCGCAAGACTTTTCAAAATCTTCAAATGGGGAATTGAATAGAAAAGATAGGGAACTATTACATTAAAACAAATCCACAAGTATCATATATAATAGTATGTTATCATATACAATGTTTAATGTTATAACTGTTATTATCTCCGGGGGGGGAAGAACACTTTTTTGTTTAATCATTCTTTTTATCTTATTATCTTTACCAATCTTCCTCATTGACTTCATTGTCAAGAAAAATATTTTCATGGTTTAACATTATTCATTACTTAGTAACTGCTAATGGGAGAGATTTAAATTATTTTATGATATTTAATTTAAATTATTATTATACATTCAATTTTAATCTCCTGAAATAAAATTCTTTACAAAACTTTATCAATATATTTTTGTTTAGAATTTTAATATGAGGTTATAAAGGTTAGATGTTTACTTGCCTAAGACTTGATGAATATCTTTAGTGTTCAATGATACAACATTAACTTTGTAATCATCACCAATTGTTGCTAATGAATAGTTGCAGATGGCAAGATCTTTGCAAGAGCATTTTTGTCCTTTTCTATAAATATATAATTAAACTTACATTCAGTCTTAAGATAAAATTATTTTATCTATAGTTAAAAATGATTATTCAATTTAATATATACTATAAAAAGTAAACTATTATAATAACACAATAGAATAATTTTATGAATCTATATCTTTAAACAATAAGCAAATCATACCCAAAGGAATGTAAAGATTCCCAAGAAACAACTTCTTTAAGATGAATGGTAGGTGCTTCATTTTCACCAATGATACGATATAGTTTTACTCCTCCATTATCAGTACTAACAGCAAAATGTCTGTTATCTATAAACTAAAAATAATATTAAATTAATTTATAAATATTCATTAGGTGGTAACAAGGATTTTCTAGATATTATTAGCTGAGGCTCTATTTAAAAATTGAACTGCTAAAACAAAGTTGAGATTCATTTGTATTATAGACATTTAACATTAATAAGTGTATTAATGATAATTTAGATTCAACTAGAGCAGCAGCTACTTATAAATAATAGTCAATTTTAAACATGTTTCAAAATTATTTAAGAGCACATATTTCCATATTTTATTACAATGTTTATTTGAGTTAAAATCGGGCTAAGATAAAATAATCAATAAAAATATAATTTCAAAATCTATGATTGTCTTAAATATATATAAATAATACTACTCGCATGATTGCCTATGAGGACACCACACCTGCATTTTAAGCTATTTATAGGCATTTGAAATATTCAATATTTTATATTTGTTGATTAAAAAAAATTTTGATAGGACAAAATACTTGTAAAGTTTAATAGAAGATACCACAGAAGTTGTTTTTACTGTCATTCAAAAATTATTGAAATACATAGTCACAATTATTTTTTATAACCTTTGAAGACCAAATATTGACATAATTTTACACATAAAATATAATATATAATATTCTAGATTGACAAATTCGGTTTTTTGAATTAGCTCTAATTACATTCAGATTTAATAAATCCATTATAATAACTTATCATGTGCACAAGGTCCACTTCACCCCTATTGTACAGCAGAGCAAGTCCCTGTCCGATTCTTTTATTGTTTTGTTTTTGTAAATATTATATAATACATTAGAAGTATTTTATTTTAAAAATATAATAACTATAAAATAATAATAAGATGTGTAAATGCCGGGGGTAAGTAAAAATCTGCTGGTAGAGGTGTTAATTGATGGAAATTGTTGTATAATACCATTAAATGAAATTAAAAAGTAAAATATGATACAAAAAGGCATTAAATGCTAAATAAAAGTTAAATAACTCAAATGTGTTTTTGTGAAAACTATATAATAAAACTTATAATCAACTAAAGCACTTTTTTACAAATTCACATACATATTCTACAAAATAATATGAATTGTGATTAATTCTTTTGGGATATATAGAACATATTATGATACATATTAATTAACTATGCATGAATAATAATTAGTATATTATCAGTATATAATGCAATTTTATTGTGTTACCATCTCTACAAGTTTTTAAAAGACACAAACAAGTGTGTGTGAACGCGTGTCTAAAACGCTTAGTGTGTAAGTCACTTTAAACTTATAAACCTTATGTATTATCAGAGAAATTATAAAAGATAATAAGACACATACCTAACATAATAATTTCTTTGCCATACTAGATTTTTTACATTTTAAGTTTTAAACTGTTTTCCTAAAAAGAAGATAATTTTAGTATTTTGTAAAATATATCCCACTTCATTCATAGTCTAAAAAAGGAATATCTATATACCAATTATGTTGAATAGATGTTAAAACAAACATGCATTGACTTAATCTTATAACATAAATAACTTCAGTATGCATACTCGAATTTGTGTAACATCTCCATCTTGTTTTATTGAACTTAATAGTTTTGGAGGAAAATCTTTAACTGATTTTTCATCCTCAGAAGTCAGTTCCCACAGTTCAACAACATTATCCTGTAATTTAAGATGTATTAATATAAAGTAACATGTATAATGATATATATATTATGGAATATTGTATTTAATACAAGTAATAATAATTTATGTTAAAGAGTTCTTTTGGATATCGACAAATGACAAAAACATTTCCAAATTTATTATGATCTTGTTAATTAGTATTACATATGTACCAATAAACGTTATATACAGGTGAAGTATTAAATTGTATAATTTATTTATACATAATTCACTTTGAATTATGTAATCAAAGTAAAATTAAATAAATATCAGAGGACATAAGTTATGATATATACAGTATGGAAGTATGCAAGCCAAATAAATTAATGATCATTTTAAAAATTCTCATTTAGTTCTACATGTACATGTACTATGTGATGTAAAATATTTTTTATTGTAATACATTTTCTTAATTTTTATAATTCTTGTTACTTTGCCAGTGACCTCAAAAGAACTATTTTGACTTCACCATCTCAAAACCTATCATCAAAATATTGAAATCTCAAAAGACACTGTACTAAAATTCTGATGGACTATCAATAGTATCAAGAAGAATTGCTATAAGTTGTAAAGTACTGTTGGTACAAAAAATATACCTCTTTTTAAATTAAATTGTACCTATTATGACTATCAAAATTATCAATTATGTTACAAAAATAAAAATAAATTTAAAAATTATATTAATCGTAATCTCTATTTACATCAACCGAAAGTTTACATTCAACATAATGGTATTACTTACTTGTCCGTTATCCCAAGATCCAGTGACAAATATTGTCGAAGACATCAAGTCTTCCGGCTTCCATCTCACTTTATTTACCTTCCGTCCGATAAATTCCGCAAACGTGCTCGATTTACTCATTATATTTATTCAACGTTTGGATTGTTTTGAAAGGTTCTAATCAGAACGATCAAAGTATCAACTAATTGTTGTACGAATAAAAATTGATCCGTTTAAATTATTTGAATCTTGTATTCCGCATGTAATGCAGTTTATAGTGATGATGTTAGTGATGAAAATTGATAAATGATAATAGACCGCCGTCTGGTAGCCGATGCCGATTCACGACGGCAACAGGGGTTCCTCTTTTCTATCAGCGGTCCGTACAATAATTAAATATTACCGTACAATGATCGTGCAGCTCAACGGCACGGGTGCAAGTGGCTAGTCTGTCAGCGGCTGCATAACGAAGCAACGGACAGTGGCGTCCCTTTTTGGGTCCCCATTATCACTATTTTATCATTGCAGTCGGATTGTGATTTGTGTTGTTACAATATTATTTCATCATTTCATAATATCTTTTGTGTACTGTACTACTGTGTTGTAGGAATCAGGAATAAGTATTTGTTTTACTGCTGTTGATAGATTTTCGTACAAAAGTTTCCGCTGGTGCCCGCAGAAAGTGAACACAATGGGCAAACACAGAAAGGCCATTAGTTCTGACGAATCATCCGACTTTAGTGACGATGTAAGTACCGTTGGTCACTTTTGTCGGGTTGTAGGTAACACATCCGCATGCTCATATTCTACTCGCGTTTTTAGGATATTAGTATGTCCAAGAAGAAGAAACGATCGAGAGCGTCTTCGCCGATCAATCGTAACTATACGAAAAAAACTAATAGGAGGTCAAAAAAATCGGTTTATGATTCCGATTCATCATCGCTTTCTGAAGGGGAAATAGCTGATGAAAAACCTAAAAAGAAACTAACTATTAAAAAACGATCCGCCCAAAAATATGACCTGTCGGACGAATCAATGGAGAGTAGTGACGAGTCCGATTCCAGGAGCAGAGCCCAAGAACAAAGTTTAAGTAAGTGCATTATGATATTGGTTACATAATAATACATTTTTAGTATGATTACAAAATTACAGTTAATAAGATACCTAATAGTTATTTAAACTAAATAATTTTGTGCTATGTCTGGTTATATAAATTATAAGCAAACTATAGAACCATGCAATTTGCAACCATGTGCATTTCTGTGTTTCTGTCCATTATTTTAGTACAATTTATACCAAAAAAAAAAAATTCTTGGTTCTTTATAAAATTTCATAGTGATTTTTATTTATTCATATTTCATTATAGCAAATAAAATTATTTGCTATTTATGTACCTAATACTCAATTTGTTGAACTTGACACTCCATAAGAAGTGATAGCTGTTCTTCACTGGTTCATCATAAATGTTCAGAATTATCTACAACTGAGCTCAAGTGTCTAAGACTAAAAAATAGATAACTTATTTAAATTTTTCTTTTAGTAATGACCAAGGATTCAAAGATTCACCAGAACTAATAATTCTTATTAAAAAATTACTTGTTGAAGTTTTGCTTCAACTTTGTTGAAAAGTAATCCTATTAATAATACTAATTATTCTGATGAATTTGTCTTTAACAAAATAAATCAATGTAATAGACAAGCAAATAATATTATATTTTATAACATTCAAGAAAGTGAATCAAACTGGTCTGATGAGGGAATCTCCATAGACTTGCACAATATTAATAATATCATTTCGATATTCTTATATAAATCGTGACCTCTTGTTCTGTTAAAGGTTATTCGCCTTGATTATTATCAAAATGTATCCAATTAAAATATTATTTTCATAGACTACTCGTGTTTTTGATATTATAAGAAATTAAAAGAAAATTTCACTTTCAAATCCACCTTACACAATAAATATTAAATATTTCCACTGTTAATACTCAAAATCTAAGAAAATTTATAAAGAAATGATGTGTGGAGTTAGCCTCGCATACAAATAATGAGGGAACTGGATTAACAATCAAATTTCAAAGAGGTGTTTCCAAAATTGTCAAAATAACCAGTGTACCAATCACATAATCATAAAATTCTCAACATTTTTCATTGCACTTTATCAATACATAAGAAGTCATTGAACCAAACTAAATTTTTCTGAAAATCTGTCTAATTTAAACTGTTTTTAACCGAGACTTGTGAAATAATTCTATAAATGATACTAAATTAGGTCTTGTTCATTTTAATATATTTAGAGGAGTTCAAAGTTTTAATGTACATAATAGAAGAAGTAGAATTTTCCTGGCTATTGGAAATAATTTAAATTGCAAATTATTAGACTTTTTGACCATATTCAATATGGATCAGGTGTTTGTTTTATTGAATTATAATAATATTAACATTGTTAACCTTCTAGTTTTTGTTTATATTTTTTCCAATTCCCATCTTCATCTCAAAACATTGCGAGGTTATTGATAATCCCATTTTTAATTTCTCCATTGAAAATATATTAATAATAGGTGATTTTAACTTAAATTAATTTTCTTCCTATGTGCATTCAGATTATTTACATTTTTCTAATTTACAAAAAACCATCTCAACAAGTTCACTCAAACTATTTATTAAAAATTGAAGATAATGTTATTATTAATATCAAATAATTTTAGAAGTATATTAAATCTTTAAGAAAAATATAATCTAATATTCCTAATTTAGTCTTCCTAGTTAATTTATTTGCTAATAATTTAAATGTATTACTAATTTATTTTCTATTTATTCTAAGAAGAATATTATTATTATTATTATTATTAAATAATATAGTTATTAATTTAATTAACCATAAATTTAAATCTTTTAAGATTACAGAATGTCATTTCCTTAAATGGTTATTCTCTTTTCTTATTGATATAACTCAAGCTATTAAAATATCTTATTATATTTTCACTGATTACCCTGTTTTATCAGATGTCCCAAAATGTTTTCACTTAAAAAATGTATTATTTTTAATATTTATAAATAATCTACCACTTGTTTTTAAACTTTCATTTAATATACTATTATTTACTGATGATGTAAAAATATTTTGAAAATAAGGTCAGTCGATGATCAACATACTATACAAGCTAACTTAATTAAATTTGTTTTTTGGATTGAAAAAAATTTTCTTACTCTTAACAATAAATAAATATTAAATGATATTCTTTACCCATAAAATTAATTCCTTTGTTTTTCAATATAATATTAATGATATTTAGGAATATATTTTGAAAAAAATCTTGGCTTTAAAATGAATCATAAAATAATTGTTAATCCTATAAGATTTAATTCAAGTTTCATCAGTAAAAATACAAGTGAATTTAAAAATATTACTTGTCTAAAAACTCTACTACTCATTGGTAAGATTAAATATTGTATTTGGCTCACTCAACTGGTCATGTAATTTTTCAACTTATTATAATGATTTAGGTAATTTTTTAACCAATTTAAGTTTTTAAAAAGAACAGCTCATGTCTCAAGTTATCAATTATCTAATTACTCCATAAGTCATTTACAAATTTCTTTAAGATTTTATAATCTGAATATAAGACATAAATTAGCTGATATAATGTTCACTTTGGATATTTCAAATGGTTTTATTATTTATCCTGAGATCTTAGCTTAATTAATTTCCGTATTCTTTGTAAACACATTTATAGTTTATATTTATTTAACATTCAATTGTATAAAATGTTACAAAATGGTACAATATATTCATTCCTCTTTAGAGCTCTTCTCCTAGCCAATATTATTTCCACTACATTTCACTTATTTAATAAGTGTCTTTTAAAACTAATGCCATAAATGTACCTAATAATTAATGTAGGTAAACTATCTGTTGATAGTTAAAGTTATAATAAATAAAATAAAAGGTGCTTTAAAATGTTTTGTCACAAAATTATGCTAAGTACTATTGTATCAAAACTATTTTTTTTTTTATTGTTTACTTATAGTTAATACAGTTAACAATAAGTTTGCAATCTAAAAATGGAAATAAATGATTTAGATAAATCATCAAATTATTTGTTAAGAATATCATTTAAAATATGTAATTAATTTATGGGCTTATAATTTATTATGAAGAAGTTAAGAAGTATCAACATGTTTCAATTTTTGTTCTATTTAATATTTTTCACATTTTTCCCAAAATATTATATTATACTGCACTACATTAAAAATGTATTAATCAATTGTTTTATTTATTTTAAAACCCAATTTGTTCTATTTAAAAAAAAAAAAAATTGTAATTTTGTGATACAGATTTTTGAAAAAACGTTGTTGCTTAAACCACCCATAAAAGTTAATCTGTTAATTTTGTATGATCTTTTGAAGTTTGTGAAAAAGTTAACCATAATATTGTATCTAATAATTTTATGGCATTATTGTATATCACTATTTAGATAGAACTTTGCCTAATCTTGGTAGTATGTAAAATAATTATTCAATAATTTTAATTATTAAATTCAAATTTTCTAAAAGTTTAAAAATCATAATAAATTACTAACCAAAGTTTTATAAGATATTTAAGTATGATAATTTTTCTAATAATCTGGTTTACAAAGTAACTAATTTTTTTTTAATGGTAAAATAAAATTTTAGATTGTTAAATTTGACTTCTAAAAGTAAAAAAAAAAAATTAAAAATAATGGACAAAACAAATGTTATTGCTTAAGTCGTATTATCCTAAAACATCCTGTATATTATATATTTATATAAATATTCCATTATTTTCACTAAATATTTGGGATAAAAATAGTTTTAAATTGCAATTCAATATTATAGATAATTCTAAACAGAATTTAGTAAAACCAAAACTATATCATAATTTTCATGTTATCCATATCATCATGATTTAAATCTTATATCTTTATAACATTAATTCTAATAATTAATAATCTTTTATATACTTGACCAAACATTAACATTAGCATAGCTTTTTAACATTAAAATTTAATAAAAGTATTTTTTTTTTTTTTAATAGTTAGTGAATCATCCGAGTCCGAAGAAGAATTCAATGATGGTTATGATGACGAATTAATGGGTGATGATGAAGACAAAGAACGTCTTGCTCTAATGACTGAAAAAGAACGAGAAACAGAAATATTTAAACGTATTGAAGCCAGAGAAACAATGAAAACTCGGTAATTTAAAATTATAATATTTTATTAAGTGCTATTTAACTAACTATCCATGTATAGATTTGAAATTGAAAAAAAGCTTAAACGTGCTAAAAAAAAAGAAATGAAAGAAAAAAAATCTTTAGAGAGAAGTATGGCTTCTAACAAATCAGAATCTTCAAGCTCTATTTCTGTGCCTTTGGATCTAAAAGATCGTGTGAAAGAAAGGAAAAAAAATGTCGAAGAAAACAAAGGTAAAGGTGATAAAAAGGCTGCCATGAGCCTACTAAAAGCAAGACGAGAAGAGAAAAGAGAAAGAGGTAAATTAAAATTGAACTTTAATACTTAGGGACAGTTTGAAGTGTTCAATTTCATTGTTCTATACTAAAATGTTTGATTTTCAATGTTTTTTACTAGATATTCTTATAAATATATATATATATGTCGGCTTATGACCTTATGACCTTAGAAACAAATATTAATAAATGCTTATATAAATATATAATACATTTAATTTATAAGATAATTTAATATAGCCTAATATCTAATAAGCTACTGGTTATATTATGATATTTATTTTTTTTCAAAAAATCAATCTACTTAAAATGCAATATACAAATAAAAGCTATTAATTAGTAAGACAAGTAAAATTTTTAAAAGTAAGAATTTGCATACCTAAATAAATATTTTTTATTTAAAAATATTTAAATAAAGTTGGCTTTAAATAAATTCATTGATTACACAAAATTTGTTTGGGTATAATTAAAACAATACGTTATTTGAATACTTAATTTTATGATTTCATAAAGTATTATAAAAAATAGTGTTATAAATGTAAATTTATAAATTCATAATATTCTTATATTTTTAGAGGAAGAAAAAGAAAAACAACAAAAAAAAGATAAAGAGAAAAAAGGAGAGGAAGATTATGATGAAAATAGTGATAAGGAGACTGATCAAAATCAAACCAAATTAAAAGCTTCTGATATTTATTCTGATGATAGTAATTCTTCAAGTGATTCTAGTTCAAGTGATTCAATGAAAAGAGATCGTAGCTTTTTAGACTCTGATTCAGATACCAAGTAAGAAATGAAAACATATTTATGTTTAAATTTGAGCTTCATATACAGTACTTATGTTAATAAATTTATTTTATTTGTAGCGATAAAAAGATTCTTTACATTTCAAAACGGGATGAGTTAAATAAAATTAGATTATCAAGATTTAAGATGGAAAAGTATTTGATTCGATAATTTTTGTTATTTTAATGTGTAATATTTCAATTTCTGTAATTTTAGATTTGTGCATTTGCCAACATTCAAGAAAACTGTTATTGGATGTTTTGTTCGTATTGGGATTGGCAATTATAATGGAATTCCTGTTTATAGAGTATGACTAATGATATATCATATAAATTTCAATTTTAATACATAAACAATACAATTAATAACTTACCTTTTGAAAGGTTGCTGAAATCATTGATGTTTGTGAAACCGCCAAAGTATATCAGTTAGGAAATACTCGAACTAACAAAGGATTAAGACTCAGGTATAAATATTTGCCATCTAAATTTGAAAGAAAAAAATCATAATATTATTATTCAAATTATTTTAAATAGACATGGCACCAATGAAAAAGTATTTCGTTTGGAATTTATTAGTAACCAGGAATTTACTGAAGGTGAATTTATTAAATGGAAAGAACTTTGTCACTTGAATCGAATAACATTGCCTACATTAGATGAACTTGATACTAAAATAAAGGATATTAAAGCTGCTTTGGCTTATCAATTTAAAGAAGAAGATGTTGAAAAAGTATTAAATACCCCAGTTTTTTTTAATTTGAAATAATAAAATTTATAATAATATTCTTAGATGGTTCGTGAGAAAGAGCGTTTCAAAACAAATATACATAATTATGCAATGAAGAAAACCTCATTAATAAAAGACAGAGATGATGCTCAGGCATTGTAAGTATTGAATATAAATTGAATTAGAAAATTTAGGTTTAATATTTGGTTATATTTTTAACAAGGTTACAACCGCAAATTCTACTTTTTATTTGTTTGGTGCTGTAACCTAGAATTATTTAACTTTTTGATCTACAAACCACCTAAGAAATCTATTTTGTTTGAAAGTTGAAAATGTAGTTTTAATACATCAGAATTATAAATTATTTATTTGATTATAAAGTACATACAATTTATTTTTATGTTGATTACTGTCCGAAAATCATAGGAGTTTTATTGTTTGAATTCAAGTATCTTGCGGTCATCACTGTATATATACTCTTATAATTCATTTCAATATTAAATTGATATAAAACTATAAATTACCTAATATTTATTTTTAATGGTTTCATTTCATTAATTTAGATTGAAGTTTTAATTACCTATATTTTTAACAAGGATCAAAATTGTAATGAACCAATAAATATAAACTGACGTGGTGCGTTATCCTCAGCTGTAGTTTTTTTTTTTTTTTAACTACCCATGGCATTCTTACTTAAACGAACAAAAGTCTTTATAAATACAAAACATTAGGTTGTACAATAAGATAATAATAAGTAAGAATTACTTAAATATATATATATTGTACATGAACATGTTTGGGGTTGTACCTCCAGTGAAGTAGCCCCTTAACTTAGCCTAAGTCACTTAAACTAGGTCATATGGCTTTAGATGTTTGAGGCGCCTAATGTCTTGCGAGTTGTCTAAAAGTTGTTTTGCACTTGCGTTGGGATGCAGCTCGAGTTTTTTCGCATGTTTGTTAGCAAACTTTTTGATTTCATCTTGGATGGATGATATCATTCCTGTCGTACCGATATGCTGCAACAATGGTACGAAGGGCAATATTCTGACAGCGTTGGATGACTTCGATATTGGATTTGCTAGCACAACCCGACAGGCCACAGTTGTATGCCAAACGTCCATATCGGTTTGATAATAGCTATATATAAAAGCCGTTTGTTTGTCAGGTGTAGTGTGGAGTGTCTTCCAACTAACCAGTACAGCTTGCGCATTTTTTCTTGAATTTGAATTTTTTTTTGACGGACGTGATGCTTCCAATTAAAGTGAGAATCGAGGTGCATACCCAGATATTTCACTAAATTTTTTTGTGGGATTGACGTATCATCCAGCAAATTCGGAGATTTTCAGTTTTACGTAGTGTATAATTTACGTGCATTGACTTATCTCTATTAATCTTGATTTTCCATTTCCTTGTCCAATCAGAGATGTGATTGATTGAGGCCTGTACGTTTTCGGTCACAGTCTGTTGATAACTGCTTGTTGCTAAAGCTGTAGAGTATGTTTTTGTAATAATTCATCACCTGATTCAATCCGAAAATTTGGAACATCATAAAATATGCCTAAAGTTCATATTTTTTTCCTGTAGAGAAAGATCATAAGTTGTATTATAAATCCTTTTTATATACTTCTGTAAAAATTTGGCTTAAAAAACCACATACTCTGCAAAAAGCCCTTATTATACCTCCAGTAATCGAATATGGTAGCCATGTATTATTCTATTCTAGTCATATAATGGACCATCATTTTCTGATTTCGGATCATTTTTATTATTATATGAAGTAGATGACACCCATGGATTACAAAAAATATCGAATTTTAAAACATTGTCAATATTTACATTTTTTAAGTAATTTTCTATATTATTTTTTTAATAAATTACTTCCTAGTCATCAACATTTTTACTTGTTCTGTACAACTGTCTCTTATAATCGATTCAGTAATATCAACTGTACTTGAGAAATTAGTCTCTATAGTCAGACTATTCATTTTATCTAACAGTCCATTAAGATTATCATCTAATTTAAGTTTCTTAAAAAAATTCTGTATGTCAATAATAAAATATGGTATAAAAAGATTTTATCTTGCCGAGATTTGTATATTCTATTGCTGTAAGGACGCGATAACACTCATTTCGATCGAAAGCTGCATTGGAACTGATGGGAATTAGGAATACCCACAGGCCTCGAGTATGATAATAATAATAGGTTTATTGTCGTCGAGATTGTCGTGTAAGGCAGGGGTCTCTCTTGCCCCTGCAACTACAAAACTTACAAATTTTGTAGTCAAAAATAATTCTTATAATATATACTTATTATTATTCATTTATACATCAAGTTCAGATAAATGTTTTTGTAATTGGACTCTAAGTTTAGATATTATTTTTTGAGCAAAGTTGACTGGAAATGAAGTTTTACATTCTTTGTTATATTTATTATTTTTAGATTATTTACCGTCCTTTTAGGGGCCGGTTAAAACTTATTCGCGGACCGTAGTTTGGAGACCTCTGGTGTAAGCTACAAGATAATATATACGATGTAGCGGCTGAAGTTCGATAATATAAAATAACCCAATTATCACTAACCTGGCATTAGTCTCACCGCGGTATTTTCGACCGTGTTATAGCTTTCAAGTATAAATGTTGTTTCATACATTTTTGATAATTTTACTAAAATAAATCAGCGATTGAAATATTAAATGTAAATGTTTTATTAATGTCGTAAAAAAAAGTGAGTCATGAGTCATTTTGACCATAATACGACTAATGGCGGGTTAAAGATGGCTTTATTTTATATTTGTCATGGTAAAGCAATCTGTGTCTACTGTAATAATGCTTGGGAAAACATATTGAAAATTCTAAAGGGAAGCAAGTGCCCTTTCCCTGGGGATACCCAAGCCCCACGTCACCACCATAGAACGGTGTCAATTAAATCTCTGGTGGGGAATCGAATTCTAGTCGTCCGTATCACGGGCAAGGATATTTATTCCTGTATTACTGTGCTACTAAGGAATAATCATACCTAATTTGAATTTATGGTTCTGTCATTAAGTATTATTAATACATTTTATCTATACATATTTTATGAACATAATTATTGAATTTTTTTTTTTAGAGGCAAAGTAGAAGATGTTTTGAGAATTGAACAGCAATTATCAGAGTTAGAAGAGCGTGCCAATCACTTGGACAAAATAAGAACGAAGTCAATATCTAGTATAAGTTACATAAATAATAGAAATCGAAAACGGAATGTCGAAGCGGCAGAAAAAGCAATTTTGGTAAATTTTAGTGTGCCTTTAAATATATATAATTGGCTTTATATAATAGTCTTGGAATTAATTATAATCTTAGGAAGAACTAAAGGCTAATAAAGGAAAAAAAATCGATGATCCATTTACTCGTAGAAGCACCAAACCTTGTATGAAATTTAGAGCAAAACCCGATTCTGATACTGAGGGTTCTACAGTTCCAATTATGGATGAATCTAAAAATGATATTGACTCTAGTGATACAAAAGTAATTAATAATATACTTTTGATCATAACATATTACTGAATATTAATTGTATTGTATCTAATATTTCTAGGATTCTAATGGTAGTTCAAAAATTAATACATTGAAATGTGATGATTTATACGCTGTACACGATTTTGACATTGACTTGAATATACAACTACCATTATAGGTCTCACAATAATTAATAATTAAAAAGCTGAGTGAATTATTTTGTAAATAAAATTAATTAAAATTACTATTGTAGAATAATGCCTTATTTTTTTTTTTTTTTTGTTTATCCGTGAATTTTTGTATTTGCAAAATTAGATTAATAAATATTTGATATTTTGCTGTATTCACTATAGGAGATTTCTTATAGACAATATTGTATTTTTTTTTTTTAGCTCATTCTATGTAATTATGTGAACTCTTGTAAATATTTTTTTCTGTACTTTGTCTATTATTAAGAGTTAATCCTCCTAATAATAGATTGTCAGATATGCAGTTTTGTTGTGTTATCTACTGCTGTTTATTTTTAATTTTCCAAATTATTAACAAGGAAACATTATCAGGTTAATTTAAATACTTCATTAGGTAATTTTGGGTGAAACTCGATGCAATACATCCTTGTTAAATGCAATTGTAATGTTTTCATTTAAGTTACCTACCTATTAAATTGTATATTTTGTTACGGTTTCTTTGTTCTATAATTTTTAATATTTAAAGCATTAAACTAGAACAAGTTATTAAATTATTACATTGACAAAAATAATGTAACTAGCATATACCTATTCAACCTAAAATGTAATTTGATATTGTATGTCATGTTTCAGCAAACCTTGTAATTTTTTTTTACTTAAATATATTTGTTTTGAAATATTTTCTCTGATACAATATACTCATTAGTTGTAATAATAAAAATAAAAATTTTAGTTTAACAGAATAAACTGTTTAACAAAGAATTTTTTTTTTATAAATGTTGGTTGTAAGAATTCACTATTTGTAATACTTAGCGTTGCTAAAATGGTCCTAATTGATTGAATGCAGAATATTAAATTAATTTTAAGGAATTGTAGATATATAAGAGGTATACTAATTCTGCAAAATAGTGTTAAATTAGATATAAGCATATACCTAATAAAGAATTATGAGAAATTAGGACTAAGATGAAAATAAATAGAATATAAATTAATTGTATTAACTAAAATAAATAAAGCAAACAAAATTTCCCTGAAAGATATTATTATAGTTCCCTTAAGTATTAGATATCAACATAATCTAAATATTGATATGTCTTGAACTATTATGAGTATATTTAACATGATTAATATATGTAACCTTAAGACTAATAGTTTAAGATTAAAATCTAGTTTTTGAGGTACCAAAGTACCATATCTGATATTTCTAGGATACTGATAGTTCAAAAAAATAATACATTGAAATGTGATGATTTATACCCTTTACACAATTTTGACATCGACTTGAATTTATAACTACCATTATAGGTCTTGCAATAATTAATAATTAAAAAGCTGAGAGAATTATTTTGTATATTAAATTAATTAAAATTACTATTATAGAATAATGTTTTACATTCTTTTATTTGTCTGTGAATTTTGTATTTTCAAAATTAGATTTCTTTTAAGGTCTTACAATAATTAAGAATTAAAAAGCTGACAGAATTATTTTGTAAAAGAAATTAATTAAAATTACTATTATAGGATAAGGTCTTACAATAATTAAGAATTAAAAAGCGGCGAGAATTATTTTGTAAATAAGATTAATTAAAATTACTATTATAGAATAATATCTTACATTTTTGTATTTGCAAAATTAGATTTCTTATAGACCATATTGTATTTTTTATAGCTTATTCTATGTAATTATGTGAACTCTAGTAAATATTTTTGCTATACTTTGTTTATTATTAAGGGTTAATTTTCCTAATAATAGGTTGTCAGGTATGCAGTTTTGTTTTGTTATCTACTGTTGAGTATTTTTAATTTTCAAAATTATTAACAAGGAAACAGTTTCAAGTTAATTTAAATATTTAATTGGGTAATTTTGGGTGCAACTTAACAAAATCCATCCTTGGCAAATGTTTTAATAATGTTTTAATAATAAATAGTATTTTAATTGAAGTTACGTATTGAACTATATATTTTGATACTGTTTCTTTGGTCTATAATTTTTAATATTTAAAGCATTAAACTAGAACAAGTTATTTAAATTATTACATTGACACAAATAGTGTAACTAGTATGTACCTATTGTACCTATCCAACGTAAAATATAATTGGATATTGTATGTCATATTTCAGTAAATTTTATAATTTTTTTTTTCTTAAATATATTTGATTTGAAGTTTCTCTGATATAATATACTAATTAGTTGTAATTATAAAAATAAAAATTTTAGTTATTTTTAAGTAATTTTTTTTATAAATGCTGGTTGTAAGAATTCACTATTTGTAATACTCACCATTGCTACAATTGTCCTAATTTATTGAATGCAGAAAATTAAATCAATTTTAAGGAATAAATAAATTGTAAATATATTAAAGGTTGGCTAAACTAGTTCTGCAAAATTGTGTAAAATTGTATATAAACATATACTTATTAAAGAATTATGAGAAGTGATGGTTAAGATGAGAAGATATAGAATAAAAATTAATCAAATTAACTATATCAACAAAACTTTCTCAACAAAATCCCTCACCAATTTTTCTCCTTATAAAACGCCTGCTTCAAACTTCCTTTCTATCCACCGCAAACTGTTGCGCAATGCTTGGCAAACTAAATGGAACTCTCTACCACCTAACTATGCTGTATGGCATAGAAATATAGCTTCCTTTATCCCCAAACACCCATGATTTGAAGATGTTGAGAATTCTAGGCAGCTAGTTGTTTCCTACACTCGGCTTCGAATCGGTCATAGTTTACTTCCTCACCATGCTTCTAAACTTAACCTAAACTCTTCCCCTCTCTGTGCACTACATTTTGATGAATCGATATGTGATTTTGATCACATTCTTTTCAATTGCCCTCCTCTCACTACCAGTAGACCACTTATTTTTTCCTTTCTTTCTTCTTTTGGCTATTTTTACCCAGATTCTAAATTTCTTCTCAACTCTCGATGCATTCCAATCATCCATTATCTTATTCAATTCATTCATACCGCTGGCTTTCTTATTTAAAATTTATTACGTTGTTCATTACTGATTGTTAATTTTTCTTTCTTCTTATTTTTTTTTTTTTTTTTTGTCTTTTTAGTCTGTTTCGAACATTTCTTTATTTTTTATTTTATTGTAATCGCTTTGCTGTAATTATTTTAATAAAAGGCAAATTAAATTTAAAAAAAAAAAAAACTATATCAAATGAAGCAAATCAATATGCCCCAAAAGATACTATTATAGTTTCTTATAACATTAGGTTTCAACAAAATCTAATAATTGATATGTCCTGAACTATTATGAGTATATTTAATGTGATTAATTTATGCAATCTTAATAAGTAATAACCGTTTTAGATTAAAACATAATTTTTGAGCTACCAAAGTCTACAATTTACATTCTTTACAATAAAAGTCATAATTGGGAGTGATATTCAATAATGGCAGTAGATTTATTAAATTACCGATAGATCTAAAAAAAAAATTTACCAATATTCCAACGATAAATGAATAGAATATTATGCAATGTAATCAGATTAAATTGATATAATAGTTTTTTCAGCTAAACAGTTAGAAAATAGTACTAAAGAAGTATTTGATTCTCTAAGAATTCATTGCTTGAAACCACAGCTCATATAATATAAATTTCTATTGAAAGATGGGGAGGGGGTTGTACAAAATAATTCATACTAGATCTTACCGTTTATCATATGAATTCCATACCTATAAATCTTTAATTACTTTATTAGGAAAAATTTAATATTTAAATGTATAGACATCTAAAATGCCCAATTGCTGTCAATAATATGGTAAGAGAAATTCTGTGTAGCAAACCATTATTACAATATTGCAAATAATTGTAAAATTTGCCAAAATATGCTTATAAAACAGTGTATTTAGATATATTGACTACAATTCAAACTTGTAATAATAATAATAATAAATCAAAAAAAAAAAAAAACGGTTGGGCTTCGTTCTGATGTACAGGGGTGTAGTGCATCTTGCTTATAGGATCATGTTTATAGAGTCATTACAATGGATTTGTTAAATTTGAATGCAATGATAATTGATAGATATCATTGTATACGAATAACGATTCTGAACGGAGATGATATGTTGGTTTAGAATAGGTTGGTATATTAAATAATATATAATGTTATATTTAAATTGAAATATTATGTCAATATTTACTTTTCAAACCCTTATAAAAAATAATTAGGCCTATGGATATCAGGATTTGAATAATTTTAAAATTACAGTACAAACAACTAATGTGGAATCTTCTATTAAATTTTCTAGTATTTTATACCAGCCAAATTATGTTATCAATAACTATAAAATAAAATGTAAAAAAATTGAATATTTCAAATGCCCCTAAGTTGCAAAAAATCAGTATAATATTTTGAAATAAATATGACTTAAAGAAAATGTCAATATTAAGAACTGGTAAAAATTTCGAGTTTCTGCGACTTATACTTTTCGAATAATAATTTATATTTAAAATCATTTGAGTATTAATCGTTTTTTACACAGTTTCGTAAAAATTAAAATTTCAAACGGTTATAAAAATTTTTTTTAAGACCAGTAGGCATTTTTTTATTGTTTTTTGAAGAGTAACTTATGGATAACCTAATGTTAAAATTTTGAACCTTATGTATAAACAGAAAAAATGTTATGAATTTTTAACTACAAAATAACATGCAAATTATCGCAATTTTGACATATTTCAAACAAATTTAGACTTTATGGGCTTATAAAAAAAATTTGTATAGAACAATTTTCAATTTATTCTATTTGAAACATTTATAACTTATAATAAACTTTGTATTAAATTTCCAAGAGTTTTTGGGCAGCCAATTTTAAATTCTGAACGGAGTGATGAAATCTATTGGTTTTACAATGATGTGTGTTTCTTAAGGAAAGTGAATGTAGATGGTATTTGAAATGGTACTTGGGCTAGTCAAAAATCAAACTTTTTCAATAATTTTTAAAAGCTTCGAAAAAAAGGATAAAAAAATTACGAAAAAACGGCAAATTTTACACAAAACCCACGATTTGACAAAATACATTTTTTTTAAATGCTCTAACTCAAAAACGAAAATCCGCAAACACTTGAAATATTCACCAGATCTTTATATTGACTTTTTCCATACATGATTAAGTTTTCAAAGTATTTTGACTCATTTATAGACAATTTAAATTTTCGATTTTTGTAAGTTTTTTTTTTAAATATCTATAAAATTTATTTGGTTGTCCGAAAATTCTTGAAAATTTAATACAAGATTTATAATAAGTTATACTTACCGTTACTAAAAAATATCGGAGATCGTTTTAATTAAATTTTTTTATAAGCCCATAAAGTTAAAATTTATATAAAATATGTTAAAATCGGGATAATTTGTAAGTTATTTTGTAGTTGAAAATTTATAAAAGTTTTTCTCTTTATACTTAAGGTTCAATATCTTAACACTAAGTTATCCACAAGCTACTCTTCAAAAATCTATAAAAGAATTTCTACCGGACTTTATGAAAACATTTTATGACCGTTTGAAATTTAAATTTTTAAGAAATTGCATAAAATATAGTGATTTATCCTCAAACGATTTTGAATATTTGTTATATAATTCAAAAAGTCCAAGTCGGAGAAACTTGAAATTTTTACCAGCTCTTAAGATTGACATTTCCTTTATGTCATATTTTTTTCAAAATATTTTAATGATTTTTAAGCTACTTATAGGCATTTGAAATATTCGATTTTTTTTATAATCGTTGATAAAAAAATGTTGGCTTGTAACAAATACTTGAAAATTTAATAGAAGATTCCACAGAAGTAGTTTTTATTGTCATTTTAAAATTATTGAAATCCATAGGCACAACTTTTTTTAATAAGCGTTCGAACAGCGAATATTGACATAAAACTACATGTAAAACATGATATAATATATGATACCTATTCTAGACTGACAAATCATAATATGTTTTTGGAATTTAATCTAACTCAAAAACCAAAATATGCAAACATTTGAAATTTTCACCAAAGTTTATATTAGCGTTTTTATATATAGTTAAGTTTTCAAAGTATTTTGACATATTTTGATTTATTTATAGAAAAAAATTTTATGATCGTTTGAAATTTAAATTTTTTTGAATTTGTTAAAATTACCATTTATACTCAATTGATTTTAAATATTTGTTATTATTCAAAAAGTATAAGCCGCAGAAACTCAAAATTTTTAGCAGTTCTTAATATATTGTCATTTTCTTTAATTCATATTTATTTCAAAATATTATACTGATATTTTAGCAACTTAGAGGCATTTGAAATATTCGATTCTTTTACATTTAATTTTTTATAGTTGTTGATAAAATAATTTGACTGAAATAAAATACTAAAAAATATAACAGAACGTTCCACATTAGGTGTTTTTATTGTCATTTCAAAATTATACAAATCCATAGGCCTAATTATTTTTTATAAGCGTTTGAAAAGCAAATGTTGGCATTATATTTCAATTTAAATATAACATAATATATTATACAATATACTTATTCTAGACCAACATATCATATCCGTTCAGAATCGTTTTTCGTATGCAATAATATCTAGTATTGCATTCAAATTTAACAAATCCATTGTAATGACCTATCCTATGAACGAGGTGCATCCACACCCAACTATACAGCAGGCTGCAGAGAGAAGCCCATCCGGTTTTTTATTTTCTTTTTTTTTTGTGTCATCACGTTTTGGGTCAGTAAAAATGCTTCGATTTTCTAAAATAGTAACTTTTTTGAAAAGAAAATGAATGTAGTTGGTATTTGGGCATGCGAAAAATTAAACTTTTTCAACACTTTTTAAAAGCGTTGAAAAAAAAACGATAAAAAAATTACTAAAGAACGGGAAATTTTACGCAAAATGATAACGTTTTGGAAGTATTTTGAAATTTTTGGACTTATTTATAAACAATTTTAATTTTCGATTTTTCGAGGTTTTTTTTTTTTGAAATACCGATAAAAAATAATGGCTGTCCAAAAACGTTTAAAAATTTAACACACAGTTTATTATAAAAGTTATACTTATCGCAATTAAAAAAAATTGGAAATCGTTTCACTCAAATTTTTTTTATAAGCTCATAAATTTCAAATTTGTATAAACTATGTTAAAATCGCGATAATTTACAAGTTATTTTGTAGTTGAAAATTCATAAAAAAATTTCAGTTTATACTTAAGGATTAAAATTTTAACACTGGGTTATCTATAAGTTATTCTTCAAAAAGCTATAAAACAATTTCTGCTGGAATTTAAGAAAAAAATTTTATAACTGTTTGAAATTTTTACGAAATTGTATAAAATAACGATTTATCCTCAATCGATTTTATGTATTTGTTATAATTCGTAAAGTATAAGTCACAGAAACTCAAAATTTTTACCAGTTGTTAAGATTGGCATTTAAGTGATGATCCTTTAAGTGATATTTTTTTCCAAAATTTTACACTGATTTTTAATTGACTTATAGGCATTTGAAATATTTGATATTTTTACATTTTTTTCTTATAATTGTTGATAAAAAAAAATACAAAATACTTGAAAGTTATTGAAATTATTGAAATCTATAGGCACATTTATTTTTATAGACGTTTGAAAAGCAAATATTGACATAATACAAAAATTAAATTCAATATAGTATATTATATAATATACCTATTCTAGACCAACATATCATCTCCGTTCAGAATCGCTATTCGTATACAATAATTCTTATCATTACATTCAAATTTAACAAATCCATTGTAATGAGTAATGACCTATCCTAAGAACGAGGTGCACTCCACCTCTTATTGTACAGCAGAGCGAGGCCCATCCGGTTCTTTTTTAATTATGCGGTCCTAATTATTTTAATAAGTTCCGAGTAAAATGTGTTTAGAAAACCAAAAGGGTTACCTATATGAATATATCTGGGGAAGCCATGCCCTCCCTTAATTGTGCCTAAATCGGAGCATTAGTTATAATCATAGGCGGATATTTGGTCACATTCGTGGGGACGACTTGATAGTTTTGTCTTATCTGTTAGCGTAAATACTAAACGGACATTTATAGACGCTTTAACCTACTTGCAAGTGGTATTGGCTACTCTTACTGTAATATAGTTGAGGCACCAAATATATACATACATTACATAGGTAATAGGAACATATAAAATTAATTATTGGTAGCTACTAATTTTTATTTTTATTGTATAAACCTATTGCATTGTGCAAATATATTAATGTGAGTATTCCATCAAAGTAAAATAAGAATTATAAAATATCAAAAATGAAAATATACAATTTATTTTTACGTCTAGGCGTCTGATGTAAGCTTAATTACGTTCTGGGGGGGGGCTAAAGCCTCCCAAGTCCCCCCCCCCAATATCCGCCTATGGTCATAATTCATAAGTACCTGTCAGCTTGTCTCGTTTTGCGGCTACAAACAGCGAAATACAGACATATAAACAAAAGTATTGAAAAAGTTGCATTTTTGACTAGGTAGCTCAAGTGCCATCTACATTCACTTTCCTTTCAAAAAAGTTGCTGTTTAAGAAAATCGAAGCATTTTTACTACCAAAAATCGTGTCCTCATATACAAAAAAAAAAACACCCATCATTGTAAAACCAATAGATTCCATCACTCCGTTCAGAATCTAAAAAAATATATTATAACAAATTGTATTGTATAAACGGCAGTGACCTATGGTGATTAACTGATAACTGATAAGCAACAGTGACTGGGTATTTTCTTGACTTGCGTAGTTGCATTATAAGATCTTATAATATCTATGCATAGTGGCGTGACGACATGATATTATTACGACACGGAATTCGTATTGTTTTACACGCGTATTATTATTCATTGTTAATATTTTAGCGAATAATTATTATTATTATTATTACGGACGAGGGCGATTTGGAACGACGGTCGTGTGTTGGCAACGCTGTCGAATGCATCCGTGGAGGTGTGTACGACGAAGACAAAGACAAAACATGATAAAGTCGCGTAATATTCTATTCTGTGGTAATATCAGCGAGCACACACACACACACACACACACACACAATGGGGTGGGCGTATTAGTGTACGTAGTCCGGACCCGCTACTCTTATCATAATTTATACAGCGTACAACACGGGATTTGGAGAACGCGTTACAACTAAAAAAAAAAAAAGCCAAACAAAACAAAATAATTATACTTACCTTGGAAGACCATCATTTCACTTTTGATCGGATCAAATCGTTCTGCAACTTCTGTGTGAGCTGATTGGTTTTTGATTAATAATCGCACGGCACACAGTGATTACTTGTCCAGCACATTTATACCGCCGAATGCAACGGTAGTAAAATTACAGAAAAACATCAAAAAAAAAATCACGTCAACATCTTCACTCTTCTCTACCGTGTTCGCACCCCAGTGTTGTTCGACTTCGCGTTACCGCAATCACCGGCAAAACGTGCTCAAAACGTACATAGGTTCACTTGTTTTTCCCGAAACATCAACGTTCCATATCCAAACATAATGCTGGTAAGTAAAGGATTTAACATTATGGGTGAATTTACCCTTATACCCTATCATATGATAATATACTTAATAAAGTGATATCGACAATGTTTTAAACGTAATTATGTGGTCAGTAGAAAACAAGATAGCCTTGTTTTTTTTATTTTTTACCCTCAACAAACCATAGAGTATGTTTATTATATTTAGTTGAGATTTGTATGTATTTAAAAAGATCAAAATAATATGCATTTATGCACCTAAAACCTTAAATTTGTGCACTAATTTGCCCTTGTAAGTTTTTAAGAAATATGCAAAAAAATATTATTCAATTTTAATTTTGAAAACCATAAAATAATTCCTATCATTTATTTGTACTTTTTTAAATCATTTATTTATGGAAAAATAATGACATCAACTTTATTTTAATTTAAATACTTAAACTGTTATACACCAGTCATTTAGGGTCACCAACCTATAGTCTGCGAGTCAGTTACGGCCCTTTAAACTTTTATAACCAGCTCACTATGCTTATTGATGTTTTAAAATGACTACAATAGTTTTCAATTTAATAGTTTCCTATTAAAAAAAAAAAAAAAAATATAGAATTAATAGATTAAATATATAAATTACATTATCTATATACATAAAATAACTATTCTTGACTGACTCATTCATTTTTTAGGGGTTTAATTTTGGTAAATTCTTTATAATTTTAAATATAAATTGTTATTTATATTATATTATTTTATTTTACACAACTCGTAAAATAAAAATAAAATATTACCCAAGCAACCAATATGTGAAAAAATTATCATTGCTGTCTCAACCCTTAAAACCCAAATTATAGAAAAATCCTTTCTTAGTGATCGTTTTTTGAGGGATTTCTATGAAAAATGTATATTCTCTAGATTCAATGGCTTAATTTTGGTTGATACCTCAGTCAGTCAGTTTATATATATATACATATAATTACACATTATAAAATTAAAAGATGGTAATAAAATAATTCTTGTCTATTTTTATTTTTTTTTTCTACATTTCTTTTATCAATTCTTGCCTGCTATTCCAAAACATATCTAACATTTGGCCTGCCATAAAATAAAATAAAGTAAAATACCATTTAATTATACAAATAATATATTGTGTAGTAAAAATTTTTAAATTTAACAATATTTTTTAATACTTGACAAATTACTTAGTTATATAATAAAATTAGTATTTAATAGAAAAACTAAAATTAAAATCTAATTTTGAAATATAAATTGCTCATCATTTCTTTATTAAAAAATTTAAGCTAATTTAAGTATGGACGTATTAATTATATTTGACTAAAATTGAAATTTGTTGCTATTTGCTTATTAATAATTTTATCATAAAAAATAAAATATGCAACATTTGTCTAACATGCTATTATTTCTCTAATATGCATTTATTGCAACAAACTTTTTTCTGTGTATTCCTTGTTAAACAAACTGTCTACATTTTTACTCCCACAGAACTACATATACTCTAAAAAAATATTGAGATGCTTACAAATCCTGATCCTAGTTATATTACTTTAACATTCTAAACTAGACCTAGATTTTACTGTATTGATATCAATCATATGTGTGTAGTTTTCACAACTTGTGATTCTGTATGTTAATGCTCTCTAAGACTTGATTTTTTTACTTTTAGTCTGATGAGTTTGATGTGGAAGAAAACAACTCACAATGTGATCTGTTAGATGAACATCTTATGAATGAAGTAATTTTTATTTATCATTATATCTATAACTAGCCGAATTACCTGACTTAGCATGAAACAGTTTTGGTCAATGCATAGATTTTAATGAAATACTTAATATTTAAGTCTTACCTAATACTTTGGTATGATTTTATATATATTTTTTTTTGTGTAATAATAAAAATAATTAAGTAGCCAAATTAGTAAAGGCATTTTCAAGTTATGACATAACTACGGAATGGCAATGGGAAATATATATATATATAAATAAAAATAAATGTATCCATTATTATATTATATGCATAGCTAAATACCCGGCTTTGCACGGAACATTTTTGGCCAAGACATAGTTTTTAACAAATCACACATTATTTAAATTGTAGCCATTTAATAAATAATTTATATAATTAAACCTAATTTATGATGTTTACAAAATATTCTATACATATATTATATTTATATAGTGGACCTATTAGACTTCCTGTTCAAAAAAGCATATTAATTTGATTGTGTGAGCGTATCTATACTCTATATATGTACTATAGACTTAAAACTGTCTTTAATAGTAGGAAAAGAAAAATTCAAATCATTTTTATGATATATATATGTATATGATTATGTTTATTTTGTTTCTTATCTTAAAGCGATTTGATGAACAATATTTTTATTTAACCCCTGAGGGATATTAATGAACAAACTCAGAGGTTTTCAATGACTAAGCATTACTAATGAATACTATGAATACTCAGGGCAGTATTTCAAATAACTCAACAAAAAAAAAAAATTATAAAAAAGTTCCATCGTGTCAACAGAAGAGAGGAACATTAGATTAATCTGTTTTTTATATGTATTAGGATTATTATTTTCAGAAATTCAATCAATTTTTCTATCATATATTAAAACTTTTTCTGAGACGCGATCAAAAAAAATATAATAATTATAAAAGAATTAAGTAAAAAAAGACAAAAAAATTAAAAAATAAGGTCATCAAGACCATGATTAAAGCTCGAAATACTTGGGATCTAAAATCATATTAAGGGCCCCACTGCACCAGAGCGTTTTACAGTATGCTGCAGTTTTTAAATAGCAAAATTAATTTATTACAATTTCTCAAATATTGACTTAACATTTTTCATTGACACTTCTTTGTAACTTTGAGAAATCCTTCTTTAATAATATGCTATCTAATAAA
Source organism: Chaitophorus viminalis (assembly GCA_025469195.1). Lineage (NCBI taxonomy): Eukaryota > Metazoa > Arthropoda > Insecta > Hemiptera > Aphididae > Chaitophorus > Chaitophorus viminalis. The sequence goes on along the minus strand of JAIPRK010000144.1, from coordinate 125,536 downwards.
AAAAAAAATTTAATTTAGACCAGTAGTTCCTGAGATTTGCATGTTCTACCAAACAAACAATCTCTTCAGCTTTATAATATTAGTATAGATTCTTTTAACTTATTTAATATGTACAATTTGTTGCACAATAGGAGATAAATTCTGAAAATGTTGATTTAAGCGATAATTCATTACAAGTTGTTATTTCGGATGCATTAAGTGAAAAGGACAGAGTAAAATTCACTGTTTTGTCTAAAGTAAGAATTATTTATTATAAATCAACTATAATTGTTTTAAAATCTTCTTTATAATTTAGACTACATTACCAGATTTTCAAAAATCAGAATTTTCTGTCGTACGACAGCATGAAGAATTTATTTGGTTACATGATCAGTTTGAAGAAAATGAAGACTATGCCGGGTTCATTGTAAGTAGAATTTTTTAAATTATTTTTTTTACATTAATGGTTTGAATATACTTATAAAATATTTTGACTTTAAATTATTTTTATTTTATACTCAATTTAATTTTAAAGATTCCTCCTGCACCTCCACGGCCAGATTTCGATTCCTCGAGAGAAAAGTTACAAAAATTGGGTGAAGGAGAAGGTACAATGACCAAAGAGGAATTTATGAAAATGAAAAAAGAATTAGAAGCGTAAGTGAATAGAATGTTTTTAAATACCATTTGAATACAATATAAATTATTATTGTTAAGATTCTTTTTACAGTGAGTACTTAGCCACATTTAAAAAGACTGTTGCCATGCACGAAATGTTCCTTTCAAGACTTGCCCAGCACCCTGTTTTTCGTTATGATACAAATTTCCGAGTATTTTTAGAATATGATCAAGATCTTGCTGTTCGTACTAAAAACAAAAAAGAACTTTTTGAGGTAGAGTATTTCATTTTATTATGACTTACAAATATTTTAATATTATATCAAGTGTAATTTTATTATTACAAACAGGAGATTATGAAGTCGTTATCTAAAACTACTGATGAATATCTTCTTTCTGCAACTGTAAGGGATGTTAATGATTTTTTTGAACAAGAAAAAAATTTCCTCATAGATTATTATGGACATTTAAAAGATGCAACTATGAAATCGGATAAAATGGTTAACAAACATAAAGGTTAGAGCTATATAATAATTTGCTTAACTTGATAATATGAAAAAATAATTTATTACTTTGCTAAGTATAAATGTTATATTTGACAATATACTATCTTAACAGATGTTGCTGACAGTTATATTAAAATATCATCGTGTTTAGTTCAACTATCTACTTTTGATCATAGGGAACTAGATTGGTTTTTAAATCGTTTTTCTGAAACATTGGAAAAGCTTAGAGTATGTTTGTTTCAATATTTATAATTTCTTTGATTCTTTGATAATTTCTTATTTTTACCAATGTATTCTTATACTTGTTTAGAAAGTAGAAGGGAGAGTAGCATCAGATGAAGACCTTAAGCTCTCCGACACATTACGCTATTATGTAGGTGATTCATTTGCTGCTAAACGTTTATTATACAGGCGATTACGTTGTTTAGCTAACTATGAAACAGCCAATCGAAATTTAGAAAAAGCTAGAGCGAGAAATAAAGATGTCCATGCAGTAAGTAATTTGTTAATGTTGTTAATGTTATTTACACATATACATGATTTATTATTCAATTTTTATTATTTCGTTAACTTGTTTAACGAGGCTCAAGAAGTTTATGATGTAAGTATATTACTATAATATAGTTTGTGAATGTGCCATGTTGAATGATATTTATTTTTTACTAATTTATATATATATATGTATGTATGTATGTATATTTAAGTACCCTTAACAGGAATGTATTAGTTTGACATAATATTTTTTTATGTAAATACCAAATTGTAAATGTGCACAAAAGGTTTTATGCTGCATTTTATTTTAATTCTTTATCAATTGTATTTTTTAAATATTTTAAAAAATAAAAGGAATGATTAATATCGCAATTCAGTTTAATCTTATAGTTATCTGCATGTTATTATTCTAGGCTTTTATTCATTTATATATAAAATCCAAATTTTCTTTATCATATTTTTTAAATATTATTCATAATTTATACTCGGATAGGAGTAAAATTAAATTTTTTCTAACTTAAATTTCCATTATCAATTAAATAAATAAATTTTTAATTTAATCTGATGTAGAGTAAATCATTTGTGTCGTATGATGCTAGCTTTATTGATTATTGTAATATAACGACAAGCATTTCAGTTTTATATCTATATATTTTATTTTCTTAGTAGACATTAGTATGCATTTCTTAAATGTTTTTATGTATAAAGTATGATTGTTCTTTTTTTGTAGGCCGAGGCAACACAGCAATTATCGTGTGAAAAATTTGAAGTAATGTCTGATAAAGGAAAAGAAGGTAGTTATTCAATAGAAATAATTTTGAATAAAATGTTAATAAATAAAACATTTTTTTTTTTTTTAGAATTGATTGACTTTAAAGCCAGGCGAGTGTCAACTTTCAATAAAAACTTATTAGAACTTGCGGAATGGGAGATAAAACATGCCCAGGTAAATTATATTGTAATATACATTTTAGTATGTGTCCCTCAATATTTATTTTATTCAATTGTATTTCTTCTGTTACTGTTTCAAAACTACTATTGATATGGCTACATTATGTTGAATATATAAGTTGTATAAATAACTAAGAAGTATGAAATTTACAAATTAATAACTTAATTCAATTTAGAATTATTATAAACATAAATATTTCCATGCAAAAAAATGATCTTCGAATGCTTTATTTAGAAACAAACAGCCAATGTATCTTATTACCATATTTTAATTTTAAATCAAACGAATTGACTTAATATAACATAAGAATATTATATTATCTTATGTTTTCAAGTTTTTTTATTAAAATAATAATTAAATTGTTTAATCAATTTAATAGCAAGTCTGAAATATATTGTACCTCCATCATTTTGCCTAACCTAATATTCCACTAAAATTAGTGTTAATCTATCCCAGTGTTTTATTTCTCTTCATTATATTATAAATATTTCTATTCTTTATTAATCCAAATGTGTAGCAATATTGACAATTTTATTTTTATTTTTTAATTTTTTTGTAGTTACATATAACATTTGTGATGGACTAGACCTATGTTGATTCAAATATTTATATATTTTATGTCATTAAATTTAATTTTTTTTATTTGTTTTAGCATCAAATAGATATTCTAAAAACTAGTCTTGAAATAATAAATAGTGAAGAAAAGAAATCAACACTTAACGTCGAGGTAATTTCATAATCACTATTATGATATCCCTATACGATAGTTCTGTCATCACTTAGTACAATTTATATAACTATCATTTGTTAAGATTTAATCAACTTTTATCAAATAATCTCTATGTAACCAACACTTTTTGTATTAATTTTTCTCAAATATTTATCGATTATTGAAATGAAAATATATTTTAATTTAAAAATTTTATAAGCCCATATTATTTATAGTTCATAATTTATTTAAATATATACCTACATTTATAGTTTTTATTTTATATTAGGAAAATAATCATTCCTTAAAGAGATTTTATTGTTTTGTATTATTATTTATTATTATACACATCTTTATTTTGGGTAACAACTTTCACATACACTATACCTGAGCTTTTTACCTTTGATATTATTATCATATTAATTATTTGTTCTACTAGTTAATGAATTTAAATTATTCTAATTTTAATGTTTATTATTATGAGTGGAAGGCAAGATTTTTAAGTTTTCTTTTTATATAATAAATTTAAATGTATAAAAAATATTTTATGAAAAATGACTGAGATTTTATCGTGTTGAATTAACCTGTTTTATTCTGTTATCAATTAGTCAATTATTTTTCATGTTCTAATATTCATCTATTATAACATATTTTATGTCGAGAAACATTTCAAACTTATCAAAACTGCCTTTTTCTTGATTTAAGAATATCCTCACTATAAATAATATATAATTGTGTATTTAGTATACCAGTATATTTGTTACACTTGTTATGTTTTGTTGTTTGCATACATGTAGTTGGCACGACGTTATCGCGGAAGCAATTGTTTTAATTTACTTATGTCTATGAATTTAAATAACTTATTTGTAAGTTTCAATTAAATGAAACATATCAAAATGATGTATTTAAATGATGTTTTATTAGCCAAGTAGTTGGTCAAATAGTGATGTTTTAATAATCGGTAATAGCATATATATGTTTTAAAATAATATTTAAACAGGAAAAAAATACTTGATAAATAATCTCTTATTAATAGTGTATATTGTTTTTTTTAACCTCTCTGGATAACCTGTATATAGTGTTGCTACCATTTAAAAATTAAATTAGATTAGACAATTTACCCTCAAAATAACTTAATTTCCTTTATCTTAACTAGATACATTTAAGAATTCACTTTAACTGTTTACAACAATTAAAATAAATTACGGTTTGGAGTATGAAACTCTTATAAAACATTTTAGTTGTGTTTATTTGGTGTTAGTTTTTAATCCTAGGTAATCCTGTAATATAACATTAATGTAAAATAATAATTTAAGAATGTATTTATGTCTGAAGGATTTATGGGTTTTTAGATACAACTATTAATACATTTGTATAGAAAGAAAAACAACTCAAATTTTACTTTAATTTCATAAATGCATCACTTTAATGTCATCTATAAAAGTCACAGTGTACAATAATAAATATAATTAATTATATCTTCTAAATAGATAAAATAGTAATTTTTGGTTTAACATTTTTAGTACCATCAAACCAATATTATTAAACATAATTATGCAGTCTGGTCAGTTACCTGTAAATCTAATTTCCCAACATTATAATAATAGTTGTTGACTTGGATGTTGATTAAAAATTATTTACATTTTTTGGCAGAGAAATAGGCAAAATAATTTAAATGACAAAAAAGATAATTTATAATTTTGGTTATAATCATTCAAGCCTGAAATGTTCTCAGGAAAATATATTCTTATTTTTAGAGAAAATGATGCAGTAGATCCATAAGAATAATTAATAAACCGGAGCATGAATTTTAACTTAAAGTTGAATACAACTTGAACTTCAAATCGATCAATATTAAATAATATTTAACATTAATAATTTTCATTATAAATATATCATTTACAAATTGAAAAGCAGAAGTTATTATAATTATAATTTTAAAACTATAGTTCTTGATTTAAAATATCAAGCACAATTCTTCTTCAGCACAGTTAATAGTTTGTCGTTTCTTAAATATGTGCCAGTTTCAATTGTAGACTTATTGATTTTCCACACCAAAAAGTAAAAATGACACATAATGTACAAATTTAAGAATTACTCCGATTAAAATGTATATTATTTCATCAATCACCTATTATAATTATTGTCGAAAAAATCACTTTCACTCATATTCTTACCAATTATTCAACTCTTCAAATTATCTCTTCGTCTGAAATCAATATACGTGTATTTTCGTTAGTATGCATATTACGGTCCAACAATTTTTGTGCGTGTACTAATGGTTCATCATATTCACCACTAGAGGAGCGACTTTTGTAAAGTATAGGACCTGTAAATGGTGTTGCAGCATTGTCCAATAGTATATTATTACTGCCTTCTTGTAAGCGCACAGAACATATTCTTGATCTAGCAGATAATTTTAGTCCGTTATCAGAGGAATCTGGTATAGATAGAGAGTTGTCAAAATATGACGTCAGATCAGATTCTGATACAAGGGATTCTGAACTTTTGGTAGTGGTTGGTCGTTTATTACATTTAGTGAGTGTTCGCGATGATCGTTTTTCTGAGGAATTCATTTGAGGTGAAGGACATTCTTGTTCTGTATTTGGATCATTATTCTTCTTAGCACAAGAACAAGTATAACAGTGCCGTTGAGTTAACCGCTCTTTTACTCTTTCTTCTAAAACTTTGGCTAGAATCGATGCTGAAACACTGTTAACAGATTGTGTAGATTCTTCTTCAATATCTCTTGATGGTTTGGAGGATTTTTCTAGGAAATAAAACAAAATATGTTTTCATTATTTAAACACAATAAATGTTAAAATAAGTGTGTAAACATTAATTATAGCTGTTGATCAGTTTTGGCTCACAAGTCACAAGTGTAAAATAAGTAAAATGGTAATACATATTAAATCTAACAAATCTAACTGGTAGGTTTTGTGCTTATCTATTTTTACATCATAACTCCGACAGATATATAAATGCAATACATTAAATTAACAGGACGTACGTAATACTGCTATTATTATAGGCGATATAATTGAAACGCTTCTGGTAACATACCAAGAATTTTGTGGACTCCAATGCACTCGTTCGTTACACTTATCATTCAGAAAAATAAAACCATACAATAAATATTATTAGAGTACTAGTTCAATGTAATAGTCATAAATGTTTCTAAAAAATTTGGTGTTTTATGAGATACTTAAATACGTTACAGACTGAATGTTTGAATATATTTGGTAGATCAATTTGTAACTTGACAGCCAGTAAATAAGAACCGGTTGAAGTTTTATTATTATTATTATACTCCGAGTACTTTTGAAACAGGCGGTACTACGGGGTGGCAGAATAGACAACTGCCCCTCCTGCGGACCATACCAGTATTAATATTAAATTCCAAAGTATGATTTGGCATTTTGTCTTCCATGTCACATGTTTAACAATTCTAATGGTATAAATGTAGGTCAGATTATCAGACTTAACAGAAAGTAACAAATCAAATTGTGAACAATGGATGAATTGGTTAACTATCTCGGGAACCAGCAGAAAAGTTATATTTTGTAATTTATTTAAAGCTTTAAAATCATTTATAGTCATTCCTGTGATGACTTGTTCATGTAAAAGATCATTTTCAAAATTGAGCATAGTAAAAACCAGATTGAGAAGTACCATATTGCAAGAACGTTTAGATAACCTTCTGACTATGTTCATAGAACAGGAACTAGCATATAATGTTGACCTTGGTGAAGTTATAGAAACATTTAAAACATTGAGGCCAGCTGAGCGACGCATGGAACTCTAAAAGAATACAATATGTACGAACAATGTAATTTGTTGTGTAATTTTAGATACATTAATTTAATGTAATAATGTAATTTTGTAATTTGGATCAATATAATATATTAATATATAGTTAAAATATTTCCTTGCCACCCCTACCAACAGGATCTAGTACCACCTATGCTTTGAAATGTTATCATAGTGTTTCTTAATAGTAACTTCATAACAATAGTTTTTATTACTTTACGTAAATACAACTAATGTATAGTTGTGCTGTATAAAAATGATGTAGGTATATTTTTTTTGATACTTAATATTTTTCATTTATTCATTTTTATTATTATTGTTAGAAAAAAAAATAATAACTAACAACGTTTAAATTTTTACTTGAGAATCAAAAATTACCATTGTTTAATGAATAAACCATAGCAGTTGGAGGAAATGTAGGGATTGGAACTTTTATAGTTTTTCCCTCCAATTTTTGTGCTACATTACCATTGCCGTCGGATAATCTTCTTTGTTTAGAAAAAATATAATTTCGGACCTTGGACTGTAGTTCAGTGGGCAACTATTAAAATACAATAAATATGATTATTAGCATGATTAAATTATGGATAAAAATTGTATTAATTTAAATTCAAATTTTTTTTCTACACAAATAATATATTTTCAAATATTACAATTTTTGAATTAAATTTTTTTTTTTTAAATGTTATTCTATATTATTACTATAATTGTAAATGAATGTACTTATTGAAGTTATGAAATAACTTTTGACATTATATACGTTATATATATATATATATATATATAATATGTTACGGTCCAGGTGGACAAATCAACCATTGTTATACAATGTCCGGACATTGTAAACAATATCTAAGATATTTGGGCAAATTAAATAATGTATACTCAATTCCCATATAGACTAGTCATTGTATACAATGCTAAAACTGGTGTGGACAATGTGAATATTAGTGTTCGCGCACCGAGCCGCCTAATTAAAATATTATACAATAACAGTGCGATAGTGTTTTATATTTAGTGCACTAATGAACCGGTCGTATCGTCTTCTCCTCCCGGCACCTTGTATGATGTCATCACCGATATATAGGTACCGCCCGTCCGCCGGCCTAGACTGCTAGTCAGTTACGTGTGCGACCTTCGCCGACCTACGGCCCGTCGTCACGTCCAGTGGTCGTATTGTTGCGTTTTGTATATCGTATTCGCCGCTGATGTCTGTAAAATGTACCGGCAGATACTTGTGCTCCCCCAATTTTGACAGTATCAACATATTTTTTGGCGTGCGTCACCGTTGGATGAACTTAAAGAATACCAACTAAACACGGTTACTTACGGAGTAAATTGCACTCCATACCTGGCTTTGCAAGATCTGAAGTATATTGCTGACAACCACTATGAAGATTTACCAGATGTCAGGCAGGCATTGACTCATCAAACGTATGTCGATGATATCTGTGTAGGTGCGGATAGTACACGCGAATTGCATATCTTACAAGCTGACTTAAAATCTGTTCTGAGTGCAGCTGGGTTTGAACTGAAGAAATGGTCAAGTAATGACCCACATACTCTGGCCACTATTCCACAAGAAGATCGAGCTGAAAGTGTCCTACAGTTCGACGACCCTGAAGCAGGTATGGTCAAGGTACTCGGCTTAAACTGGAATTCATCTGACGATACCTTTGGGTTTGAAGTTTCTCCATTGAGTGATATAACGAAACGCGCTGTTTTGTCCACTATAGCAAGAATATTTGACCCAGTAGGCCTTATTGCTCCAGTCATCTTTTACGCCAAGCATATATGCAACAAATTTGGAAGACAGGTTTGACGTGGGATGAGCCACTTCCGTCTACTTTGGCAGAGGAGTGGAAAACCTTAGTTCAAGATCTCCATGCACTGACCAAAATTAAGATCCCTCGGTTTCTTACTACGCAAACTCGTTCTCATGTTCAACTTTGTGGGTTTTGTGATGCCTCGGAGCGAGGTTACGCCGCAATTGTCTATCTTCGACTAATTCGCCCAGATGGCTCCGTCTTCATTTCCTTACTCAGGTCAAAAACAAAAATGGCACCCACGAAGAAAAGCACTGTACCTCGACTGGAACTATCTGCATCTGTTCTTTTGGCACGCTGGATAGCCCGCGTCCAAGAGATGCTTGGAAATAAACTTGTCATCACTGATGTTTTTGCCTGGTCCGACTTACAAATCGTTTTGTCTTGGTTAATCAATCGACATTCGTTGTTTAAAATATTTGTGTTGAACAGAGTACATCAGGTACATAAACTTTTACCGTGTTGTAAATGGGGGTATGTACGAACGGATGACAACCCAGCCGATTGTGCTTCGCGTGGAATGATGCCCTCAACTCTTATAAAATTCCCTCTGTATTGGTCTGGGCCGCAGTTTCTACGTCATCCCGAAGGAACTTGGGACCTTTCGCCTTGTCCAATTTCACTGGAACAATTGCCTGAGATCAAAGATGTCTCTCTAGCTGTGTAGCTCGACGACGATGGCGAATGGTTTTCACGTTTTTCCTCGTACACCAACATGCTCCGAGTAGTATCCTGGATGCGTCGTTTTATTGGGTTAGTCAAAAACAGGTTATTTGAAAAACGGTTAATTAAAATTGATCGCATCCAGACGCATCCCAATGCCTTCTTATGTCCATCAGAATTAAACGATTCCTTAACAGTGCTTGTCCAATCGTCACAATTGCAGACCCTAGGGGATTTATTACATGACTTGCAACATAATAAAGCACCACCTAGAATTTTCGCGGTACTCCGTCCCTATATTGATTCCAGCAGTTTGATTGATGTCAGTGGTTTTTTGACACATTCCGACCTAACAGATCAGAAACAACCCATATTACTGTCCAAGACGTCTCATCTTGCTTTACTTATTGCTCGGTATTGGCATTTCGTCACTTGTCATTCTGGACCAAGAGTCAATACTGCATTAATCGCTCGGCAATTTTGGATTGTCTCAGTGCGGTGCGTAATCCGGAAAGTCATTGGTTCATGTGTTACCTGTGTCCGCGCCATTGCTCGAACTCCAACTCCACTCATGACTGATTTATCTGCAGTTCGTGTGCAAGCTTGTTGACCATTTTCCCGGGTCGGGGTTGACTATGCCGGACCTCTGTCGATGCGTGAATGTCGCCAGCAAAAACCAAGACAATTTAAGGTGTACGTGGCTGTCTTCGCCATGGCCGTGAAGGCGGTGCACTTAGAAATAGTATTGGACCTAACTACTGATACCTTCTTGGCCGCACTCGACCGTTTCATTGCCCGACGTGGTCTCCCACATGAAATCTATTCAGATTGTGGTACCAATTTTGTCGGTGCATCCAAGCAATTACGTCTATTGGTCAATCATCCAGAAAATCAACACGTAATCACAACCCAATCGTCATCTACATAGATTTTCAACCCACCTAGTGCGCCTCACTTCGGCAGACTGTGGGAGGCTGCAGTACGTTCATTCAAGACTTAGTTAAATCGTGTCCTGAGTACTCATAACCCGTCATTCGAGGAACTGTCTACCATTCTATACAGGATTGAAGCAATCTTAAATTCCCGACCGTTGACTCCGATGTCATCATCGCCTCTTGACTTAGACTACTTGTCACCCGGTCATTTCTTAATCGGACAACCATTGCTCGCTGTTCCTGAACTTCGTGTACCAGACGATAGCCGAAAAATTGTCAATCGCTGGAAATCACTTCATCAAGCTCACCAGTTTTGGCGGCGATGGCCCAATGAGTATCTGTGTTCACTCCAAGCACGAACCAAATGGACAAATGACGTTCCCAACCTAAGGATCGGTAACATGGTCATAATCAAAGACAACCAGAGTCCTCCCACTACCTGGCGTTTAGGTCGAATCTTAGGTGTCATGCCAGGAAGCGATGGTGTAGTGTGTATGGCCAGGGTGTTGACCAGTCGGGGAGAGATTACCAGACCCGTTGTCAAATTATTACTATTGCCCTCAGAGTAGTTGCGTCTTTGCCATTTATTAATTTAGTCTCCCGTGTCATAAATACGCCAACGTCAGGGTTATTGAATTATTTCAATCAATGTATGGCCTCTTGCCACCAGCCTCTACGTGATGTTAAGTGACTATATAAACATTGTGAATGCCCACCATGATAAAGTATGTTAATTATTAAGTTTTGAATTTTATGTTATTTTTTTTTTTTGCGTATCAGTGTAAGACTCCACGGCCTTTATCCTTATTTTGTTAACCGTTGGTCCAGCGCTCTACATTGCATGAAAGCCAAGTCTTTTCATCGGGGGAGGATGTTCGCGCACCGAGCCGCCTAATTAAAATATTATATAATAACAGTGTGATAGTATTTTATATTTAGTGCACTAATGAGCCAGTCGTATCGTTTTCTCCTCCCGGTACCTTGTATGTCATCACCGATATATAAATACCGCCCGTCCGCCGGCCTAGACTGCTAGTCAGTTATGTGTGCGACCTTCGCCGACCTACGGCCCGTCGTCATGTCCAGTGGTCGTATTGTTGTGTTTTGTATGTCGTATTCGCCGCTGGTTATTTTGTCAACGACGTTCTTTTTTTTACGTGTTCGTTCCGATCTGTCACGTGAACATCATCCTTAGTGTTGCGTCGGCACAATCGACTTGCCGAGTTACCCGGACGTTGACGGTGAATGGTGTGTATCATGTTTGCCGCCGTTGTTTCGCCTTTCGGTCTCGGATCGGCTGCCATATTAGCGCCGTTTTGCGTGTTGTGTCATTCATCAAGGTTTTGCGAGTTGTGCCGTTCGTCGCTGTATCGCGGTTTTGAACCACGTCCGTGTCAAACATCATCGAGCTCGCTTGCGCCAACTTACGGACGCTGGTGATTTGTCTCGTCAAGTAGTGCCATCCAGACGTCACCTGTATCGACCGGTCGTGGGGTCACGTAACGTTTATTATATTTATTGTTATATTTATTATTATTATTTTCTGATTTATCAGTTCTGTGTTTTTCTGATACGCTGGTATCTATGTATATGTATATATCTTTTTTCGTAGTGTGTATTGTTTAGGCCGGTAGCTACTGCACGCAATTATTTATATTTGATTTATATTATATTTATTATTTATTAGTGCCATGCAATAAATTACCATGTGTGCCTTGCCACACGTCTATACCATATTATATAACTGTACATGGTCACCTTTACTATTCACAAGCGGGTCCTGGGATAGTCAATTCTTTATTTGTTAAAATTCATTACGGTGGTGTAGTCAACGAGACCGACCACCCCATTCGTAGGAGTCGAGTTGACTAAACAATTAGAGTTATTTTAAAGTATTATACTTCTTAATTTTACTTAGGGACTGCGTCCTAGTGTCCTATGGGTTACGATGACTTTTATCAGTAATGACTAATGAGTAATGAGCACGATTAAAGATCTATCTTTAATCGTGGTAATGAGTAATTGGTAGATAATAGAGAATTTGTGGGCATTTTCAACAAACGCCGCATGGCCATTTGTCGTCCATAAATGATAACGAAAATTTATACAGCAATTATTATTATATTGATCCTTGGGACACTATGAAGTCATATTTGTCATATCATAGCCGACAGTAGGTACACATACTGCCGTTTAGTGTTGTGTTATAATTGTGTAGTATATTTTATAGGTACGTGTTGTTTTTAAAATGGAAAATACATTTTATTACATTAATCGTTTAAATAATATTTTAGAGTTTAAAAACCTTAACAGTACATATTTAAGTAAACTTAAATATGATAAACTTATATTATTATACTTAAAAGAATTATAATAAAGAAAAAACGAAAATTCCAAATGATTATAAATTGATTAAGAAGTATAAAACAATGAAAATCTGTAATGTGGAAAACTTGTGTCCCAATAAAAGAAGGTAACCAAATTAAATATTACGTACTTACCTAACAAATAACTTTTTAATATTCTCCATGAAACTCATTTATCAATCGGGCACGGAGATCGTAATAGAATGGAACACGAGTTAAATAACAAATATAAAAATATAGCAAGGGAGGCAATTATATTATACCTGAACTTGTGCGAGTCATGTTAGAAAAAAAAAGGTAAGTACAATTAAAACGGGTTTAGTAGTCAAACCTATAATATCAAAAGAAATAAATTCACGATGTCAAATAGACTTACTTGACATGTAGGCACAGCCTGATGGTAATTACAAGTTTATTTTAGTCTACCAAGACCATTTAACTAAATTTGTAAATTTACGTCCTTTAACTCATAAACACGCAGAGGAAGTTGCGTATGTTTTACTGGATTTATTTACAACTTTTGGTGCTCCAGCTATATTGCAAAATGATAACGGTAGGGAATTTGCAAACAAAGTAGTAGAAGAATTATGTAGCATGTGGAAAGACTTGAAAATAATACATGTTAAGCCTTTCCATTCACAAAGCCAAAAAACGTGCCAACAAAAAGCTGTTAGCTGAAAACGTGGATGCAAGATAATTGACTAAAAAATGGAGTGAAGGCATAACATTTATACAATTTATGAAAAATCCAGCTTATCATCACGGCATTAAATCTTAACCGTACAAAGCTATGTTTGGCTCTAGGGCTAAAATTGGATTAAATAATTGTATACTCCTAACGCATGTAGTAGCAAAATTAAAAATGTAAGAAGATTTAGAAAAAGCCTTAAACACTACTGAAAAGGAAGAAAATAAAGAAAAAACAAGGACAATGATGTGGTTAGAGTAGAAAATGAAGAAAATTACAATTCTGAGGATGCTTTAAATTCTAGAAAACTTTCTATTCACATAAAGAGAAATTAATGTGTACATAATTTAGTAATTCAAGCAAATAAAATGAAATCTATCTCTGAAAGAAGGTTTTGTGAAGGAAACATTGGAAAATCGGTAAAAATAAAAATACCAGACATAGATAGAGCTCGGAGGGACTTACGACTTAGCGAATTTATTCATTATAATATTTATTCATATAATAATTGTTCACTTGGCATCTGTAGTACTGGTTTTTGTATACAATGACTGGTTTATGTAAATAATTATCTACTTGGATTGAATAAATCGGACATTGTAAACTTTGTCCGGTTAGTATTTACAATGACCATTTATCCACCTGGACCATAACATGTATATATTTAAATTGTTACATTTTACTTACATTATCATATTTTTGAGAAACAAAGTGTGATGGTTTACACTGAAGTAATTGGATAGCCGTATTAAGATCATTTTTATACCTCTCCTAAAATAAGAAATAAAAGAAATTAAGATTTATATAAATTCTTTATAAACTTAACTACAAGTAGAAATTAAAATAATTTAAATATCATGCATGCACAAACATATTATTTAGTAAAAATAGACCTGGAAATGGGTTAACTAATAAATTGTTATCACTTATTTTTTTCTAACAAGTTTGTTTGATTTTATATACTTACATTCTCGTCATTTAGTTGATTTATTTGAAGTTGCTGGTCTACAATTTTTCGTGATAGTGTAGTAATTTCTAAATTTAATACATTCTTTTCTGTTTCAGTTTTATCAACAAGTAATAATAATTTATCTTCAAGACTTTGGTTCACACGTTGAACTCTCTTGTGAGATTCTAATAACCTTAATAACAAATTATAACACAAATTTGTACTGATTGCAATTGATTTTATTTATATAAGTTTTAATTATTTAGGTAGTAAATAGCTATGACCATTTCAAAATTTTCATTAATGATTTATTAATACACGCCTATTTTATATTATGTTGATACAATTTTACATAACGTACTAACATAAAAGAGTATTTTACATAAATATCATAAAATGTTTATTTTTAGGTATAATATAGAACTCTACTGCAGTAGAACACCCACATTATATGATCAGATGATCTGAGTACTAAAAATCTATTATTGAATTAAATCATTAAAAATGCATAAAAGTTAACTGTATATTATTCTTAGCTTAGGCTGTAGTTTGAAAATAAATTTTATTTTATTGTGATTGTAAATAATGGTTTTATATCATTTCATTGAAGTTGCATAAATTAACTTTAATTTGGAATTTTTTTTTGTGTAATACAAATACATACACAAATACATGTAACATTAAATTAGTAAAATATTATGTCACAAAAAAATATGTTGTATTTGTTATACATATTATACATAATTTTATTCAAATTTAAAAATGTAAAATAAATTATTAATGTTATTTTAATTTTTTACTGTCCCCACTTTCTCAAGTCAAAGCATTTTCATTGTACTATTATAAGTCTAGGTATGAATGGTAATATTTAATATTTTTTTGCTTATAAATACTATTATGATCATTATTTATTACTTTATTAAATAAATACCTGGAATATTTGTCTTGCCACATTAATATTTCGTCTGTTAATGCAGCATACTCGCCATTTGGAAATTTTTCGGCTTCACACAGAAAATTTGTTTCCATATTAAGAATATGATTTTCTTTTTCTAGTAGTTTTTGTTTTAAATTTTCAATTTCAGCATGCAAATGTAAGCTTGTCTGCTCACAGCCACAGTCCTAGTATACAAATATAATTTAATTATATTTTTAAACAAAAAACAAATTGCTCACTGTAACTAGCTCAGAACCAGTTCATTTTATTACTTATTAATATCTTTATTGACAGAAAAAATCTCCATTCACACAACAATAAATATATAAAATTATGTAGTGACACAGATACAATACATTTACAGTAATTTTTACAGTAATATAAAATTCACATTCAATTAATACAACAAAATACATATTATGTGGTATGTATATAATTTACAGCCAAAATTAATTATTAAATAAAATTAATATCCCTAGTGTTTCCTATAGTCATAGGTGATGATTTTAAGTGTTTTAGAAACATTATTAATTAAAAAATGTTCTTTATTTCTGGTGGATTTGGTATTAATTTGAAAATGTAATCGTTCTAGTAAATAAAGGCAATCTATAGTTATTTAATAATTTTAATAAAAATAAATAATGTTGGTTACACTCTTCTTTGTATCTAACAATTGTATATTGAAATATGATAATAATCATTATTATCAGAATATAGTGGTCATTCGACTTTAAATTTACATGATAAAAAACGAAGAAAACTATTTTGAACAGCTTCGAGATCATGAGTTACCCCTATGTTATTTGAGGACAAAATAAGGGATGCATATTCTAATTGAGATGATTTACTTTTGTTAAAGGTATTATAATTTCATATTAAAATCTATTGAACAATAAAAAACGGTAAGTTAAAAACATTACATTCAATTTTTATTATTAAAAAAAAATACCTAAATTATATTTTTATATTAAATTAGAGTTAAAAAAATATGCATTTTGATACTACAGGACTGCAAATCAAGTTATAAAATAAAATCTATAATTTTTGAAAAAGATTCAATTTTAAAATAACTAAAATTTTTAGTATAATTGATAAAAGAAAAAAAACAAAAATAATTGAATAAAATACTATCAATTATCATTATACTAAACAATCCCCAATGCAAAATGAATATACATTATCTATGGCATGTGTGCTAGAAGTGGCATGTTAACCAAATTTCAATAGTATGCCAAATATTAAAATTTAATTTGAGAAATTTCAGAATCAAATTCATAAATTTGTAATAATAAGTAAGAAAATATCTTTATAAAATGCAGTAGTAGAAATCACATTAAAAATATGAAGTACAATTGTACTTATATAAATCATATATAATACTAAAATAATATTTAATATCTTATGATGATTTAAAAATTTAAAAATAAAAGTTAGTAAACAAACATAATAGTATATAATAAAATGTGTATAATTATTGCATGCAAAAAGTAAAAGGTAATTTCTTTGGTACAGAAGCATATTTCAAAAAATTTGATCTCAAATGTTGACACTTGATCCGAAGAAGGTTTGCCACCCCTGATATAAACGTACACTCAAACATTGCTTAAGACCTAAAACTTTATTTAAAGTAAATTTTGCTCTAAACTTCAAATTTTTCATAAGGAATCTAGGACTGGACAAATTATAATTTAATAACAACAATAAAGATGTATTTTATCAATAATATTTTAAATTTGGTATAAAAGTTCATACAATGACTTTCTTTAACAATAGGTAAATAATATTGGGGTGATTATTAAATAAAGAAATAAAAATTATTTATTAATATTGAATGCCTATTGTATTTAAACAAATTGAAATGTAATCAACAATTGTTGTTTTTTTGTTACATTGTATTGATATTGGATGTTCATCATAAATTATAAGAGTAGTAAGTACTTGGTACCTACTTATAACTTACAAGTACATCAAATAATAGACACTCATAATAGGCATTTAATACAATCATTAAGAATTAAGATAAAGGAAAGCAAGTTAATTCTATAAAACAATTTTATTTTTACCTAAATAATAATGGATACTTGCATTATTTTAACTACTAATAAGTTGATACAAAAGCAAACTAAGCCACATAGTACTTCTCCTACTACATATATAGCTATAACTTATAACAAATAAGTATACACTAAGATAGAAAACTATACAACAAAATTATAAAAGTAAAACAAAACATTTTCTACAAACATACAATGTTGTAACAAGAATAAGCAAACTAAATCATATACCCAGTACACTAGTAATAGCAATAAATTTATATATTAAGTATATAGTGCACAGTGCATGGAGAATAGAGTCACTTGACCTTAGGGGGTCTAAATTACACAAACAGCTTAAATCTATACGAGGAGAACTGAAGTATGGTGATCTATATGTTACATATGAATGTGTATGCCATACTATACTATGGTGATGTTCAAATTACAGTGTATTACGAACAACTGCAATGCAATTAATCAAAAATCTACAGCTACAAGAGGTGAATACCGTATGGTATTTTTTAATCAGACAACCTTCTAAAAAAGCTAGTACCAACGTTAGCATTTTCCAAGTGTGTGGGGAAGGGGAGCAGAAGAAAGCTTGGATATTATGTAGTTGTACTCACATTTTTGCTAGGGGTACGCACGGCCATCGGTGCAAATCAAACGTATGGGGCACCCAAGTGACTGAGGAAAATTACCGTGAAACTCCGTGATGGACTGTCGTGGACAACCACTCGTTGACGGGTACGTACCCGATAATCCGAACGTTGTCGGTAAGTGTGCGAAACGTCTTGCTGCTCGTTGTCGTCAGGTGAAAACGGCCAATTGAACAAGAATGACGTGCTTATCTACACTGACGTACACACATTATTATTCTTAACACGCATAAGTGCATAATAACATTAATAACGAGCACACCGTATCCGTTTACCCTGGAAACACGCACGAATGAACAGGGGTGCAATTTAGAACGATTGACGTCGACGACGACAGCGAACGGATTACTCAATAGTTGGCGAATAAAAATGATAAATATAACAAGTATATATTATGCGATTGCCTATTAAATACCTATATAATGTTATCTCGCAGACGACTGCGCATCACGTCGAAACGTCAACACACACTACGCGTCGTCGTGATAACGATGTTGTGCTACTTTTAATAATTATTTCTTTATTACGTACTTTTTACTAAGTAGAAATGAATAACTAGTAATGAATAAATAGTATTGAATAACGAAGTCGACAAAATAAATTAAATAATTAGTTACCATAAAGTATGTACAAACAGGTTAAATAATAAATAAGTAATGTTATCTTTTAATATTTTTTGAATGATATAATTATGGTGACCAGACGTGTAGGTACTCTTTTTCGTAGGACTTTTTTGATGCATTGTCCTACTGTCCTTAATAATAGTGTTAAGCAGGGCCGGATTTAGATAGGGGCTGAGAGGGCTGCAGCCCAGGGGCCCCCACAGTTTTTGTAATTATTTTACAGTTAAAGATAATACAAAATGGATATTTATTTTCTGTTTAAAATTAAATTTTCATCAAATAATAGGTACCTAATAGTAATTATAATAATAGATACTTTTCATAGCGTGCTGTTGTCGCGAGTAACGACCACTGATATATATACTAACGTAATTGGATGGTTGATGCCGTGTAAAACTGCCAAAGCCCGATAGGCCCCTGAATGACTGCAACTTTACGTTGAATTAGTAAGATCGTAAGAAGCAAAGAAATATCCATTTGAACCCAATATATTTTAATGAAACGCTCAAACGCCCGAGGCAGATTTAACGTTAACATCAGCACAAAAATTCATAATTTCTTACTAGTTATTGATACGTTTATTTTTAACTTAGATAAACTTAGATTGTCTGCCTATGAATTGGTAAACCAACGATTTGGCTTTTTGCAAAAATTAGAACAGTTAAATAATCAAGAAATTGAAAATAAAGCAATATTAAACTTGTCAAGGTTTACCAAGATGACATAGACAACAATTTGGGGAACGAATTTATTCAGTTTATAGAATTTTATAAAGTTTTTAAAGATGAAATAAGTAAATTAAACAGTTTTAGCCAGGAACATTCAATGTATAAAATATAAATTAACAAAAAAGTAAAAGATTATTTTCCCAATGTAGAAGTAGTTCTTCGAATTTATCTTGTACTTATGATCACAAATTGCAGCAGTGAAAGATAATTTTCTAATTTAAAACATATAAAAAACAGATTGCGCACTTCTATGCATGAAGACTGACTTAACCACTTGACAAGAATGAGCTCAGTTTATGATATTTTAAGAAACTTTGAGTTTGAAAATGTTGTAGAAGATTTTGCAACAATAAAATCAAGAAAAGTCGCAGGCATTTAATTTTAAATTATTTTTATGTTCAATCTTGTCACTAACTATTTTTTTACCAAATTACATTACAATGCATTCTAAATATTATTTTATTAGCAAAACATGTATTGTCCTGTTTATTTATTTGGGGCTCCCACATTATATTCCGCCCATAGGCCACCACATACCTAAATCCAGTCTTGGTGTTAAGTAGGTACATACAATTTTACTTTTTTTTTTAAAAAAAATACTACGGGTTAATACATGTTTATGATTTTTGATAATTTGAATATTCGTCTATATTTTATGGTTCAATTTAAAATGAATATTAATAAAATAAAATTTGTTGAGAACAATTTAATAAAGTTTTGCACTTAAATTTTAATCTTTAATTTATTACGCATATACATATTTCATATTCTTTCGGTGTATTAAGTTACAAATTGTTTTCTTTTAAAGACACACACCTAATGAATTGACACGTCCCGCTGAATCATACCATCATTCTGAATTTTTATCAAAATTCATGGTTGTCACTATATTTTATTTTATAAGTTAAAAATATAATATACAATATACATATAATATTTACAGTAATTTTTTTAGTTTCTGAATGGAATTTTTTTTTTTTGTATGTGTCTTGTCATCACGTTTGGGGCAGTAAAAATACTTCTATTTCCTTAAACCATAACTTTTCTGAAAAGAAAATGAATGGTACTTGGGCAAGTCAAAAATCTAACTATTCAATATTTTCCAAAAACTTCGAAAAAAACGATAAATAAAATTACGAAAATTCGGGAATTTTTACGCAAAACCATACTTTAACAAAATACATATTTTTAAAATGCTCTAACTCAAAAACTAAAATCGCAAACACTTGAAATGTTCACAAAAAGTTTATATTGGCGTTTTCTATACATGGTTAAGTTTTCAAAGTATTTTGACTTTTTTGAACCTATCTACTTATAAACAATTTAAATTTTTGATTTTTAAAGTTTTTTTTTTTGAAATAGGTAAGTACCGATAAAAAAAATTTGTCTGGTTAAAAACTTTTGAAAATTTAATGCAAGGTTTATTATAAGCTATAATTATCGCAATTAAAATAATTTGGAAATCGTTTTTTTTTTGTATAGGTACGCCTATAAAGTCCTAATTTGTATGAAATATATCAAAATCGCGACAATTTGCAATTTATTTTGTAGGTAGTTAAAAATTAATAAAAAATTTTCTATTTATACTTAAGGCTCCACATTTTAATATAAGGTTATCTCCATTAGTTAATTTTTAAATAACTTTTAAAAAATTCCTACCGAACTTAAGGGAAACATTTTTATGATCGTTTAAAATTTAAATTTTTACGAAATTTCATAAAATAACTATTTATCCTCAAACGATTTTAAATATTTGTTACTATTTAAAAAGTGTAAGTTGCAAAAACTCGAAACTTTTACCAGTTGTTGAGATTGGCATATTTTTTAAGAAATTTTTTTTTTAAATATTTTACTGATTTTTAAGCAGCTTATGGGCATTTGAAATACTCAATTTTTTTTTTCATAATTATTGATAAAAAAAATGGCTGGTACAAAATACTTGAAAATTTAATAGAAGATTCTACAGAAGTTGTTCTTACTGTTATATAAAAATTTGAATGCGTTTAAAAAGCAAATATTGACATAATATTTCAATTTAAATATAACAGCATATAAGTAAAATTATAATGGTTTTTAAAAATATGATTGACTAAATCTAAAAGATCGCGATTTGTACAAAAAAATCTAAAGCAGTAGAGACAAAATTAGAAAGTTTAATTTTCAAAAAATTAGTCATTACAGGTTTTAAATTTAAAGAAAGGGATAAATTTTTTTATTTAATAACATAATATTATTTTTGTATTTTAATAAGCTTAATAATCGTGATGTAAAACGTTAGAAAAAAATCTATCGTCTATTGTGTTTATTGTCTTTAAAATTAAATGCATCACTGTACAATATTACCGTACGGGTATCCAACTTACAATGTTTTCATTTTCTTAAGTTGTCAGTACGACAAGTAAACCCACCTAATATGAAATTTGTTTCGCCAAAGTGTCAACTGATCTGGACGCAACTTATATTGTATAGCACTCATTAAGTTGTAGAACAATACATCAGTACTGTATAAAAACAAGTGCCGATCTAGGTACATTCATTCTAAATTAATTTTAAATGTAACTAGTAACTATAATTTATATAATTTATTTTGATATCTGAACTGCTTATATTCAATACAATCTTGTATTATTAACAAATAAGTTACTTATGTAAGTACACATTTTTTATGTTTGTAAAACTTAAGGAAACCTGAAAACTTTCAACATAAGTTGTTAATATCTAGTCACTTAATCATAAATATTTATCTGTGAATAATTATTATTGTTTTTGAATAACTTTTGTTTGTAAATTGTTGGGACCAATAAACTTAATTTTTATTAAAACATTGCATCTACTTAAATTTTAAATTAAATAAATACATATTTAAGCATTATTTGTTTTATTATTTTATTGTGAAATTAATGCTATTTTGTTCGGTACCTAGGTACTATAATAGCTATTACCTATAGTACTTCAATGAGTTCAATGTATTATTGAGATATAAATTCCCAAACTACTTATATTCTACATGTTACTACTTATGTTGGTCACTCAATATTTTCTTTTTGTAAAAATGAGCATTTGTATACACTTTTAAAAATAAAAGGTTGATTTTAATCAATTTTAGAAGTAATTATTACACTTCAATTGTAATTATTTATAAAGGTATTTATGGTTTCAATTTCCATCTTTGGTATTTTAAAATATATATATATATATATAAAAATTTCATTTTTTTTTTTTTGAATTTATCTCATATTTAGTTTATTAATATGATAACTTTCTACAATATAGCGTAATTTGAATAATACGTAGAGAGAATTAATATTCATTGGTTATTCAAAAGGATTAGAATTGCTAATTCACAAGAATAGGTCAAGTGATACAAACAACATTTTATGTTATTACAAAAAAAAGTGTTACTTAAAATGGTTACGTGATATTTTAAGAAACAAAATCAAAATATATTTTATTTTATCCATTGATGATAGATTTTAATTCACAGTTTAGTTTTTAGTGATATTTACCGAAGAACATTGATTTTGTTTTAAATAATAAAATATCCAAACTTACAAATGTTAATCAAATAATGTTTAAATGATTTAAGTTAGATTACTTATTTTTTATACCCTTAACAGTTTTTATGTTTTACAATTTTTTTCATATAGAGAACTTTTCATTAAATCAAACTCGTTTGAAAGGAAATACTAAAAACTTACAGTCACAGACTTCTAATTTAAATTATTAAATTTGAATTTTATTATTTTAATATTTAACAGTATGTTTTTAAATTCACGTTATTCTGACGTTATTCGATGTATTCGTTTTATTTGTGATTAGATATTTATTCTAACTACCTACCATAATGGATAGACTTAACGTATCACATATTCACTCAATCATAAAAGCAATTATTTTGTTTAATTTTAACGACACCAAAACTGATAAAATTGTGGCAATATGCTTTTGTATTGTTTTATTGCCGAGTAATTCTCTATCTACAAAACCTCTTTCCATATTATATGCTTGTTATTATTGAACTGTATACACTTTTTTAGCTGATACGGCAACAATTTTCTTATACTCATCAATTATCCTATTTTTCAAATTATTATTCACTAACAAATGGTTAAATGCCATCATCAGGAGGGAGGGGGTCATGGTACTAATGCATAAACATATAAACTAATAGGTAGGGAATGGGCCCCGCTACCACCATCACCCGAGAGCTCGCTTATTTGTTCGCATTTTAAAAGACTTGTGGACATGAAATGCCTGTAATTTCTCAAATTATTAATAAACATTATAACATAAGATTTCGTGTGAAGGAAATTGTTCATACAATATTTTTGTTGATGTAATAAATTTGTTCCGTTCTACTTATTAGAAGTCACTTCCGTCATTAGTTATTATTTAATACCTGATTAGTGTTTAACTTAACATATTATACTTTTATGACTGTCATTTTTATTTTTATTAGTTATTGGTGTTATTACATGTTACCAATGATTGCTTAATATTATACAGTCATTGCTCACCACAAATTATTATTGTAATTATTATTATTTTTTTGTTCATATAGACAAACCTGAAAGATGTTCATTAACTGCAACAAGAGAAAGTGAGTAATTAGTTAAAACAATTAGTTAAAAGTTGCATAATAATTTATAATATGTCTAATAAACTATTAATTTGATTAGTACTACTTATAGAAAATGTAAAACGTACATAACGATTTTTAACTAATATAAATATAAATTTCAGTATATCTTACGTAAAGTAATTACCTGTACAATATACGTATCAAACCAACTTTCTATAAGTATTCTTAGTTTTACTCTTACCCTACTGCTTTAACAATACAATTTTATTTAACAATACAATTTTATTTATAAAATTTAATTTAGTTATAAACAATTTTTTTCAAATTTGTCAATCTTTAGCTATATCTAATACTAGGTAGGCATACATAAATATATCTACCTTATAAAAATAAAAATAAATAATATAGTTAAATCTATGCATTATTTAATTTTTTTGTTTAACTTATTCATTAATGTGAATGAATTATTTCCATGTAGTATGACATACATATAGACACATATTAGTATAGAACTATATAAACCGTTTAACACATCATATTTTCATAATAAGTGTTCGCACTTGTTCTTTAAAATAATAGCTTAACATATTTGTAAGTATTAAAACATTATATTTTATATATAATTTGTGATATCCATTGGTTGGTTACTTATTTTTACTACCCCTAATTACAAACTTTTCTGGAATGAGTTTACAATATATTATGAGATTTAGGTGATAAGGAGATATAGAAATTAGAAATGTTTATTATGTCGCTATTTTAAATAAATTAAGTAACTGTAGTATTGTATTATATTAAAATGAAAATCATACTACTATACCTATATCTACATAAGTTGTTATTTGTAAATCCGTTAGCTTTCAGAAAACATTTGTCAGAAAAAATGTTCTTTTTATAAGCCACATAAATTATCAATTATAAATGTAATAATTGTCGTTAATACATTGATTTAAATAAATCATAATAATTATAAATTGCATTGATTAAGGGCATGTTTCACGACGGTGGGCTTCGTTGGAATCGCATTTTTCATCATATTCTTGCTTATTCCAGCTCTTTGGCGTTATTCACCTTCCATTCAAAAGTCTATGATATTTCTGAATCACGGTAATTATGAAAAACAAATATTATTATAATATTTTTAATTTTAACGTTTTATTCCATACGAATTAATAATAATAACATAAACCAAATAAAAGAAGAATATAAGTAAATAGGTATATAGTATTATAGTTATAATAGATCTTCTTACTAGCTTATTAAAAAAGTGGCATATCGCACTCCAAAGCATAACCATTTTTACGTAAATATTACAAGCTTTTTGTTATATGTTTATTGTTTATATATAAAGTATAGGTAGTATTAGGTACCTATCATTTGTCTGTTTAATTATATAAATGACATAAAAAGTTGTTAACATATTTCAATATTTGGTGGTATACGGTATAGGTACCTATCTATACGAATTGAATAATGTACTTAAATAATAGAGGATTTTTGGTTTGGGTCAAGATTAAATTTTTATATTTCTTTTATAATTTTTTGATTAAACTTATTTTCGTCTCAAAAAATCATTCCAATTTAATTTTCAAGTATTTGTTATAGAAAACAATATTATGATCAAGCTACTTCTTTACAGCATTAGAAACATTAGAAGAAAAAAAAAACTATTATGTTTCACTAATTTTAATTTCAGACTATTTGCCTTCCGTGCAGAATTACAGTCATCCGGAAGTATACGGTATTTCCCATACAAGGAATTTTTATATCAATGTAGACCATAATGTAACGTTAGGAGCATGGTAAGTAATCTTTTTTATTTTTAAAATTGTTCTAATTCTCGTATGATTATAATATCATTGTAATAAGGTTATTACATAATATTCCTAATATTATTGTCTTATTAATATCGTCACAGGCATATATTACCACGTAACCTGTTAAAAAAAAACAAAGAAAACGATATAAATTATGAACAAGCCTTAAGTCACGGAGAACCGATTATTATATACATGCACGGCAACTCTGGCGCCCGTTTAAACAAGTTACGAATAGAGTTGTACAGAAAACTTAGGAACATTAATTGCCACGTGATAGCCGTCGATTATAGAAGTACCTACCCATAATTTGACAAATATTCCTTGCCTACTGCAATGACTAACCGGGGAGTTGTTCTAAGATTATAAATTTTCTTTTTTAAGGTTATGGTGATTCTACAGAGGTTGAAATTGACGAAACCGGCTTAGTATTAGACGCAATGGAAACATTTAAATGGGTCTACAAACGCGCTAAGGGAGCTCCGATTTTCGGATGGGGTCACTCTTTAGGCACTGGGTAAGGTATATTTAAGAATAAGTTCATCATTTATAATTAATATTATAATCACGTTACTTTTAAAACATTACTTACAAAGATAGTTTTATGTACAATTAGAATGCGTATAAATTATAGGTATACTTATATTGTGTCTCGGTTTCTAATATTTTACTACATTTCCCGTAAAAACCTGTTTATAGGTTTTTTATGATCAATAAAATTTTGAGGGACCAAATAGAAAAAATCCAACTTATACTACGAAATGTGATTATCGAAAATATCGATCAGTGGACGAGTTATCATTTTGATCATCGTTTTCTCTAAAAAATTTAAAAAGAAAACTATAAATAATAAAATAATTGAACACTTTTCAATTTATTACGTACAGAAATTGTACATAACTTTTACTTCAAACATTTTTTTCTTCAAAATTCAACATTTGACTAACATAAGATATGTAAAATATTTATTTATTAATAAGTGATAACTTGGTAATATTAGTTAAATATTCGTATTTCTTAATCCTCGTTAGTTGATAAATTTGTCTTTGATATTTTAGTAAAATTCTATTATATTAAACACATCCATTTAATGCGAACAAATTTAATATAAAAATGATTAAACAATTAAAATGATTCGATTATTTTAATTACATAGTCTATTTTTTCTATTGATATAATTGTATATGATGAGTGCAATTATCCACTGTAGATTATTATAAATTTGTTATGAAATGATTTTTAACATCATAAACAGGCGATAACTAAAACAAATATTATATTATTTTCCATAATGTATTAGAACCAATTTTACATAGTAGGTACAAATCCCTACTAAGTACTAATATGAAAACGAACTATACGATTATAAAATTATAATATTCACACCGGTCGAATAGTTAATTAGAAACCCAGAAACCTTTTAGGTCTTAATATTAGGTATTCCATAGTTTAAAAAATATGTACAACAACCATTTACCAATAATCTCATATATTTTTCAATCTACTTAATAGGAATAGGTTAATGTTTATTGCAATTTGTATAGTATTAAAATAGCTTATGGTATGTAAATTACGTATAATATGAACGAATGATAATTTGTTTTTGAAATCAATTCTATAATAAGAAACTATTAATTGCTTCAATAATATATTTGATTCTTGAATAAATATATATCTACAGTTTACTGATATTATTATGCCACTCTATTAAATCGGTATACCTAGCTTCTGCGTGTGGACGCAGCTACTATAGATATGTCGCTGTAATCGTTTAGTTGTATCAAGTATTCAAGTGTATTCAACTTGATAAAAAATGCAGATTTTCTATTGTTGAAAATGCAATATTATCATTTATATTTTATCTATTAATGTTACAATAGAAAACTTGTTGAAAACCTTATTTTTATCAAGTTTCTAATAATTCACTTTAGGTATTACCTACAACGATGTCTATTCGTTGCATCCACGTGTAGGTGCTACTTATTATTTTAACAATCAAATGGCATATTTGTATTCATTTTAAAAATCAATGAAAAAAAAAACCTATGTTATACTTATATTAGAGTCCGGATACAGGTTTAAATGCGCATTCAAATTTTATAAATCGAATAAAACACCAAACAATAATTAGTAATATTTCAGACAAACAATTATCATGTATTGTTTTTTAACTGCACACATACATATTGTATTAAATATATATACTAATATGTTTTCAACTATACAAATTAACCACATTTGAATTTTCTAAGCTTTTTAACAATACCTTATTGTTGTCATGATTTAATAATTTGTATTTGTACCAATGTTTTATTACCTATTTAGGGTTAGGGTACATAATAATATACTTAGTACATGTTGTATTGTTTGAGTACACGCCGAATCACCATAACCTATTAGACTATAGTATTACTAGTGTTATTGACTAAGTATATTTTCACTAGTATAATAAGAGGAGTTATACAATATTATATTATTACATAAGTTAACCAACTCGAATCACAAATTTTACATTAAAAGATTCATTACTTAAAAAATAATACTGTACACCAGCTGAATCAAAATCGTATAAGATTAAAACAGAACATTACATTTAAGGATTCAATAACGATCATACTACATGCACATCGTATAATATTTCAATTTTATTAAAATATCAATGATGAAACTCTTATCATAACATAATGTCATTATTTATCACTTATTTCATCACCTCAACAGTTTAATGATAAATGAATGATGAATCTTACATGTAGATTATTACAATTTATTTTTATTAAATTAACACTAAAATTATAACACTAATTACAACCCATTACATAATAATTAATAAGACAGAAATAAAATAAATAATCAAAATCAAAATCAAACGGTCGACGGGTTATGCTTTATGCGTACCTATGCATTTTATCGTACGTTGTCGCTTAGATCTTCTATATATATATTGTATAGCCTTATGCCCGTATAGGTACTCTATTATTACTTATTTTGGTACAATAAACACTCCATAATAACAAACAATATTGTTTACTATTTAATTTCTAGTAAATTTGTTTTGAACAATAAGTTGTGATGTAACAACTGTTTCCTATTTGTATTTATTTATGGAAGGATTTATACTGTTTTAGCTAAAGCATAGGCGGTACTACAGGGATGGCAGAGTAGGCAACTGCCCCTCCTGCGGATCGTACTTGTATTAATATTAATTCCTTGAATCTCGATTTCCTAACTTTCTCTAAAAAATATATATTTCAATACGAAATTTGTTGTTGCGAAATTCTTTGAATGCTCCACGAAATACCTATTTTTGTAATTGGCATTTTGTTTTCCATGTCGCATGTTTAACAATTCTAATGGTATAAACGTTGGTCAAACTGATAGGGCTTATACAAATACTGGTTTTGAAAATCAGAAAGTGTCTACCACCAAATTTAAGACTCACCAAATGTCTAAAGTACATTTAAATTGTGTAACATCCCTCTCAAATTTTCTATATTTAAAACCAATTGATATATTATTAGATGAAGAAAGAGAAAATATCCGAAGTCTGAAAGAAGAACAAAGGTTAATAAATATGAAAGTAATTCAACGTTTAATAGACGTAACACTTTATTTAGGCATTGGTGGTAAACCATTTCGTGGACACTGTGAGAAAAAATATGATGTTTATAAAGGTCTATTTTTGGGAATAGTTGACTTTTAAAAAAAATATGATCCAATACTAAAAAAAACACTTCGAAACAGGACCTAAAAATTCAATATATTGTAGTAATTACATAAAAAAGGATCTCATTGCGTCCATCAATATATAATATATTAATATATAGTTAAAATATTTCCTTGCCACCCCTGCCAACAGGATCTAGTACTGCCTATGAGCTAAAGCGAATACTGCAGTAAGTTATAATTTATTTGAAAATAGTTGTAAATTTATCCATTAAACTAATAAGACTTAAAATACTCTAATTTATTGTCTTGATTATGAGAAACATTAATATGTTCTAATATGATGATTCTTGCGTATATTTACCCTGGCATGTACGCACATACGCGTACTACGTGTTACCTATTCGTTCGTCTTATGAAGTTCCTTTTTTTATACTTACATGTCAACAAATATAATTACAATACTAGGTATTCTTCTCCTGACTATTCTTTTATAATACATATTATGGTAGGTAATAATATTAAGTTTAAGTTTAATGTTTACCGAAATATGCCAAAGCGCTGAACGATACATCACCATGCATTTGCATATAATAATAATAATGATTTATGAATAATGATTATAAAATATACTTATATTATTTTTATTACCTATTATTTATTAAACAAAATGTCCAACAGTAATTAATATGCCAACTCATTTTTCACTATCTGTTGATCAGAATTGGCGCACACGCGTTTTCTCTACTCGAAAAAGAAAATATCATTCCCAACGGACTTATATTAGAAGCTCCGTTCAATAAAATAAGTGAAGCAATCCGAGAATATTCAACCACCAAGGTAATTTTTAAATAGTATAATAATATGATATTATTGGTGTATATAATACATTACACGAAGGCGGATCATATTCTACCATAGATATGCCATATATATAGCTATATATAGATGTATACAGTGGCGCACACAGAGGGGGTTAAGGGGTCACAACCCCTCCCCGAAATGTCTTCCTTTATTAAATTACTTTTAACTGAGTTTTACATTTTAAAGCATACTGAGAGTCATGGGCTCATGGCTGATACGACATAATATGCATGACAAAATAGATTAAACAGTCTATTTTGCGATGATATTATGAATTATTCAAATAGGTATTGGATTTATAAATTAATAAGTTTATAGATTATAATATCCTTATTGTTTATTATCTATTCAAGTATTTAGTAATTATATACTGTTTAACTTTTAACCATATTTCTGGCTTTTGCATAGAAATCTACAAAATTCCCCTCTTTCGGAAATATTATAGTATGTACATCCCTCCCCCCCCCAAAAAATCCTGTGTGTGCTATTGCGCCTATATGAGTTACGACTGCTATGAGCTGATCATTATCGGGTTGAGAACAGAAAGTTTAAGTATAATCATTTATAATATTATGTCATATTATATCATAAGTGCTTACATAATAATTTGCGTCTTTAAATATAGATTCTCCGTTATTTACCGTGGTTTGATTATTTCATTATTGATCCAGTTATTGAAAACAACATCGTTTTCGACACGGAACAAAATTTGAAAAATACGAGATTCCCCCTGTTGATCTTACACGCCAAAGATGATATCATACTACCATACCAACTCAGTGAAAAGGTACCTAAACATTATATGTAATAACAATTATGTAAATATATTAATATATTATATGAAATTTATAATAGATTAAAATATATTGATTATTGACCGTGTATTGTGAAATGTTGATCAATCTTATAGTTAAAAACGTTTATAATTATATCTATGAGAATATGATGATTATCTGCCTAGAATATCAAAAAAAAAAAAAAAAATGTTTAATGAATTGTGTTTTGCATTTATTATCAACAAATTATTAGATCGCCATAAAAAATATTAATAAAATAAGAAATTTATTGCGAAATTAGGTATTTATAAATCATATAATATGTATATAATATACATATAATATAATATATACAATATACCTGTGTTAATGGACAAAACTAATTTTAATAATATTTATCATTATACTTGGTAATTTATAAATCTGTATTATTTATTAGGTAAATATACTTTTAATGATAGCGTTTACTTAAAAATTAAAATATATAGGTAATAATATATTTTATAAAAACAATAGTAGCTGATATTGAGGATAATTTGATTAGAAAAAAACATTAAACCAAATAGGTAATACATTGGAAATTTGAAAGTTATATCCTTACTCTCCTCTTTACAGAGCTTACTTATTTATTTGTTAGATTAAAATGATTAGATGGATACCAACGCACCTACAATATTGCCTAAGCCTAATAATGTTCGTTTTCACAGTTGTACAATTCCATCGTGAGTTATCGAAAAAGTACAAGAACCGATCTCATTTTATACGATGCCAAGTACGGATTGAACCATCAGTTCATTTGCCGGAGTGAAGATTTTGAAAAAACAATCATGTGAGTGCCAACTAGTTAATTTAAAATTCCGTCGAGTCATATAGGAATTTCGAATTCAATTTTAGGTTCCTTAGAATAAGTTTGAAATTTTGAATATTAATTGAACCTAATAAGTACCTAGATTAGGTTTTTCTCTTCTATCAGTAAAGGTTAGTGTAGTAGTACTGAATTTTAACATGTTTATACAAATATTATAGAAAGTATCACAGCATTAACAAAAGTTGTAGATAATTATTTAAAATTATTTTTTCCTCCTCGCCCTCAAATTCATAATCAAGCTTTATATAATGTTATTACGTTATATGTTATATAACAATTATATGTTCTGTATAGAATGTTCTCACTTTCTACCAATAATTATTGCATTTTTATAACTTATTGACCTTATGACTAATGTTTGTATGTTTTGTGTTTTTAGAAAGTTTTTAGACGAATCTCTAGAAGCTACAAAGTCATCATCAAAATCAGAAGACAATATACTAACATTTTCGTTATTATCATAATCACATACATGTCACGATAAAATAATTTATAATAAGTACATTGCCCACATTATATAATATAGCCATACAGGTATTTTGCTAAGGTAATTAGGTAATAAGATATTAGGTACTCAACGGTTCCTTCTAGTTATTATATAAAACTATTCGAGTTGGTGGTACAGTTAGTTGTTTGTACTATTATATAAATTTATAACATAAAATATATTTATAGTTATAAAATGTAATAATTACCTATTATTTATCTAAGTTATGATGGGATAGTATCATAATGGTTCCATATACATATATACTTACACATTGAAAATGTAATGTGATTTATTATCAATGTAAATAGTGACATATATATTGATGCAGTAATTTTACCAAATTTAAAATTAAAGAGTGAATTATTGTTTATTCTAATTTTAGAACTACTTCATTTATCAATAAATATTTCTTAATTTTCTAATAAATGTTCAAAAATTAAAAGTTTTAAAAATTATTCTTATACAGTCATATGTCTTAATTTATTATTTTTAAGAGTATATTGAGTATAAATTACATGTATATGCATTATATATGCATCTGTTAAGTAATGCAAAATAAGCTCATTAAAATAAGAAAACAGAAGAACATATTTTATAACAATAAACATATACAAATATATATGATATTTACTTTATTTACAGACACTAACACTCTACTAAGTCGCACTGTTCTGGTGACCATTATATAATTACAAAATGTAACCTTAGCTCATTTGCTTCATTGGCTTATATATCCTATGCTATTTATATATTGGTAAGAAAGCATTTTTATGTTGACATACACAGCAATTTCTAAAGACCAGAAATATTTCTACTCTGCATAGAATGGTTTAAATTTTATAAATAAATATCAAATGTTAATAAAATATATATACATATATATATATTTGTATCTATTCAAAGGATTAAATAATTTTAGTCAGATTCTATACTAGTTACTACTCAAACAAATCTTTGTTTTGGACATCTTGGTGGCAATTACTTTATCAATAGAATGATATATTTTATAAATTCAATTAGTTTTTAAAATATTAGTATTTATTAAGTTCAAAAGGTAAAACAATAATATAAAAATGTTTTCAAATTGAATAATACGCACAGTATTTAAGATCATTGATGTCTTGGATATATTGCGTAAACATAAAAAATTAAGATTATATCAGAGAGCTGTGGTATTTCTAGGACATTTTATAGTTAGTGGCAGAGTTTTTAAGCTTTTGATTTTACTGTTTAAGATATTAAAGTATGATAACACAATACTATAATAGTACCTTAAAAATGTTTGAAAATGAGTTAGTACTTGAAGATTTTCTAAAGTATAACATATTATTATCAGATATTATTATATAACTAAAATAGTTAATATTGGTACTTGAAAGCAAATATTTATTTTTACAGAAATAATCCAATAAAGCTTATGATATAAGTGATATATTAATTCATAGTAATTACTAATTAGTTATATTCTAAAATTATTTTATTTTTACTTAACAAAAAATGTAGCCATTAAAAATCTAATTATAAATGAAGAATTCATTTTAAATATAAAATAAGATTTAAGAGCAAATGTATTAAAAAAACTATAAAATAATTAGAAATCACAATTATATGTATAATGAACTATGCAGATAACCATGCTTTAACCCAAGGCAGAGTTAAGGTTTGTATAGTAAAAATATCTATGAAATCCTCTGTACTTGTACACGTTAAAGTTAATGGTATATATGACAGTAAACAGTTAAAACTATTATTTAACATGCTATTTGACACTTAATAGAATATTATATTATTAGAATAGATATTTATACTTGAATTATGAGTATACAATACACGATTAATGGACACAAATTACAAGAGTATCAAAAACCTGGGGTTTAGTACATTTTTAGTACATCTGTATCAGTGTATTTTATTATTATAGTACACAACCGTGACTTTTAATAATAGTTGATTCACATGGCTCAAAATATGAAATTATATCAAGTTAAATATAAAATAAAAAGTAAAATTAAGTGTTTAATCAATATTATAATTCAATAGTCGAGAATAAAACTTAAGAATATAAAAAGGTTTATTGATACATTTTCGGAATGGACTTATGTTTTCAACGCCGAGATGATCCACCACCACCACCACGTCCACGACCACCACCACGAGGTCCACCACGACCTCCTCGTCCTCTTGGACCTCCACGTCCACGGCCTCTTCCTGGTCCTAAAATAAAATAAAATTTATCAAACTATTAAAATCATTATACCAATATTAAACAACTACATTTAATATTTATCTCTTAAATTTAAACTTTAAAATAAATCATATATTCTAGTCAATAAATAATTAATGTTACAAACCTCCACGACTTCCTCGTCCACTACGAGTTGAACGTGATTTCGGAGCATCATCAATTAACAATGTTTCTAAAGTCAATGAATCTGGCAAAATGAAGTATCTGATATTGTTACCACGAATGCTGAGTGTTTCATAAAGTATAGGCTGCTGATTCTTTACTGTCATCTTAACAGCTTTGAGATGCGTGTTCATGGCAACATCAACACCTACAATTTTAATATCATTTGTTTAATAAATATCACTAGGAAACCTAGGAATACATACATTTTAAATTAAAAGACTCTACACACAATATGGTATGGTTGGGCCTATAGATCACCTGATCAAATCATGTATTGTGTTTAGGCGATACGACTTAGTCAATAAAATTTTATTTTCACTATAGTGTAGTGGTGTAGTAATGTTCTATGTTCAGTTTGTAGAGGGATCAGATGGTTCGGTTACCTGATAAGACTTGACTGGATGTGTCAGATAACACATCTACATACCACCTGATATGATGTCTGACTTGACTAAATTATCCTGTCAGCCCAACCATATCATATTGTGTGTAGGAGCCTTAAAATCACATAAGTTTTTTAGAACTTTTAATGGTACAATGGCAGCAAATAAATGCTATTACGGAGTAACAAGTATATTTAAATCAAAACAGGTATCAATCAAATCAAAAACTACAATGTACAAGATAATTATTAAACCCGTTCTTCTGTATACTTGTGAAACATGGCCAATAACTAAAGAAAACGAAGACAAATTAGCAATACTTGAAAAAAGAATATTTGGGTCAAAAATAAATAATATCACAAAACAACATGAAAAAAGAAGTAATATAGAAATACAACAGTTATGTAAAGAGTTATATATACACAGACATAGTAGCAGTATTAAAATATAGGAGAATGGCATGGGCTGGTCATGTATAGAAGTCAAATAGTCTTATGAAAGCAGTTTTAAAATGGAAACCCCAGGGGAAAAGACCACTTGGCAGGCTGAAACAAAGGTAGATTGACAAAGAGGAGAAAAATTTAGCAGAGATTGGAATATGAGATGGAGAAACAATAACACAGGATAGAGACAGATGGAAGCAAGTTTGTGTTGCGGTAATGGGCCTTAATGGCCTTATTAATACTAATTTTTAGTGAAACTAATAGATAGAAAACATTTGAATCAGATCATTAGGTTTTTGAAATTGCAAATTTAAGTTTTTTTAAAAGAAACTTCTTTAATCTTACGATTTTTATTGAACCTGTACTGTAAAGCTGTTAAATAAATAAATAAGACAATAATTGATAAAAATTAAAAAAAAATTCTTCAGCAAACATATTTATGATAAATAGTATTAATTAGATTTTAAAATAGATGAGTAATAATAATAACAATAATCAACTATTTTGATATAAACTCATATGTATCATGTACAATAATTTATAAAAATGATGTCTCATTTTCAGGTTTAACGATATTAGTAACAAAACATTTAATAATTTAGTATTAATGATACAATAAGCGATAAAAGATTTCCCGTACTGAACTTAACACTTAGGCACTTAACTAAAATGTATGTGTAATTAATAAAATAATATTATTCAACTTTAACTGTAACATATTTATACCTGCAGTAAATATGTACATACATATTGTACTATATATAATAAATTAGATATATATCATTAAAAAACTATAACTATTAATTGTTATTAAACTAAAAGTTCTAAGTTAATATAAAATGCATAATTTAATAAATTTGTTTGTACCTGTTATGGTGCCATGGACACTTGTTCCATTTTTTAGTTCTAATGTCACAGTCTCGTGACTGAGTTTCATTAAAAACCTGAAATATATAATTCAAATAATAATAACATTCATAATTAAATATCTAATTAATTTTAACAATGAACAGTAAAAACTATTCAAAATTTAACATAAATATTGAAACATGTAGATATAACATGTTATGCACTTTAGTATTACAGTATCTGAAAAAGAAACATAATACTCTGATTTACTTAATAAATTATGAAAACTTAACTATGTAACTTTAAAAAAACTATCATATAACTAAGAAAGTCTTCTGAACTAAGATAATCATATTTAATTGAAGACAAAAGTCTTTTACTTTATACAAAAACAGTCCAAGACAAAATATTTTATAAACTTATTATAATTAGCCACAATCACATATATATTTATAAAATCACAATGCAGACTTAATTCATAACAGATCAAATGTTAAGTCATAATGTTTGAGCGAAATATTTAGTTGACTGCATGTTGTATTTTCAACGTATTCCACCACAATTTTGATTACAATATTTTATAATGTTAGCTTTGGTAAAAATTCTAATATCCACGGCCAGGTCACATATTGAAAAATTATAGATAGTTCAAATGTATTCGACAGACTAAAATCCGATCTAATTACGGTATTAAAATTGGAGGATTTAAAAAAAAAAGGCAGTGGATTATAATCACCGTATACACAACTATCTAAAAACCGCGAGCGAAGAGTAGTAACCAAAAAGAACGAATTAAATGCAAACAAAACGTAAACAGTGGATCACTACGCTAGTGCTCAAACAACACTGTTTAAAAACTCATTCATTGGATTTGGATTTCAAAACCGTAACTATTAAGAGCAATGCGCACAGCGCGGTTGAATAGAATTCAAAACTTACTTGACCAATTTCATAACGACTTTGCGTTTCCCAAGACTGTGTGGACAAAATTACGTGTTCTGGACGTTCTGGTACGTAAATGGTCTATCGTCGACCGTTAGTACTTACGGCTTACACGGCGAAAATGCAAAATCGAAACAAACACCGGGGCTGTATGGTCGGACGGCGTCCAAACACAAAGGCTTATCACTTATCAGCGAACCGGCTGCGCGTCGCGCGTGCTAACTTTACAATCTCACTGACGATTACATATCCGTATATCAGTCACGTCCATGGATTAATGATAATTTTTAAAAAAAGGATAATAATATTATACGTACAAGGTCTGAGATATTGTCATGATCCTCGGACTACAAGATTAACCCTTTCAGTCCCCAGTGCCATTTCAATGGCATATAAAATAAACGTTGTTATAAAATTAAATTCATATCGTTTTGCTATTTATTACATTGATTTATACGTAAACACATGTGTAGATTACGTTAAAAATTCTAAGAAATCATTGCGGACCCATATAACGCGATAGTATAAGATAACTTATGACAAAATTGTTTTTCGGAATTTTCTTTTTTTTCATATCATATTTTATTTTATTTTCAAAATAATACTAACACTAAAAATTCCATATTTTTTTTTCTTGAGGCTTCACTGATATTATTAACATATTTTAAACATAGATCTTATACTCATAGACGGAGCATTCTGGGGGGATGAGGGCGGGTGGTGCGGTTTAATACAACTAGTATGCAGTGATGTCAATTCTCCAGTACAAAATAATGTTCTAATAAAATAGTAAATAACTATTGTATTAATTAATAATTATAATCCTATGTTATTAATTAATTCAGGGCTCGGAAAGTCGGGACTTTATGCTATTGCATTTTTGTTCGAAAATTAAATGAAATAATTCTGATTTGTTACAAATTTATTTAGTAGTGTCTGCATTTGAAATTTAAAAGCTTTTCAAATTTATATTTTTATTAAAAGTTAGTATGCTTATTTATAGAAAATGTAATTTCGTACAATTTATATAATATATACAAAATAGTAGATGTCTACTGCTACAACATTAACATCTAATAATAAAAACAATTTATTACATTAAGTAAATATTTATATATATATTAAATTTTATATTTTGTCTTGTTACTCGTTGCGAAATAAAACCATTTTTGTAAATTTTTTCCTTATAGAAATGCTATTTTTTTTCTTTTGACGCAGCAGCATGGTGAAAACGAATATTTAAGTATGTAAGAATAGCTAAACTTATTATTTGATTTCGGTATGTGTGTTATTTAATTAAACATTCTGTGTTAAATATTTGGTAAAAAAACATTGTAAGATCGAAAAGTTCTTTCTGCTTCTTGACATATTTCCACAACATCTTGACTGGGTTTTATTAATGCATTCCTATCTTTTTCTTTTATTAATTTAAAATTGTGATTTGAGCAATCAATCAAAAATGGATGACATATATATTACATTTTTTATTTTTTTCACAACAAAACCAGCAATATAACTTGTTACCTCATCTAAAAATATCTAAAAACACAACCGGGTTTGTTCTACACGCATGCGCAGAAGTAAGGAATAAGATGTACAGCGCAGCCACCATTTGCCGCGGGAACTACTAGCTTGTTCAGTCTATGAGTATAAGGTCTATGATTATAAATTAATTAAATTTTTAATAAAATTAAAATTTAATTTTTCTAGGACCTCTGTCGTGGAATAAAAAATATTCATATCCTTACACCTTCAGATATACCAAATTTTGAATAATATTTACATGTGTTTGAGATTATCAATGATATAATATCAAATATATTGATTGGAAATCGCGTAGAACATGAAGATAAAGTTGTATATTATTATTGATAAAATAAAAATGTATTAGTTTTTTAACAGTTAAATGTCGAAACGACAACCATGAACTATTTCTTTGGCTAAACGGCAATGGCGAATATCTTATTTCATCATAATTAATTGGAATAAATTATAATGTAACATAATTTGAACAATCTAAACGGCTTACTCAATTTCAATTATCGAGTATCTATAATATTTGTATTAAACGTTCATTTATTTCCATTATAAACAATAATTTGTACAAAAAAATATATTTTAAATTTATTGAATTTATAGTAGGGGAAAAATCGATTTAAAGTGAAAATAAAATAAATTAAATGATTAGTACTTAGCTGTACGTTATGGGAAAAATTATAGTCGTTAAGTTAAAAGTTAATTTAAAAAAAAAATTGTTAAGTAAACTAACTTCTTAACTTGTCAATGCCCAATCAATCTATCTAATCATATAATTATACTTTAGATGTTTCAAATATTGTATTTCTTATTGCATGTGTTTAGTCTATATAAGTTTAAGATAGAATATGCTATCCATGCTTATCTTGAAGAATCAGGTAATTGTTATTGAACAATATGATAATTATTCAACACTAGCACATTTCTGCCAAACAAAGATTTTAATTTATAAATTATACAACCCGTCACGAAGTATCATATAATATATTGTGTTTAATGCGTGATATAGAACCACCGCCGACCGCCGTCACACCGAGTAAATCGAAAAACAACATAATAAAAATGGTGTATAAATGTATAAAAGCGTGATTTTTAATTAGTATTCTCATTAAAAACGACCTGATGGGTGACGATAGTAATTATTCGAAAATATTCAAAAATCCTGTTTACTTTACCATGCGGATAGGGTACCTTATAATTTCACGTGTGTACATCTAGTATTTTATTAGCGAAAAATAAAGCCTGAAAAAAGTAATAATAATTGCTTCCAATTATTTAAGTTGACACGTCTACGTAGTCTGGTGAAAATCATACGATAAGTTACTGTTATTAGTACTTACAGTTTTCAAATGCGTACTGCACACTAAAAAATACAATTTTTTTATCTACTTGAGTATGAAGTAATTTAAAAATACATACATCAAAATCAGATAGTGTACCGTTGTATAATATTTTAAATTTGCTTTAATATAAAATTATTTTTAATAATCGTTTTATTTATACTAATATTGATCGTTTTTCATGGAAAGTGGAGTTTTAACATAGGATGATGAAATCGACGTGTCACTAAAATTGTGAGCACAAGTCATAGATTCGTCATCCGTTCATCCCTGAACGACTGTGTACGCTTTGGTCGGGAGTTTGCTAAAAAGTCGGAATGATCGTCCGTAGTGAATTTGTATTTATATTATTATTCGTGGAACGTAACGGAATAGTAGTAATATGATGGATGTACATTTCGAAATGAATTTCACGATCAGGATTTTTGGCCGAAACGTCGTTGTTTATAACATACATGTATAATAAATGTTTACGTAGAGGTATGAGCTAGATTTTATTCGATGCCTCCTGCCCCGTGTTGTCTATGATGTAGTACCATGATAATATTATGCGTGGCTGTGTATATATAGACGAACGCGCGGTCATAAGGATATGCGGCGGGAAAGGGGAATCGTACGGTCCATCTAGACGGAACCGCTCGCACAGTCCGTTGGGGGATATTTATGGAAGTACACAGTATAATGTAGTACTATAATAATAATATAGCAGCAGCGTGTATGTATGCGCATACGGTCCACCTCGCACATATACGTGTGTATAGTAGTAGTAGTAGTAGTATGTGTGTACGTCTGACACGTCTTTGGAGAAAAATTCGTCGTTGCTCTCTCTTTCACTCGCTATATACCTTATATTATATATACTATTTGTGTGTCGTACATTGCTTACACACACACACACACACACACACACACACACACACACACACACACACACACACACACACATGTACAATGTGCTGTTGTTTTATATGCTTATTTTTATATACGTGTTTATTTTATATTTGGTCATCGTCAGCGCAGATAACATATTATAACGACCGTCGCCGCCGTCGCCACCACCACCACACGTTTAAATATATTCCTTTGTATACGTTCCACACGCTGCGGTGTACGTTATGCACCTAAACCACGTCTCTGTCACCGGCCAGTGCACAATATTATATCGAACTAGAGGACTACGCGCGCTTATATGTATATAAATATCATGATACGTACCTATATATACGAGGTAACTAGCACGCGCCCGTCCGTGTAGATTAATCAGATAAAAAACGTATCGGACAAATTACCTGCAGCGGCGCGTATGAGTGTGTGTGTATG
This sequence comes from Chaitophorus viminalis, assembly GCA_025469195.1. NCBI lineage: Eukaryota > Metazoa > Arthropoda > Insecta > Hemiptera > Aphididae > Chaitophorus > Chaitophorus viminalis. The sequence continues at coordinate 83,774 of JAIPRK010000144.1, read as the reverse complement.
TGTATGTTTGTAATCGCGCTGGAGGCTGCGATCACGAAGACGACGACGGTGGTAGTGATGTTATAGATGGTACACCTACCTGCTTCTTTGTGGGTCGTGAATACTGAATACATATATAATATGTATATGTATAATATATATACATATATAATATGTATATGTATAATATATAGTATTTTATGTACGTATTTATATTACGTGTATATATGTACAAAGGGTTCGTCGGTTGTCGTAAAACGTTATTTTTAAACGAAACCGATTTTTTTCCGTTTCGAAATCATTATATTTATATCGCACACACGCGCGCTTGCAATCAAAGGTAAACATTGGTTTAAATTAGTGATGTGCAAAAAATATCAAAAATTTTAAATTTATCTGGATGGTTTGATCTATTATTTGATTATTTGATCTATATTATGTAATATGAACTACGTATATAAATTATCCTTTAAAACGTAGTTTTAAGATTTAAGACCACTTTATTAATTTTGTACAAATACCCGCAGTGTAAAGATATTAACATTTGTATATAGGTAAATGGTAAAATAGAATAACATAATATTGAAAATCACAAGAGGCATATGCGACATGCCCCTTCTTTTCCGTTTGACCGCTTCAGATTAATCCTCTAGGTAGACTAACAAGATGAATATTCGGAGCAAGAAAATCTAGATTTTAGTTTTATTTCATAGAGCCAGTACATTTTATTTCCCATTGTTTGGATCAACACGTTGTTTAAACACTTTAAACAAAAAATAATAATCTATAGTCTCAAATTCTCAATATTAAGGATGGACTTAAATTCGAAACAACAAAAAAGTTGTAACTTTTCATGCTTGTTTTGACTTTTATTCAGATTAGAAAAAAATGTACTTGGATTACTTTTTCGTTACACAAACAGTAAACACAACTCTGTATAATATTACCATGTATACATATCATGTATTAATATTTTGTACCCAAATACACGAGTTTATATTTATAATGTAATTCATATAAATTACGTACGTAGACGAATCGAAAATATTATGTCTTATAGATTATAATACGTACCTATATAATATATACTTTATGTAAATTCATCTGATGTGTGAGAGCGTATGTTTTGTTGTGTTTCAGCAATTAGTGTTGGGATTGCAGCGATACATGCGGTCTACACCAACAAAAAAATGTGACCGGATTTAAATACGAATACCTGTATGCGGTTTGTTTTCCAATTATTGCTTGTTTAACAAAATCGGGTGTTCGTCAATTTCGAATACACGCTGCGGTACATATAACAGATTATAATCAAACTTATTTTTTATTAATTATTTCATACTTGTTATTATATATAAACAGGACCGTATTTACAATTTTTACGCCCAGGGTCAACCATATTTTTACGCCCCCCTCTCCCAAAAGTACCCCACTAAAAAAACAAATACAATTTTTTGATTTTTCTTAACATATTTTTAGTTATAATTCTTTATTTATAAAAAAAAACTTACATAAATGAATACAATATGTACAATGATTATAATTGTTTTCTAGATTGCTTATTGGCAAACTCTTCAATAATATCTTTGTAGTCTAATTGTCATGTGATTTCAGATTCTATGTTGAGAACAGCTAATGCAGTCTCTCTTCTTCATTGTTGATCTTAAATAGCTCTTAACTCTCTTTAATGTAGAGAAATACCGTTCAGCTGGAGTACAGAGTATCATTCTCAATGCAATGTCAATGTATGGATAGACTTCTATAAGATTGTTTTTTCTTAAATAAATACTCATTTCTAAAATTGTTTTTTTAAACTTAACATGACTTTGGAAATGTATACATTCTGTAGAGAATGAGGACCCTAAATCTTTTTTGTATATATTTTGCAATGACTCAGAATTTTTTTTAACTTCAGCAGACGTTAGTTCTGACAAGTGATAAAAAAAATTATACTTTGATGTTAAATTGTCATAGGCAATTTTTCTTTTTTCTAAATCAGATTAATATCTGATTAATATAAGTCTAATATCATAAAATAAGTATTTACTTTAAAATTTTCAAATTCATCACCAAAGACATGTTCCTTCCTGTTACCGTCATCAAAAACCTTTTACGGTTTATTTTACGTTTAGTATTTGTATTTAAACTTGAAATACCACATTTTTCAAATGCTCGAGTTTTGTAATCATTAAACATGTCATCACACCGAATATCATTAATAAAACCAAAAAATGACTGGTAAATTTCTACCACAATTCCCAAATCAATTTGAATTGACTGCATTAACGTCATTAACAAAACACAAATTATAAACAATAACTTCCAAAAAAATATAACGTTGCATTGTAGTTATAGATAGGTAGATAGTTGGTTTAATAATATATTCTATTAATCTATGGTTTAATCAGAAATGTACAATATTAGAAAATGATAAAAACTGGTTTTATGTTATGGTTTTCATCTACAACCGTCGTTATGTTAAAATAATATTAATATGCCAACACTTATCAGTTATCGTTGATTGACAATGATAAATGACGTCATCCAATTACGGCCGTATCTTAGAAGAAATTGTATCCGAAAAAAAATTTAATGATTTAATATTACATCGGGGGTACAGCGGTGGCCGGCCGCCCCCATAAATAGATCAATATTTTGCCGCCCGGGGCAAATGTCTTCGTTGCCCCCCCCCTCCCCTAAATACGGCCCTGTATATAAAGCATACACACATGTCACACACATACGCACACACGCATATACTCACACTAGTGTTGAACGTATACCTGTCTTATGTATCAATTAATCGTATTTACAGGTTTACGACGATAAACGATCATGTTTGTATAGTATGTTCTATTCAGTGATAAATTTATACAATACAAAAATCATTGCCCTGGACCTAGCAGCCATGTATTACCTGCCATTGATTTTGATAATAATTATCGATCAGTTTTTCTACTCTAGGTTTGCACAATTTACAGAAAAATAGACTATACATAATAGATATAAAAGTGCTAAATGTCCATACGTATATGTAAATTGAGTGATGCATATGGGTGAGGGTATTATTGAATAGTAATATGTTGATTATTTTATTTTTTTCAGGTCATGGGACCAACATCGTAAGAGTCACTGTCTGAAGAATTTGTTTTTTGTTAGCTCTCCTATACTAGCTAGTAGATTTGCCGAATTCGGACTGTTAAGGAGTTAGAAGTATAAGTGTTTGCCGTGCGTGCTCCTGCTATATCGAGACCGTTGAGGTCATTGTATAATGGTATAATTAGATTTATAAGACTACAAAAGACCGCTTTTATTATTTGCCTGAGTTTTTTTTGATAAGAATGTCTAGACCTTAATTATATTGAACGGTTTGGCTGATTCCCAAATTTGTGTAACGTAGGTCCAACTAACAATATGTATTATGTAGTATGTAGACGTATGTGCGATTAAGAAGAAAATAATTACATTATATTTATTTATCTTATCATTTAAAAATATTATCTATAGTAAGCTTTAAGTTGCTTGAATGGCTGGACTCTGCAGATTATGTATTATTTAATCATCACAATGACAAAATCGTATTTATATATTATTTATATTTTCAATATCAAATTTATACAATTATGTCTAGTGCGTGTTGACATAAATGAATAATGACAATGATATACATTGACTTCCCCTTATTATTTATTGATTTATGTCCATGCAAATTTTTATTTAAGAACCTATTGCATATTGTGTTGGTGATAATAATATCAATATGAACGTATATTTTCTAATTTAAAACGATTTATAGGAGACGAGAACGGAATATATGAACAATTAGAGAGTGTCTACTATATTATTACTACAACTATATGTTTGTATCTTTTTTTAACTGTTTAACTGTTTATCTGGTTTTAACTGAAAACTTTTGTTTGTATAGGTACTTATCATTTTCTATGAACATATTTTTTTATTACCAAGATTAACATCAAATCAATGACAAATACGTTGAAAACTAAAGCAACGTTTGTATGTTATAAAAAAAAAATAGGATCATTACATTATTTTGTATATATATACAGTGGAACCTCGATAACTTGAATCGGTAGGGTGCCAAAAAAAAAAAGTTATCTAAAATATTTTTTCATTTGAAAACATAAATACTTCATTTTATAATTTTGTTTTTATCCTTCAATATAGTCGATAGATACCGAATTCACTCGCGACATCTTTTTTGCGTTTCACTTCTTTTTTGACTTCGTTAATAATTTTTATTTTATCACCGACAGTTAGCTAGAGACTTTAAACAACGCTTTTCCATCTTGACTTCACAAAATCACAGGATAAACTGAACATTTGCTGTGACAGCATTATATTAAATACCGACGTATACATTTCGTAGTTCAATCGACGTATAATTTTACCAATAATAAATACAATAAATGTAGTAGATAGACGTAACTTATTGACTATATAGACATTATATCGTATTATATCGTTTAAAACTGTACCTTTTAAGTATTGGGTAAAGATTGATAATATTAATCGGTTTTCGATTACGATTATCGTTATTTATAATAATACAGTTGGTTATTTGAGCTTCAAGTTATCAGGTTATGTACGTGTTATATATTAAATATTATACATATGTAGTATATACATTATACATACGTATAATATGTATATTATTACATAAATTCAAGTTATAAGCCAAAATTTGACTAAAAATATTTCGACTTATAGAGGTTCGAGTTATCGAGGTTCCACTGTATATATATATATATATAAGTACCTTGACGAAAATCAACTTGTATGACTAAATATTGTCCGTAAGTCAGTAGTAAGGCGTTGAGTTAATCATGGTATAAGATTATATAATGATTACACGGTGCATTTACACAGAACGTGAGCACATATTATAACGTGTCAAACTTTTGTCCATTAACGTTTTATATACGAAGCCAATGGCGTTCCGTGACTGACGATAACAATTAATCATGGGTACTTATGAGAAGATCTCAAATCTCTCATAAGCTACAATTTTAGTATACGAGCTCCATAATAATGCTATAATATAATTAACTGCCCAACACTCGTATCTATACGTATTATTATAATAATAGTAGAGGCCACGGTGTTGTATACAGGGTGTCCCATGAACGTATACAAATGTAATAGGCTTCGTTGAGTGAAACAGGTATGTGTGCTGCGTGCAACTAACCATAATGTATTATTTCCGTACAGCAATATTCGACATTAATTAGTGAAAGCCGAAATCCTAACTCCTTTTCATATAGGATGAGCGACTTCTATTTATTTTTTATACGAGGTCTAGACACTTAAACTTCGGGAATCGGGATTATTTCATGTAAATGAGTATGTACAATACACGTAATAATTAAATCAAAAAGTGCATATATTATTATGTACGGACAATGTATTTGGTGGGTGAATGGTTTGAGTCAGACGATGTTGACCGCTGACCACATGTCCGCGGCCGATCTTCCTCTGGGTGGTCCGAGCCTCAATTCGTTTTTTCACACTCTGCCCACATACCTACTGCCCGAGCGCCAAAAAACCCTTAGCCAGCATGTTTTCATTCCCACTTACGTATAAAATATATATAATCTCATTATTTAGCCCCACAAAATATGTCATTTGTACCTACGGTGTCACAAGACGAATCGTCACAGGATCTAAATTGCACGATTGAAATGTCAAGTTTCGCTTATGATCGTCGACAGGTAATTTTTTAATTTTTAATAAAAGGCCGTTTTTCAAGGATTATGAAAGCTCGTCGGTTCATATTACCGTTATGTGCTGGAAACCAGGGACCAAATAAAAACTTTTTATGCGTTACCTTACAAAATACATTTTATTGATAATATTTATTTTACGAAATATTTATTTTAGCAACTAAATAATTGTTACATGTTTTTTGTATTATTTTAATGTTGTAATATTGACGGTTGCAACTGTAAGACCTTGGACAGGTAATTCGTATAATGATATAAATAAAAGGATAGTATGAACAATATCCAATATTTTAAATGCCTAAAAGTTTTCAAATTGTATAATGTTATGTATAAATAAATATACAAGCTGACCCGGCAAACGTTGTTTTGTCATATAAATTAATAGTTAGTTTTCTAATGGATATTTTGGTAGTCAAACAAAATATAACTAAGTTACTGTGAGTGTGAGGATGTGGTATCTAACTATATAAATGTGAAATGAAAATCTTTGTACAGGGTAAACTCTAGAAATACTTATTAGCTGACAATTTATACAATTTACACGTTTATTTTAATTAGTAGATAACTCAAAGGTTTTTTAACTTAGACAAATGCTATTACGATAGAAACTTTCTCCGTGATAAACTTTTCCGTAAAAAAAAAAATCAAGAAAATTTGATAAGTAGTTTTTCATTTCACATTTACTTATATAATAGTTAGATATTATAACTAAGCAGTTAACTACTTTGCGAATATTTGCATCATTATTTTGCATAATATAATACATATATTGTAAATCATTATTTTAATAGATACGTAAAACTTGTATGTAATTGTACCAAGAAATATTACGAAAATTAAACAAAATGAATTAATTCAACGAATCGTTTGGCTATAATAAAACCAGCGTTTAGCGAGAACGGAAGTCGATTATTTATAATAAGGTAACTCGAGTTGAAAATGAATAAAAAAAAAAAACTTGTCGAAACTACTATTTTAATATGTTTTTAATTATTTGCATAATTTAAAATCAGTACCGATTGTTTTTGATATCATCAACCTTACGTAAACGCTTTGCAAACGGTATCTAATTTCGATTTTCAAATGTTGATGGTTCCGTAATCGATTCGAAGACATATTACTATCGGAAATTCGCGCAGCACACGCGTCGCTTTCTTTCTCAAGTAACAACTCATAATTTGTGTTTAAATCACATGATGCGCTTGCGGGTACGGAAAACTGCACTCCAACGAAAAACTCTTCTCCATGAACGCAACTTTATTGTGTATATTATATTATTATTAATTATCGCTGTAAAATGTTGAGCGCGTTTTCTGCAGCCGATAGTACCTACATCTCTGACGTGGTTCATTACCGGGGATACGATGTATATATTATACGAAATATTATAATATTAACAGCCAACAACGGCGCTCGCGCGCGCGTCAATACCCCGTGGGGGACGTGACTCAAAACGTGTGCATAAAACATATATAATCCGATCCCGCGTCTCTTATCTGATCCATAGAGTTCCTTAAACACTGCGGCCCTCTCCCTCCGCACCGTATAAATATAAGAACTCCCCACCACCGAAACCTGTTATTTAACACTATGTACCTAGGTATTATATTATATTATTATGCTCGTTTGGATAAACGATGAGCGAGAGAAAAAGCGTATTTATATTATTTTATTATTATTATTATTATTATTATTATCACGAAGACGACCATCACCTATAAAAGGACGACAACGACGGACACAATGGTGTTGAGCGCGCCACTGCCGGGTCACGGGTCAACAAGGTTCAACATTCCTCGCATTTCTGGTCTGGCCCCGCGATGTCGCCGCCGCCGCCGTTGTTAAAGCCTTGGCACGGGCTAAATAATAAAACATCCGATTATTATTATTTTTATCATCTCGTCTAAATGAAATGTGCTTGTGCGCATATGTTGCGCTTGTGTTCTCGTACGCACGACAAAATACGCGATCTAAAGACTTTTGCATTTGTCTTCATTCCCTGTTGTTGCCGCATAATATAGTCTTACATTCTGCAGCAGTCCACTGCTACTCGCGAGTGCTTTAATAAAATTATTCATCCTGTACAAGCTGTAGCTCGTGGTGAACTTCTTGAACTGTCTTCTTATATCCGAGACAATAATATATACTCGACCATACCACGAACGTATTTTTGGATCTCACCTCATCTGTTACTGTCTTAATGCAATTATTACTACTCGTCGAACGTCAACAATATTATTTTTACACCGACGTATTGCACCGTTGAGGAGCTGACGAGTGATTTTCCGAATTACTGGACGTATATACCGCATAACATTATATTTGTTGAGAACGATGGCGGATAAGCGAGGAGATTTGATGCCACACTATTAATCTTAAACACCATATTATAGTCAATCAATCATCATATGAAAAACTTTTTCATGACATTATATTTTGCCTGTACACATCAATCCTTAGAAATTCCGCACAAATTAGGCAAGAGCTATGAGTGTTATTACATTTTAATATTAATATAGACATAGATATATAACTTGTTGAGCAATTTCTGAGGTCACTGAAGCAGATTACATAAAAATGTAACAATTTAATTAGTTATTAGTATAATAGCTTATATTACTTATGATATACAAACGCACAAATAGTATAGGTACATAGTGATATTAGTCCATGAGGAATGAAGAACCATATTGCTCTATAAACCAAAAATAAATTAGCCGCAGGTTAGTACGGATACATATGTACGTAGGCATTGGCTATAGAAATATGACGCCGAAACTGAAAGATTTGGTAAGAAAATGTATCGATGCATTAATTTATATTTACTAAAATATTACTTAATAAGTGTACTTGAATTTCATTATATTGAATAAATTTTAAGTATTTAAATGTTGCTTATTACCTTTAATATTATCGTAAAGCATTTGAGTATGTTATACTCAGTAAGCATCCACTATTAGTTATTAGTTATTACAGTATGCACTAATTACTAATAACAATAATATAGTATACTACTATATAATAATATAGATTATTATTTATTAGTTATTAATTAATATGTAATTGTTTTCTTGTAAGTTATAATCTATATTGTATACCCAAATATCAAAATCAAGATTTATATTTCTTTATCGTGTACCTATACAGCCGAGTTAGTAAACATATTCAGTCGACGAAAATAATTACACATGTTTAGTATAATATATTCTTCCTTTGATAAAATATTTATAATTTACGTTCATAATATAATTTAACTTTGAAGTACCCTTGTTATTTATAATTAGTTTTGCTAACTCTGTTATTTGTATAAAATAAGATCATTGTATACTATTATTACTTATTAGTAATTGTATGCGTTTTTCTAGTACTACACAACTGTATGATATTTTAAACTTCAAAACAAAATGTTTTGATTGATTGAATTTTCCCCTCATTATTTTATTTGCCCTATAATAAACTCGTAACTCGGTGAGATGATGGTTTATATTATGGCTTGGAGGTCACTATGTACATTAATGCATAATTCCGTCTGTCACTTTTTCTATAGCGTTCGGCATTAGGATTTTTAAACATAAATAATGCGCAATAAGAATGCAAATAACATAATATAAACGTATTTATATATAATGTCTGTCTATTGTGTTCGATGAGTTGCGATTGTTTTAAAAGAAATTGGTCCTAAGAAACAATCAATTATTGGGTAATAATTTTAATATTTATCTCATTTATTTGCATTATAATTATTGATTGAGCAAATAATTGAAGATAATAAAAATTACGATTAATAATTCATTATCAAGTGATATATCAAGTATATCAAGACTATTGCAGAATTCTTTGAAAATTTAATTTTTTTCATATCCCTTACGAGTTTTCCAACGCCCATCGAAAACCGTATCTATATAAACATAAATATTTTTTATTGTTTTTACTTCAATATTTTCGAAATAGGACGTACATAAAAAATGTGAAAATTGTAAAAAGTCAAAGTATCTTTGAAATAAAATTTTATATTAGAATAACTTTATCAACATTTAAAGTGTATTTATGCTACTACTTTTTGAATTATGGCAGATATTGAGTATTATATAATTTCTACATCATAAATTTCTTGCTAATCTTATATTTTTAACAAAATTCAAATAAATTCATATATCTGTAGATACAATGTACATATAATATAAAACCAGTTGGCAAACTATCTCACAGATAATCGTCGTTCTGATGAATATCCATATAATATTAGGATGCGTTATTGTTCATTAAATTTAACTAAAAAACTACGGTATAGAATATAAATAACTACTTTTTCGAACTATAGGTTTCTAACAATTTTTTATTTATTTCATGTTATTTTAAGTATTTAATTATTTGATAATACGTATCAAAGCAAATTGAATTGGAAAAATATTTTCCTTGAAGGAATACAAAAAAAGAACCAAAAAAAAATTTAAATAAAAAATTACGAAAATCATGACATGAAAAAAAAAATAGAGGAAAATTGTTTTGAAACGCCATTTCTTGAATACTTAAGACTTTCGTTGTACAATATTGATTACTATTTTTTATTAACAGTTTTATTAACTATTGGATTACGAGTATTAAAACGTACGAAAACTTTATATATATACATTTTGATACTGTAATATAGTTGAGGATTTTACTTCGAGGACATTATTATTACGACTTACAACCGACAAAAAAAAACGTATACGTTCTTCAATCGATTTTATACTATACAATACGGTGTTTAATATAATAATTTGTAGTGTATTAAAACATAGTGGCACGACCAAATCCTAACGGAACAATTTGCTGATGTCGAACGAGAGCCAATTTTTTTTGTCTTTGCTCTCCGCGTGCGTGGGGACCACTGTTGCAGAGTGCAGCTGATGACGATGATGAAGATGATGATGAGGTCGGTCGGATTACATTCTAACGGCTATTTATAAAACCCGAAATATTGAACACGTCGCCCGAGTATAAATTACGCGGTGGTGCGCGCGCACGCGCGTGTATATACGATCTAAAAAAATATAGGGCACACTTGAATGATATGGAAGTGCAGCCGCAAAGCATGATTGCCAAATGCGACCAGTGAAGACGAGTGAAGTCACGTCAAAGTCTGTGTACTATAATACTGTGCACCGGCTGTATAATAGCTGCCAGGCCGCGAAAACGATCGGTGGCTGTGGCGGCGGCGGCGGCGCTGAGAATGAAACCAGATACTGCACGAATTTTCAAACGTTATATTGTATTATAATGATATTATTACTATAATGTAATTATTATTACTCTTTTAAACACGCGGAGCAGCTATAACTATATATTATGTACCTTTACGTATTGTAAACTGTATCCGTGCGGTTTCTTATAATATACATATTAATATCATTTTTTTTTTTTTTTATTCTTATTATATAATATTATTGTATTATACTGACTGGTCGGATGGGTAATGCGATATGCGATTTGTTTATCTTATCGAGCAAAATTGATTTATTCATACTAATCTTGCGTACATGTTATATATTATATAGATTATCTAACGTGCAAAGTAATTTTAATATAGGTACAGCCGTACAGCAGGCCTATAAATTATAATATTATTGCGTTCCGGTGACCTAATCGAAAACTGACCCTTGCTCCACGAAACGCTTAGCTTTCGTACATTGCCGTTTGAAACGTCTACTGGGAGAACGCTTTTAAAATAATTTAGTTTCAATACTTCTTTCTATCTCAACATTCTTAACACTACCGCAATAAGTGCGAGACCGATAGCACAACAACTAAGAAAATATTATAGTATTATAGATGCAATTGAATGATAATGTATATATTATAGATAAGAATTATATTATACACGTTTGAAATATGTAGGTGTAATATTATTGATGAATATCTTACACATATATTGATTAAATTTGTCACTTATATAGTTATGTACCAAATGTTTTTTAAATTTTGTATAATAACATATTCTATGAAATACCTACTATAAGAACGATCTATATTAGCACAGTTCATAATATATAATATTTTATGCAATAATAATTTTAATATGTGGTGTAATGAGCAAATATTATTTTTATAAATTAGAAGTAACGGGAACATTTTTGATAAGGAGTTCTTAACTAAAAAAATATTTTCATTATATTATTCAAAAATGGATAACTTCATAAGTTATTCAATATTAACATAATACGATATCTAAACAATTAATTGCAATTTTAATCAAACTATAAGTGGTAATCTTACAGAAACCACTTTGTGAGTAGAAAATTTAATATTAATATAGATAAACATGAATTAATTCGTTTTCCATTATACATCTTACATGTTATAATAATACTTATATCTAGTATAGATAGTTTTATGGCTGTAATTTTGATGTATTATTTTATTCAAGAAGATTAAATTAAGTATTTTTTTGTGCCTATGATGATATAATTATATTATATAATTAATTTTCTATGCTTTTTGATAATTTATAGGTAATAAGTTATCAAAAAGCAAATAAATAACATTTTGAATAAGCTACTTAGCACCGGTTGCCAATTGCGGCTTTTAAACGTTGTGTTTGAATTATAAAATATAAATATATTTTAACAACGAATTCCTTCAGAATTATTAATCGACCAAAAACGTAATAATTATATACAATCGATTAAGAGTATCATTATCGTAAGATGATACTTGCTGCTACTGTGTATACTGTGTATTTGATTTTCATGAAATTCGACAGGAAAACGCTTATTTACATCGCTACGCCGCAGCACGTGTAAGAATACGAATAATATTACGATATCGCAATTTCCTCAGTGTACCTACGGTTTACCCTATTAGCCATTATACTTACACGTTTTCTGTTCTTGTTTCATTATTGTTCTTAATTATCATTGTTTAGGAACGGATTTCTATGAAAATGCATGCATAACAAGGTAGTTGAAAATTTGAAATCTTAGAAATGCGCACAATTCAAAATCTTATTAATAACATCATAATTTTTTTCATATATTTTCCACATTTGTAATTTTTAGATTCTAAACGTAGTGATGGAATCTATTGATTTTACAATGATGATGTTTTTTTTTTTTATTTTTTTTGTGTTTGACGACACTATTTTTAGCAGTAAAAATGCTTCGATTTGCTTAAACAGCAACTTTTCTGAAAGGAAAGTGAATGTAGATGGTACGTGGGCAAGTCAAAAATACAACTTTTTTAATACTTTTTGAAAATATTGAAAAAAACGATAGAAAATTACAAAAAACGGAAAATTTTACGCAAAATCACGATTTTACAAAATACATTTTTTAAAATGCTCTAACTCAAAAATGAAAAACCGCCACAACTTGAAATTTTCACCAAATTTTTATATTGGCATTTCCTATACGTGGTTATGTTTTCAAAGTATTTTGACATATTTTGACTTATTTATGAACAATTTAAATTTTTGATTTTTGTAAAAAATTTTTTTTAAACATTTATAAAATTTAATTGGCTGGCTGAAAACTCTTGAAAATTTAATAAAAGATTTATAATAAGTTTAACTTATTGTAACTAAAAAATATCGGAGATAATTTCACTCAATTTTTTTTTATAAGCCCATAAAGCTCAATTTGTATAAAATGTGTCAAAATCACGATAATTTGCAAGTTATGTTGTAGATTAAAATTCATAAAATTTATTCTGTTCATACTTAAGGTTCAAAATTTTAACACTAGGTTATCCATAAACTACTCTTCAAGAATCTTTAAATAAATTTCTACCGGACTAAGAGGAAAACATTTTATGGCTGTTTGAAATTTAAATTTTTATGAAATTGTATAAAATAGCGATTTATCCTGAAACGATTTTAAATATTTGTTATAATTCAAAAAGTATAAGTTGCAGAAACTTGAAATTTTTACCAACTGTTAAGATTGGAATTTCCTTATTTTTTTTTTTTTTTTTCAAAATATTATATTGATTTTTAAACCACTTATAGGCATTTTAAATATTTGAATTTTTTACATTTTGTCTTTATAATCGGTGATAAAAAAAATTTAGCTTGTACAAAATACTTGAAAATTTAATAGAAGATTCCACAGAAGTAGTTCTTATTGTCATTCAAAAATTTTTTAAATCCATAGGCATAATTTTTTTTTATAAGCATTTGAACAGCGAATATTGACATAAAATTACATGTAAAATATAATATAATATATAAAATTCTTGACTTACAAATCATATCGGTTTTTGAAATTTGCTCTAACTCAAAAACAAAAAACTGTAACAACTTGAAATTTTCACCAAATCTTTATATTAGCGTTCTCTATACATGGTAACGTTTTCGATGTATTTTGACTTATTTTGAATAATTTATAAACAATTTAAATTTTCGATTTTTGTAAGTTTTTTTTTTTTGAAATATCTATAAAACTTATTTGGCTCTCCGAATACTCTTGAAAATTTAATACAAGATTTATTATAAGTTATACTAATTGTAACTAAAAAATATCAGAGATCGTTTCACTCAAATTTTTTTTATAAGCCCATAAAGTTAAAATTTGTATAAAATATGTTAAAATCGCAATAATTTGCAAGTTATTTTGTAGTTGAAAATTTATAAAATTTTTTCTGTCTATAACTAAGGTTCAAAATTTTAACAATAGGTTATCCATAAGCTACTCTTCATAAATTTATAAAAAAAATTCTACCGGACTGTACTATACCCCCAACTGTACAGCAGAGCGAGGCCCATCCGGTTTTTTTTTTTTTGGGGAGGGGGAGTTAATTTTAGACAGACCCGGATTGAAAATATTATTGGTAAAAAATGATACTGTCTTTGAATTCTTTGATGAAGAATTGTCGTTCACTCTTTTTATCTTTAAGTAATAATATCTTATAAAATGTATTTCGTGCGTATAAATTCGTTGCCTAATTTTTATCATCGTTTTTAAACAAAGGTTTCTCTCTAGAAAATGTCCCTCGGTGCATAATATATTATATTATCATACATGTATATAGATAGATATTCAATCGTTGCCGACCGACGACGATAACAATGCGTGTGGATATATGGTCAGTGATCGTAGGAGATCGGACGCAGGATGTACGACGACGAGAACGAGGCGAATAAGTCAGGGGAAATGGGGGGAAGGCAAAGTCGAATATTAAACATATGATAAAGGTGTATAATAATATGTAGGTACCGTTGAAAAACCAGTCTGTATACGCACTAGAGATCGGGGGATATACCTAATGCTGCAGTACACATACGTGCGCCCGTAAATTATCGTTTTACCTTTTATTATTATTATTATTATTATTATCTTTCCACGGAATAATACGGCTTGGCGTATTAACGAAGTGGTGCGCCGGACAGGTTAGCAGATAATTCAATATGACAAGTCGGTAGGACTGGTAAATTTGTTTCGGACACACAGTCGTTAACCATGCGCGATATTTATCTCGAGACCACTCGTGTGCCGACGACATCTATTAATCGCTCGTAAAATATAAAACATAAAATAACATAATAATAACAATAATAATAATAATAATAATAATAATAATAATAATAATAATAATAATAATGAAAATAATAGTTATATAATATTATATTATTATTATAATAACGATTTTGTAAAATAAACCTGTCAATAATATTACAGGCCATAAAGTCTGTCGATACGCGCGCGTCGTCGTCGGTGTAAAACAACCGATGATGTACCTACACGAATTCCGACGGTTTATAGTGTTTGTACCTATTACCACAGAATATAATAAAATATATTATTCCACACGCGTACGATATAAGACGAAATATTATTATCAAGCTCGGGGTGAATCGGACGCATGTATTATTATGCATATTATAATATGCTATAATTGCGTGCGCACGCGCGGTCGGTGCAAAATAATGCGTGTTATGCATATTTGGAATTTGTACGTGCGCGATAAGTTATAAATTAATTTATATAATATTGTACTTTTCGTTTTTTTTTTTTTTTAGTTAACTGACCTATCTTGTTTATTAAACACTATCCATTTGCCAACAAAGAAATTACCGTTCGGTCAAACATATAAGTATTATAATATTACGTAACAATACTAACTATATGAAACGGATTTATCCGAAGAATGTAAACGTGTACAATCAGCAATATCACACCACTTTTTCAACATCACAATTCATCGTACTTTTTATACGGTTATAAATTATAATTTATAATCAGTAATCAGATTTTATAGTACCTACAAAAAAATGCTGAAATGAAAGCAATAACACCTATGATATGACCTATATACGTGAAAAATAACAGTAACAACAAAAAACAATTTTATAATAGAAAATCTTTCCAAATTTTAAACATTTAAAATATTTAATTAAATGATTATTTCTCCATTAATACATTAACCGAAATATTGAAACTACTACTACTTTCTATAAAGACTTTTATCTACGGTTTTAATTTAAATTACGAAATATTTGGGGAAAAATGTAAAATCTTAATGCATAAATACTATAAATATAGCATCAAAACTGGATAAATATTCTGTAATCTAGACGGAAAATGGATTTAAACAAGAATTTGTTACAGATTAATTTTGTGTTCAAGCGGATTTCACCGTCAATTCGTATTGTTCGGCGTAGCGAATTTATAATCAAATGTAATAATATTTAAGATAGTAATTTGCGGTTAAAATCTTCACCCCGACCAAGACTGTTTTGAGCGAAGCCGGGTAATTCAGCTAGTAAATAATAGTAGATAGGTATACATAATAATCTTATGTTTTCGAACCGATTCGAACAGGTGCATACTGGACATTGTGCACTGCATCGTGATTCGTAAGCGACTATTGCAAATTGCAATATTTTGTGTACACTGCTGACATCGTTAAAAATTAAAATGCGTTTTGCACGTAGCGAATAGCGATAATGGGAAAAATAAAACAAATTAAAACACTGGTGGTATAATTGGGTAACAGGATTTGTGCGCGATCACGTTCCACCGCGGTTAATATTCCTAATTCCTTGTCGGTAATTTAAATATTATTTTAATACATATTATGCTTCGCGTGTTATTTCATATTATACCGTCTCGCCGATCGCAACGCATTAATCCTCTATTTAAGCAAACTTAAAATTAACCCACGCGGGAGGAGGGGTGGTTGTTTATACACACGTGCACATTGTAATGGTCTATAATAATAAAATAATAATAATAATAATAATAATAGTACTAATAATAATAATACTAATAGTAATAATAATAATAATAATAATAATAATAATAATAGCGTGGGTATGTGCACGTTGAACCTTCGTATTCGGTATTCGTGTTAACGAAATACTAGTCACGAGTGTTGTCTTACGTATAATATATTTCAGTCAGAGGGGGTGAGTTAGTCGATTAGGTACTAGTGGTACTACGGTCGGTGACTAGACAAAAATTATTACACGCACCGGTGTTAATAATATTATTATCGCACTCCGTGCACAGTTCGACTGATATATATTATTATATAGGTACAATATACTTAGTAATATCAATATAAGCGATTACACAAAAGTATTCATATAATGGTTATTCGAAAAATTGTTATGTGGTAGAGGTAAAAACACATTGCACATATAATTTCAAGAGTGTTGGTGTATATAATGTGTAAAGACTTGGAAAATTATAATGATAAGTAAAATGTAATATACCTACAAGTTTACAGCAAGAATGACATGAGACCCTCGTCATTAGCCATAATCATTATCTTGATAAGTGAACTATTTTTCAACTGTGCAAAGAGTAACTCCAGAAACAATTAATTTTTTTATTTTTTATTTATTTAATAGTTATTTATATAGTAACTACAATTATTATATGAATAGTAGTCAATAGTGAAAAAATAAAATATTTTAGAATTTCTATTCTGGTTTAAGAACGTCAGCGTACAGACGATAGATCAACATATTGAAATGTTTTATTTGAAAAAATAAATCTATATAGTAGATGAAAAAACGTTCAGTTAAAGAAATCAGTTAAACATCTTGATATGCTCACATTCAATCTTCAGTTTGATTTTACGGTGTCTACATCTTAAATTTATTTTTTGATTAGTGTTGTTTAATATTATAAATTTTAATACAGAAATCATTAATTTAATCATTCAGTGTAAAATAAATACGTTTCTAGAATCTATCAAATTAATTCCAATGTTTTCGTGGTTAGTTACATCGCAATTACTATTCAATATACCGTTTGGCTTAATATGTTGCGTTTATCCGTTTGTCCGTCCGTGTGTCATTGTGTCACTGTGTTCACACACGTAAGTGTTGACATCGCGTGTGCAGATGATAGTCAGTTAAAAAATGATCAAAATAATGAATAATACCAAAAAACCATTGTATTGTCTGGTACCTCTCGGGTCGGTCATTACGATACGGTGATTCAAATTCGGCACAACGTTAATGGAAAAAAGAAACAATATTTTCCGTACAATGCGTTCGCGGTGGCAGTAAGTTATAATATAGGCAGTGTATGATGAGACGGGGAGAAAGAGAGAGAGAGAGAGAGAGAGAGAGAGAGAGAGAGAGAGAGAAATAAAAAAAAACCCTATCGTTAAATTATGAGTGGACGAGGTACAACGTCACTACCGATCATGAACGATATTATGCGTATGTGTATACCTGTACACAACCGCTCGCGCGCGCGTGTGTATCAAACATCGTGTCCTCTCGGTCTTTCGTGTCAGCGGTATACTTATTAATGTTTATTTATTAACTTTTTTTTTCTTCAAATATTTCGTTTCTGTTTTTGCCGACAAACCCGGTCGTCATCATTGCCGTTGTCACCACCGCCGAGAACCATGCTCGTACGTAGTGTGTGTGTGTGTGTGTGTGTGTGTGTACTTATAACGTAGACATAATAACATTATTATTATTATTATTATTATTATTATTATTATTTAACATAATACGATATAAACCGTTTTTATTTGACATAGCCAACGACGCAAACGCATAGTATAATAATAATGTAGTAATATTAACAAAAATAATAATGTATGTCCGTGCAATTGTCATTATCGTAATAATACATATTAATTCGATTTCATTATAATGTACGAGGGTGCAGGTACTTAGTAATTAGTACTTCCTTACTTTTTTTCGGTGCCCAAGTACCAATTTGTACCTATTATATATAACTCCCCCATTTGCATCGTATGCATCGTTAAATGCCTTCTAAACTATGCCTACCAGGGGCGTACTTTTAGGGGGGGGGGGGCGACTCAAATTTTTTCTTTAATTCAATCTCAAAATTTACAAGTAAAATTTTTGGTAATATTTAAATCATACTTTTTGTGTTTTTTTTTTTTTTTTTTGATGAATTGGATTTTTGTGAAAATTTTTGTAAATTAACATATTAATATCATAGGTACAATTAGTATTTTATAAGAAAGATTTTAAAGAACTTAACAAACAAAGTTAATAATTATATTTATTATATTTCAATATGTTTTTCTATAATTTTTCTTATCGCAAACTCGTAATTTATCACCAACATTTTTGTAGAAAATCAAAATTGTTATATGATTTCGTTATAAAATGATTCACATTAAAAAAATTGAAGTGTGTATTTCACATATAATCGATACTTTAAATACGGATTCAGGGAGGGGGGGAAATCGCCCCCTTCGTCCCTCCTTAAATACGCCCCTGATGCCTACTGCAGTTTTATATTCATATATATATATATATATATATATTATATAATTATTCTATACGTGGAATCTAATGTCACGTTCAGTTAATATATTTTATGATAAAGTCGATAGACGGTCAAAACCGGACTTTTGTTTAGAGGCCAGTATATTTATATGTATATATTTGATTTTAAATGTTTTATTATAGGGAAGTTCAAATTGTCCCAGAAAGATTGTCGTTTGTCAGAAGACTAATAACAGAGAGACAAAAAAGTATAAAACGCCAGTCGAATCAATACATAAATGTATGTAAATGGCATTGTAGATGATACCGGTGACAGAGAGAGAAATCGAACACGGGCATCAGACGATGGCGCCGGCAAAGAGCAGCCAGAACGACTTTTTGGCGACCCATAGGACGCTTTCACTATTTTGGTCGTGGTACAATATGACCTCCGCCATCTCGTGACCCATGGCGATGAATACCTGGTCGTCGGTCTCGCACTTTGTCTTCCCGACGTTGAGGATTATCGTTTTGTCCGCCGTCGAATACGCATCGTTCGCAGCGGAACCCCTCACCTTGACCGTCCAAGAATGGTCGCGCATCGTCGCAAGATGGTGGTTCGACGATACCCTAGGTCTTAGTGAGACTTTGCATGCGCTCGTAAGCTGGGTCCTGGTGGTCCAGCATGTTGGGGTCCCACGGTTCCGGTATTTCGTCGTATTCGTAGTGGCCCGGCAAGATCACCTGCAGTCTGCCGGTCACCGGGTTCGGCTTGCGGTTCTGCCGCACGAACTCGAATAGACCGACCAAACCGACCACGACCGACGCTTTCATGCCCACGATCAACGCTCGAAGGCCCACGATCGTCGCCCGGAAGAACTTTCTCTGACGCTGTCTTCGGCACCGGATTCAGCCATTGATTTGGTGGCTTTTCCAATCTGTTTGGTTTTGATAACCAACTGTCGGACTATAAGCTTTGCAGGTGTCATTATTTAAATCCGTCATTCGCGAACCAACTATAATCAAATGCATAAACGATACTATGGTGTTAGTGACACTTTCCACGCGTTTATGAACTAAGTGCTGGTGGTCCAGTATGTCGCTGTTCCCCCCGCCCCCGGGGGGAGGGGGGGTCCGGTATTTCGCGGTATTCGTAGCGGTCCGGCAAGATCACCTGTAGTTTGCCGTTCACCGGGTTCGGATTGTGGTTACCAGTTAAAAATTATCTGTTAAAAACTGATCAGACGTTTTAAAGAATAGCACAAAATCTCCAATAAAACGGACATAATGCGCCAATTTGTATAATAAAATAATTTATTATTTTGACTATATAAAAAAATTGAAATCATAAAGAATAATATAATTTTATTGGATCAACACTCGAAGGCCCGCGATCGTCGCCCGGACGAACTTTCTCCGTCGCTGTCTCCAGGCCGGATCCGGCACCGGATTCAGTCATTGATTTGGCGGTCTTTTGATATCTGTAACCAACGCTCGGCTAATCGACTCTGCAGGCGTCACTTTAACCTCATCCCTATAAGCGAACCAATTAAAATCAAATGCACAAACGTAAATATATTATGTTATCGTTATAACTTAATTAAACCTCGTTACTTCAAAATACTCCGAGTGTATTTCCACCGCAGGTCCTGTTTTGGATTGGATTTGTACGCGGTTAATGTTACTGTTTGTACGTCGTACTGTGGTCAGAACAGATCTCCACAGCAGAAATCTGAAAAACATCTTTAATTTATATTAGGTATATGCGATTACCGTATATTAAATGTAAAATACGATATTATGGAATACAATATAATATTTTGAAATGCAAATTTTTTGTTATTTAATGTTTCCAAGGAAACGTTTGTATATAATATTTTATCACCTATCTGCTATCATATAAGCCAGCACTAAAAACGTTTTTATCAATAACAATCAGTGGTGCAGCCAGGATTATGTAATAGGAGAATTTTATGAACTGGACTATTAGTTTTTACAGATTTTTTTTATGTATTTTGCTCAATGCTTCGGTATATTCTTATTAAGTCATTCAAGAAATAGGTTCAGTGAAAATACAGAAAATAAAAAAAATTATTAATTATAATTGATATAGGTACAAAATATTATGAATCTTAAAATATTTTACTTTTAATTTATACAACAAACGTAATTTTCTTGTTTTCACTGCTAATTTATTCAAAACGTCTTCCAGGTGTATAATTATTTTTTTATATATATTCAAAACTGCTAAGCCATTTAATCTATCTTCACTAGTTGTGTTCCACAAATATGTCTTCAAACTTTTCCATTCTTGTAAAGAATACTTTAATAATGTATTAAGAATACTTATTCGAATAAATAATAAGTATAATAATAACGTACTCAGAATACGTATTCAAATACATTCTTAAAAATTATATTTGGAATACATATTCGAATACTTTTAGAAGACTTTTTTGCTTCACTAGTTTATATTAGTTTTAACCATCGTCAATCCAAGATTCTTCTGAACGATCGTTGGACGGACCGGCTTGAATGTCTAGTACAATAATTTGAGGAGCTATTTTATTTTCATTAAATGCACGCTATGCTTGTGGTTGAACGCGTACGATACCTTACAAAGTAAACGTTTGATTATTTATTTCATTAAACATTTTGTGAATTTATAATATTATCTATAAACAAATCATTGTACAAAAAATGCATACTTGATTTTATTAAATAAATAAATAAAGTAATAAATAAATTTGAAATTTGTAGATTTTAGAAGGTAGCGTTTTTAACAAAAGTATTCTATATAATATATATACTAAAAAATACCAATACACATGGTATATTTATGTAATGACGTACTGTCTAGTAAACACAATAATCTGATCTAACAGGTAGTTGTGTTTACTATTGGCACGGTTTCTGTAATAACTTCCTTTCATTCTATGATATATACTAATGAGTGGGTTCACTTATTAGGGGATGTACCTGCGGTATTCATATGTCTATTGGACAGGGCGTAGACGGCTAAAGAGTTGATTCCTTTGAAACGTTTGGCCGGGTACTTGATCGTGATTGACCTCGAGTAGCCGCTGTTAGCTGGTTGTATTGTTAGTAGTATGGGATGGATGATGGTCCTCACAGAAGCCATCTAATAGTATGTATGCAGTACGCTCCGTTACAGTAAATACCTAATTTTATACAATAATTATTATCTGTACAATTTAAAGGACGTTATAATGTTCGTTCGAGGTACATAAAGGTTATTCGAACAGTGAATCTTTATATTATTGAAAACTTTTTTAAGTCATCTCTTTCGGTAAATGGCGACATAGTATACGTTAAGGGTTGTCCAACTTTAATAGACTTGTGATCGACCTCTGAGTTTATCTAGGTTGTCACGATCGACTAAAAAAATATATATTTTATGTACATGTGTGTTACACTTCTTTTATTACTTTTATTTTACAATATAAATATAAATAAGTATTATTAAAGTTAATTTCACAATTTCACACAACACGTAGGTATTTTAATATATTTATTACAAATTATTACTTTTATTATTACTACTATTGTTATGTTGGTTTAATCATTATTTAATGGGATGTTTGTGCTTGTATTTGATTTGATAATTTCACACATTTTTTCAAAAAAATTCAAAAATTCGAAAAAATGTGAAATGGTGTCGTGATCGACCTGTTGGCCACCCCGGGTACATATTTTGTAACTCATCGAGTAGAAATATGTAACGTGACACGCATTTCTCGTCACCTCCTATTAAACCTATGGACAGGTATGCGTGTTAATTGTATCACAACCAGTCGTGGAAAGATAATTTGTATATTATATTATTATTTATTATGTTTACGTTTTACCTTTCAACGGTAAAAATTTTTCCGTTACAGGTTATTTTTTTAATAATTCACTCACATACAAAACCGTGTCATTGTGCAATTATGCTATTATAGTGATCAGTAATTTATGTCACCGTATAATTCTCACTCCTATAGCGAACGTATATCTAGATGGATATTGGAAAAATTGAAATCGTAAAATATAAAAACGTGAACAATGGGTTTTTTTCTATTACTCTATGTGTTTTTCTCAATTGTTCAATATATAAAAGAAGTGTTTACAAACTATAGGATATTAGGATATCAGATCTCATAATTTAAATGTTTTATGTACTTATAGGTTATAGTTTTTATAAAAGATTACATTTCATTTTTAATTGCATACTTAGATAAAAATAAATACATGTATATGTACGTATGTTTGAGTTTTAAATACATATATAAATCCGCACCCTAGTAAAGATCATCGCTTTTACGACCGATCTTTATATCTTCATTTGAATATCATTACTAACGGTTTCTACTGACGCATATGTGGCCAGAACGCTTTAATCTGCTTTCGTTTATATCTTATATATTTTGCAAAATGTTCAAAAAAATCTACTGTATAGCTAAGATTAAAAATGATTTCGGACTTTAACAGATGCAGTGTGTGAGCACAAATCGAAATTATTCTTCACGGGTCTTCCGGTTCTCGCGTTAATTGTTATTATGCACATCACGTAATATATATTATACATATTATATGTAATACACACACACACACACACATATCTATATATAATATCTATATATATTATGTATATAGGTAGGATGAGGTACTATATAATATACCTTATGTATACACTACGACGACAGCGGCGGTATGCGCACATATACAATGGAGACCGATGTTGGCTGAAATAAAAGGAACCTCTTCCCCTCTTCAGCTCGTTTATACTTACACACACACACACACACACGTATATGTGTACGCGCATAAATGTGTGTGCACCACCCCATTCGGGAGAGAACAACACAATCGGGCGTCTGATGGGTTGTCTGCAGTACGCGCGCTCGCACACACACACACATATTTTACTACACGTTCGCGTGTGTATGCGTGTACACGAAGGATAGACAGGCGCCAGGATCCCTCATCCAAGTATATATATATATATATATGAATAACACTAAAGGTCCACACCGACCGACGTTTATATAATATGTACGATCGCGTAGAGAGATAGAAAGAGACGGAGAGAAA
Source organism: Chaitophorus viminalis (assembly GCA_025469195.1). Taxonomy (NCBI): domain Eukaryota; kingdom Metazoa; phylum Arthropoda; class Insecta; order Hemiptera; family Aphididae; genus Chaitophorus; species Chaitophorus viminalis. The sequence continues at coordinate 59,273 of JAIPRK010000144.1, read as the reverse complement.
AGTTTGCGAGTGCATGTGAGAGAGAGTCGCGAGTGTGTGTGAAAGAGAGTATATATACGCGCGTCCCTTAAACAAACAAACAGCGCGCGGTAGTTGGTGGATGGATATATACTATATAGAGAGGAAAAAAAACGGGGCACACACGTTATATATATTTATATAATGTATGTACGCGGGGACCAGGGAGTAGATAGAAATTTCGAGTTCGTTTATGCAGTGTTTGTGTTTGTTCGACCACAATGCTCCTTTTCTCCTTTTCTCCCCTCCTTTTTTAATTTTTTTTTTTATTTATCTTTTCTCTTTTTGCCATTACAGCGCGCGCGCGCGCGCTCTCAGTACCTATATTATACAATTGTACGCACACACAAGCACGCACCCACACACTCGAATACGCACCTTTTTCCTCCTCATGCGCATCCCTCGTTGTATGGTATAAATACGCACATTATGTGTTATTATAATATTATTTTTGTACCTACTAGTTTGCTGAAATTTCGCAAATCCGCTTACCGTAATATTTTCGAGTTGTATTTTCGAATGCGCACAAACGTGTGTTTTCAAAACAATCACGTTGGTCACGGCAGCGGAATGAAAATAAATTATTTGAAGTTTGAGCTCATGATTTCGAGAAATTATGGGTGTTAATATCAAGTTGCGGTGCATTTTGTGATTAACGATCAGTAAACATAGTGATGTCTCCAAGACTTTAACAACGGGTCCTTTAAAAAGCGAACCATTCCGACGTTTGAATTAAAAAATGCGTATACCTAACTAAGAAATTTCACCGGAAATAGATTTCTTTCTGTTCAGCATGGTCTAGATACATAATATAATCTTCTATCTTTATCTAGATAAATTGTATTTAATTTTAATTTTGTTTGTATCTTAGGTTCTAAGGGCCGGGGTTTGTTCACCCCAATACTCAAATAGTTTAAGTTTTTACAAATAGATAATACACTTGCAATAATATATTGTCAGTTTAAAGAACATAAATAATTTATAATTTATTGCTTGAATGCAAAGTTGAATGGAATATTTGACTCATTATGATGATATAAGACATGACTGACATAATATATCTGACCAAAAGTATGATTTTGGCATAAAAATATTGTAGGTATACCAATACCTACATAATATTATGTCACCGCATACAAGTAATACTACGATACCCTTCATGAAAACTTGACAAACTGGTGGTGATAATTATATTATCATTAGTACGTTGACATATTGTTTTTGCTCGACCCCCTCATCTGTATATGCACGTCTGTTACGCACGTGTATTAGTAGAACACATTTAAATGCATTTCAAATATTATATTTTAATTATTACAACCGATTTTTGAACAAATTTGTTGTTGTTCCTTTTCGAAAATACGAATTTACGTTTCATTGTGAGTTATTTTGTGTAATAGCTATTTAGGACGCGTGATCTACAACATAAAATATAGTAATTTACCACTGTTCGAGTATACTGTAATATATATGTATATTGATAATTTTTATATTATTACAATACAATATGTTGTGTAGTCGTATACTTTTTTCTCTTTCAATTTCGACTTTTACAATGTTGCCTACTCGGGGTTTTATAAATATATGTTTCAAAACGATCTAAGACCAGCCGTTGCATACTTGCATATGAGCAGTTAAGCGTTAATAAGGTATAGATGACGAAAAACATTATTCGGTTTAAAGCGTTTCCGGAGACAACGTTCCATAAAATATATAATTCGCAGTCCAATTAATCCAAACTCGTTATATTATACAACCGGTGGTATTCTTTTATTTTTCATACGCTCCATCTTCCATATTGGTAATTTGATTCGATCGATCTATATTTTTTAGGCCACACTAACGCCCGATAAAACAGGTTTTAATGAAATCAACCATATGTTTTCGGACTGAATGTATTATAATAATGTATATAGTTTCTAAAAAACCTATTACAGAAAAGCCTCAACATTACATTTCGTATCAAAACCGTTCGATCGTGATGGGTGCATAACGCCAGTAGGTTACGATATAGCACAAGGTGTATAAGTTAGGGGAGCTCGTAGGGATTTACAAATTCAAAATGTGTAAAAAGCGACAACAGAAAGTTATAATATACGTATGTCTTGTATTAAATGAAGGACATTATCTATAAGTATATCTCTTAGCTCGAGCTATTAAAAACCGTATGACGGGATTATTTATAAAACGTTTATAAATAGTGTTATTGTTATTATACCTCTATTTTTGATCGAATTCGACGAATCTTTTGAAACGAATGTCTATTAAGTTGAGTGTACCAACTGTGTACCTAGTATACCAACTGCGAGGTACTGTTAGACATTTTGATTCGACTAATCATTTTCAGTCACGACTAACACATACGTCGGTTGTGATAACAATTAATGTATATACACGTATGACGTACTATAATGATGTGGCGAGTACCTAATACAACACGATTCAACTACCCGAATTCATCTCGCGTGTAGTAGCTGTCGGCATTATAATGTATCAGTTTAGGTGTTGCTTAAGGGCGCAAACGCTCTAAACGTGACACGTTTCCAACACGATTGAATTGAAAAACTATATACAGTCGATGAGAAGTATGTGAAAACTGTATTCGCAATATTCTCGTGAGGATCTGAAGTAATCGTATTGAGAGGACTTAGATATTCGTGTACGGTGACGGTCAGCTGTGCGCACGAAATCGAAAAAGTTCCTAATGCCGCCGTAGTACTTTAAAAAAACAGCAGGAGAAACAGGTGTGACGAGTCTATAAAGAGCCTCCAATAGCCTTTTATCACTATATAGGTATACAAGAACAACCGTACGCTTTTTTGATTAAGTAACTATAGATATTTCGTTTAAATAATAATTGCGCAATTAATTCATTTGTTTAGTTATTAAATATAGTCTACGGCCCACAGGGGACTGTCTTTTTATGAATTAAACTGTTATATAATATACCTAATACATTTTATATATATATATATATATATTTTATTTTTTATACAGCTTTGTGATGACATATTTGCGAGTACTATAATATAAAATATTATATAATTATGGACGCTTTTGGAATGGAATAATTATCGCATATAATAGATAGTACCTACTCAATTGTGTATTATAAATGTATAAAGTAGTATAATTAACTAACGAGGAAATTACGTTAGACGAATACTTTACTAGTACCGTTGTATTTTTATAAGTATATATAGTATTTATATATAGTATTCAATCCTTAACTTTATACTTTACATCTGTGCTAGGGCAGTATAAGCCATAAGGTCATACTGAGGTACTGAGAATTGATTATACACGTCCCGACAATATTCACGGTATACTTGGGTAAAAATAAAAGCTATACCAGTGACGTTTAGACATTTGTAAACTTAGTGGAGTATAAGCCGAGCGTGCCAAATTTTAATTTTTCTCCATCACAAGTAAAGTTTATTTATTAATATATTTCTGGTAGGTATTTTAGGTTAAGTTATTATCTTTATATTTTCATGGTACAAATAAAATAATAATTATACCACAAAAATATATAAGATGTTTTTTTTCTGATATAAAATACAATAGTTTACACTTCATATGGCAGGCCAAGTCTTACCCAATGTAAACGTCATGCATAGTACTGAACAGAACAAAACGGGCCTAAATCTAAATATTATTCGCTGGACACGCCACACGTCATATGAACGTAGATAACTGGTTTTCAAGAGGACAACGACAAATGTGTATGCGGTGGTAGCGTCAATGCAGCATACAATAATAATAATAATAATAATAATAATAATAATAATATTAATAATAATAATAATAATAATAATAATAATAATAATAATAATAATAATAATAATAATAATAATAATAATTATAATAATAATAATAATTATAATAATAATAGACGTGTTATTTTTTATGTACGTATAATTTAGGTATAGATAGATTCTTATTATGTTAATCCACTCACTACATGTGTAGCTGTGCACGCGTTGTCGCGCCGATTTTCTGTTACCCGCGGTGCTCTAGCATATACTATACGCGACGATCGCGGTATTGTGTTCTTGCACACTGCACTGTTCTTCGGAGTATATTATTATAGTGATGCGGTGCGGGGTTAAAAAAAAAAATAACCTGAAGAAAAAGTGGACACCGCGCGCGCGGGTAATGGTCTATGTATAAGATGCGAAACAATCAACCCTATACCGGTGCGTAAATACGCTTATAATAAATATATAATATACGTACCGTACGGAGAGACGTGCATTGTGCAACAATAATGCTTAACGACCGTATCAAAGTCTTAATAGACTATAGCTGCTGCTGCTGTAAATGTCAAGATTTTGGCTTGCCGAACGAACACCTGAAGGGTCTTTTTCTTTCTCTATTTTTCCCCCGTCCGCGGTGTGCACGACGACGACAAAACGGACTGTGTGTGTGTGTTATTATTATTTTTTTATCCTCCGCCTGCTCTCGAGACTAGCTCATTGTACAAGATTAGATCCCGGATTATGTTACGCGCCTTTCATCATTTTTGTAATGTTTTCTTATCGAGATCTTTCGATCTATTTTTTTTTCACCTACTTTTTTTTATTTATTATTATTATTATTATTATTATTATTTGTTTGTTTTTTTTTTTTTTTATGCGCACACCCTTATCTTTTTTAGCCATTGTAACGCGCGGAGCCTCCTGCCAGCCGCAACGATTGCGCGGCGGTGGCGACGACGAAGACGACGACGACGTAAGCTGTAACCTTATACAATAATGATGATATTATTTACTGATGTTCGTTTCTCTTTTATTCTTTTCTATACACACAGTACTTCAATATACCTACATATATGGGTATTTATATTATAATATCTTACTTCTATATATATTTTATTGGATTTTTTTTTCTTCTTTTCATTCACACGTAAATCGTATACAAGTGGAATTCACGCAATATATACTCATCGTTTTTTTCTCTTTCTCTTCGTTCTCGACGTATATACAGTTACACTCGTACCGTAATATCACTAATTAGCTAATGCAGATATGCGATATACGATTTCATGTTTTACGTCGTAAGGAAATAACGGGTAAGCCGCAGTGCACGGCGTATTATTAGTAATTATTTATAACACGCGAATAGGTATTATGTGAACGCATGGCCATTATTACTAATACTCATTACTTAGTAATAATTTTAACCAGAGTATAACCGTCCAGAAGTTACAACGTTGCACAAGCTCATCATATTATTATGTGTGCACAGATAATTTTGTCAAAAGGTGGCAAAATAATGATTTTAGTTTCTTGTTTCCCTACAACCCTACAGTATGATAAATATTTATAATACTTAATTAAAACGTTGGTCATTTTTACTAATTTTTATATTGATAATGAAAAATAATATACGTCATGTAAATGTAATGTTATTTAAAACTCTTATTTTTAAGTTTTTGACATGTGTATTTATTTATCACCTATACGAACTATTGTTAATTAACGTGCAACATAATTTATTATTTATGTATCACACTATTATAATAGTATGATACATTTTACAGGTATAGTATAATATTTGTAAATCATCCAACAATTTATACTGATCTATGGGCTCAATTTTGAGCACAATGTGCAGTTGTATACATTCTGTTCATCCCATTCCATCACACCTAATGCATATGCGAAACATGTTTCAAGAGAAAAGTTTACAGGAAATGCGTGTCGTCAAGCTGCGAAAAAAAGCTCTGGAAAATATCACATGTCTATTCGGAGGTATTAACGTGCGGTTATGATCGACGTTGTCCGGAAACAGCGGAAGGCTGATACTTTGACTGTTCAAGACTTCACATTAGATACATTGATGGGTACATCCACAACGAAATACGCGCCTATATACGTTTTCTGGAACGACAAAAAACGATTCCGTAATAAAACGGTCGGCGCCGACCTTGCGAGACGGTCAATAGCGTTTTACGTATATCATCGTTTTTGACGGGAAAACTTTTATAGTAAACCCATTAGTGATTAGATGATATTTTTTAGGATGAACAGAATGCTTTTCGAATTTGAACCAAGTGGTTTTTCGCAATTCAGTCGTGTGCAAAACGTTACGCGAATCTGACAACGGTATAATAATAAATAAGGCTAGGAAAATGAAGCACTAAAAACCTACAATAAAGGAATTAAAAAATTGCCAATAATGTTACAAAAAAAAAGTATTTTAACCAGGAAAATGCAACTAAAAAAGACTTTTAAGTTTAGCTGAAAAATATCTTTAATATCAAAAAATAATTTATTAAACACATTTTTATTTGTTCACACCAATTAATTCTTAAAACTAACCACAATTTATAGATATCGAATATAAACCCCTATAGAAATTCCTATAATTAGTGTCTGCTAAATAATATTATTGTAAATTTATTGTAAATAGACATAGTAAACAAGTCAATGAATATCGTTTTCATTGTGTCTGAAGTCCAGACAGTCAACGTATTATGCAACCACTACTCTCTCGGTAGTCACTTCAAAATCTATAAGAATCTATTTTCAGAAATATTTTTTGATGAGGCGATAATATTTCACTATGAAATCACGAAATATATAATATAATAATACAATCAAAATAAATTAATAAATAATAATTTAGATAAAAATGTTCTAAAAATGTTAAATATGCGTAAAATTAACAAAAATTAATTAAAAAGCTAATAAATTGACAAAAAAGTACCTAAAAAGCATTTATTTACGAATATCATAAAAAAATCAAAAAAAGCAAAAACAAATTTGCATATTTGAACTCTGTGATGAATGAATCGAATTTTGTTTTTGATTAGCTACTATCAAAGAAAATGCAAATGCTACAAAATCCTAGCCCTAATAATAATGTATGATATTGCACTGCGCAGAAAACATTGATAGTCGGTTGAGTCTATCTATATTATTATTATGTTCGTGGATTTTGACGGAGTTACGGCCACGGGGTTTTATCAAATAATAATGTTATAATGTTTATCGCGTTCGTGTCGATTGTGTTACAAAAGAAATCGCTTGACTCACTGCAGCACCGCCATGATATCAACTTACATAATTAAATTGTATACATATTAATAACAAAACAAAGATTATACGCGGAGCCGCTGTCGGGACGATTGTTAACAAAATGGTAAGTACGGGACACGTCGTTTGATCATTATATAAACGCAAAGAAAAAAATTAAAAGTAAATTTGTCATCCGTTCTCTGCTAAATCTCACGCGTACCACACAAAGGTATAAGCGTGCGCGTGCGTATAATACGTGATACAGTCGTGAAAGCAAAAAGTATATTTTATATAATATAATAAATGGAATAAAAACCTTAATATATCACCGCCGACTGAGAAAATAATACAAGCCGCGCGCAGGGGTGTCATCGATCTTCGGCTCTCGGGGTTTAAATAACAGTAGCAGTTATATATATATCACCATTGACAAAAGAATATAAGCGACCATTCATTACGCCTACTTGAGTACATAAAAAATAACACATACACACAGCCGTGCGTGTATAATAAAAAATTGAGAATATAATACCCTCGGGCACAAGAACACTTATCGATAATGCGCTACGGATGAAAAAAAAAAACATCTTAACAACGCGTTCAAAGGGACCACCGATTCTATTATTATTGCGTCGAGTGTGCGTGATTTATACGCTCCGTTAAGTAGAAACACTTGACTCGTGTGAGTGCGTATCTTGAACGGGCCGCCGGGGGTGTCGAACAAGGGCAATCTCGTTCATCCCACACCGTATTATATACAGTATAATAATATGTCGTCTTCAAAGTCAACTAATCTTCATATTATATGCATGTTGTTATGTTATTGCTGTACGGAACGCGTACTAAAAACATTAGGTATATACTATATTATAGTATGTACTATATACGCACGAATCGCGCGCAATGCATAAATAGACGCGGATTGCAGAAATAAAAAGTCATAGAATGGAATATGATGTGCATTTTGCTTTGCTTTGCTTTGCTTTGTGGGACTGGTCTAGGCCGTTTACTAATATTCGTATATAGGTCTTAATATTCGTTTGGTGGATGGAGGAGAGTTATGATATGTATATTGTGACACTCCAGCTAAACGGCCTTTTTCAGGACCACGGAACAATGATGTAAACTAGCACCAACGAGTACAAGAACGAATAAGGACGAACGATTTTACACGGGCTTTTTCTACGAGTACGTACATTTAAAACCACACGCATTAACTACTGGTATTATTAATAAAATAATATATCATATTACAACATCAGATTAGACACAACAACTAATGAGCGATATCATGAGATAATGACGAGAATATAAATAGCGAGTCAATTTACCTTTATACCCATTTTAACTTTTACCTTCAAGTCTACATAATTATAACGTTCTATTAACGGCTATTTGGGAAGGAAGAAGCACCAGCGAAAGACATTTTATCTAACCGGACTTCGGTGCCGAACAAGCTTATTAGCATTCAGCAGTACCTCAACGGAATACGGACGTGCTTCTACTCTGCCAGTTACCTATATCAACGATAATGCAGACCATCAATGACCGACGTTTGTTTCCAGCTAATACCTGTATCGGCGATAACATGCTCGACCAACGGCCGACGTACTTAGAAGCTTTAACAGTATAACACATTCCTATTTTTCTGTTTTCGAACCTCAAGGCTCCAATAATCAAATCGGAAGTCGGAAGTCACCAAGATTAAGACGACAATATTATAACGATGAGTCGATGACAAGCCATGAAATTACCTACCTGCGTGCTGCATCAGTGATAACGCGGACGAGCCCAACGGTTTCTCAGCTACCAGATTTCATCTGCATGCCTGTATCAACTAAGTGCGATAAGTGGACTGTGAATTGCGGCCAGACTTTTTCCGACATTGTCGACTACATTCGCTTCGGTCAGACTATAGTTGTGACCTAAAAAGGCCCTTTTCAGGGCCAATAACTAGTGGTACTCTTGGAATTTGAATTATCTTTGAGTCACTCGACAGATCTACCATATATGTTGAAGAGTAGTAAATAGTAATGAATCATTTGCTTGGAAAGCATCGCATAAGATATCCCAAAAAAAAGATGCAAATGCATTGAAATCCGAGCCCTAGTAATGATTAATGAGTTTTAATTATTAAAACTTAAAAGTGAACCGACATATAAAATCTGTGGTTAAAATGAAAAATTTGGTGGAAAAAAGAAATCGGTGATTATCTAACCACATTGGATCGATTTTTTTTTTTTTGCATATTGGAGGTTTTTTGTGTTGTCTCGTGCATTTTATACAGGCAATCACAGTACATAGTTAATAATTATAAATTATTAGTTAAATTTTACTTCTTCAGGCGTTTACTCAATACGAGTGTGACATCCCATATACCATACAACTCCTTTTTTACTTTCATTTCGAAATGAGGTACCCAAACGCCGCGTCGAAACATGTTTTAAAAGTTTACCGGGTAAATGTGACTAGTAAAACTCAAGCGATCTACCAAACTAGTTTGTGTTCTACATAGTTTACTAACTGCAGGAGTAAAATATCTGTAATACAACTTTTGTTATCCATGCTACATAAGTATCCCAAATTCTGTAAAAAGAATGTCCTGTCAAAAAACACAATTTTGAATGACACGACGATAATTAATAAAGTACAAATACATTTACATACAAATTATTTTTAGGCAAAGCTCCTGCTAGTTTGCGTGTTTTTCAAAATTTGATCACATCCAAAAATATTGGTTTAGTTGCACTTATACGAGTGCAAGTTAATTTATCGTATAACGTTTACACGTGATTTCCGTGTAGATCCGAATTCGTACGTTGGACTGGATTAGTTTTACCGACACATGCATATTTCTCTACACAACGTTATTAACGTTTATTTATATACGAGTATGCATGTCATTATATATTGTAAAACACGATAGGTGTACAAGTAATCGGAGACCTGCACTCCGTTGTCGGTGCGTTATCGATATGTTATACGTGTAAGTTTGTTACTCAATTATAAAAACGTGCTCATAAGTCTATTCGAAATTAACACCTAATATCCATACATGTGGATTAGGAGATATAATATATCTGTTAAGCTGTAATATATTGTTTAAATTTTTGCGTTTTAATAAAATACATGAAAATCAACCGCAGTTTTCTCGAATACGTCGTTGTTCACGAAATGCGATTTTAACATGATTTCAAAACAAATTAGGAGATGTCGAAAAATGATAGCTGGTTATTGACAATAACCTATAGTTTTTCCAATAATAGCCATATTATTGTTGTATCGGGCCGCGGGTATAATGCTCTCAGGTCTGTTTTGTTTATACATCTACGTATACGTCAAGTTGAATAACGTAACGTGAGCCGTGACTTCTGTTTAGGAGATCGCGTGTAACAACTATAACAATATTGTCGTACGAGTTTTACTGAAAACGTAACATATTATACCGAACCCCGGCTGCACGTTTAGGCCAATAGAACATTATCTTTACTGCGTGAAAAAAAAGTGTTAATAACGTATTTAAATGCATGTAAATACATAAAACGTGCATACACACATACACACACACACACACACACGATGTATGCACATGTGTACCGCGGGGAAGATATAAAGAATACAATAAATCGGTAAATTTATTACGTCCAAGGTGCCATTATAATTTAAACGTTCTCTGTCAGCGTGTGAAATAGGTAATAAATTATTCGTACGGTCTAGGTAGACGCGTACACATACACACACACCTACATGTATATTATATGTATTATAAACACTCTTGTTCTATACGTACGTATATAATTTACGTTATCGTTGCACGCGCGCATGTATACAACGACCGGCAGCATGGAGAGGAATAAAAAACACGCTGTAAATAACCACCGTCGATGGAGCAGTGTGTACACACCCGGGCGTTGATAGCAGTCGAAATGTTCCCTGAGGTAAGCCGTCTGCTGCGGTTTTGTGTAGCGGCCTCTGCACCAACAACCACGTCGCGGGGGTAATCCGAAGCTAGGAAACGCAGAACAATAATCGGTAAAACTCGCTTAAGACGCTCTTCGAGGGATCTACTCAAAAGATCATATATTATGCAGGAAGAGAAAAAAATAAATACATTGAAATATTGAATGGTTAAAATATCGAGCTTATTCATACTTTTTTATTTTTTGAACTTACATTTAACGCGCATCTAATGCAACAGGTTTTTTTCCCGTTAATACACTCATTATTATTGAACACGATAAAACCGTACGTATAATGCACGTATTTCTATATAGTTTATCAGCGATTTCCTTTTGTTGTTTTTCCCCTACAAAAAAAAAAAACTTCGTCTTGGTTTTTTTTTATTGTTTGCTTTTCCGAGATCGATAGCGCTTTACGTTTTACACTAATGAATCTGTGTAACAACAAGACGAAAAGTTGTCGGCGCGCAGTAGGAAATTAATACCGATCGGCTGTCTTTACGTCGTTATACACTCGGATTATTATTATTATAGACTATTATAATGTTAATATCCACTGCGGGAACGAAGTATTATAATATAGAAACACTTAATGAAATATTCTATTATACGGCGTTGAGGCGTATACTTTGTAAAATATATAATGCGTATTATGTATACCGTCGCGTTGTCATCGGACACTTTCGTAGAAGAAACCACAAGAATTTGTCGTCAAACGCCTCAGCCACCGCCACCGCGTTTGGTTCTAGAACTCACTCGTATATATTATACATAAACAACAGGTGGCAACAGGAAGTGTGCTATCGCGGCGTGCAGACCGCATCGGTTTGGATAACTTTCACACGACTCGATGTACCCCCGCGAACCACCACGTGTATTTATTATTTCTATTCGAAACTGATCTATATAAAATATTATATCATATCCTATAGGTATTATGTACTCGTATATGCTCGATATGAACTCGGATTCGAAATTAGTCGGATTTTCGGTTCAAAACAACCTGTATATCCAGTATACATCACCCATGCCGCCTCGAACCAATTTAAATATTTTTTTCTCAGTTACTATTTATAGTATGTAATTTGTATGAATTTTCATGACCTTGGCGATTTATCGTTATTAAGAAAAATAATTGCAATATTTTTGACAATGTCACCATGCAACCAATGGTAACGCTCGCGGAAATATGAAAACTCACGATCACATGTGTAAAACAACACGATGCGTGCCACTATGACGTTTCGAGTGCATTTTCCTCTCGCAGTAAAACGACCATTATTAGATATTATTAGTATCTTGTGTTTTACACACATAATATCTGTCTTCTGTGAATTTTACTGGTGTGCGATAGTGGACTTTGATGAAGTGTGACTTGTTCAATGATTTGACGCTATGAAAAACCCTTAGCAGTAGCGTTTTAACTCGCATTCAAATCGTTATTATTACACTCACATTTTTCAAGGAATATAAAAACTGCCCCCATAAACCGAATGGAATACCGGAATGCTAACATCAAGAGGTGTTTTTAGCTTTGTTAACATGCCCAATGACCCAATGCTCATAATGCTGCGAATTGCTGCTCATGTTAACCGGTGGCCACATAAATCACAATCCACTGTGTTATGATGACTTTTAGAGTGACTATTTAGCAAATTTTTTTTTCTCCGAATGAACAAATGGAGTTTTCAGCAATAGGTAACTAATGTCCGCAATTTGTATTATTCAATGTAAACGGTACGATCAATTTTTATTTTTCAATTATCATTTATCATTTAACGTAAACAATGGATTGTAAAGGGTTTCAAACGACACACACACACCGCGGATAACTGTTCATAATATTATAAACGAGTACCTACGATACCGAGGTCGATGTTTGCAATAGTTCTATTGTAATATGGGTGCGATTGCCCGAGAACGACCCGTGACAACGTAGCACCTTTAAAATATATTCTCGCGTGGAAAAACCGTCTGTATACGGAGACGGCGGTATGTGAGATATAGATCTGACGAGCCAGTCGCATGTATGGCTACGTATAACGCGAGTCTCTGCATAATACACGATGACGACGACGTCCGCGGATTTCGACGGACAATTGTTTGCGCCCGACGAGAAAGGATTGCCCGTATACGCTGCAGCAGTGCAGCGGGTGTGCATACAAAAATGGTTTTGATTGACTGGTGTCGCTTCGTACGGCGTGTAGATACGTGTTTGTTATAAATCGAGTTTATTAGTACAAAAGGATAAAGGATTAGATCTGTGCGTGTGTTGAAAGGTTGGAAGGAGGGTGAACAAACAAATGGACACCGACGAAATATTGAACTCTGCAGGATACATAGAATATGATACTCGAATGACGTACCTATACTGCTTCTAAGCGTACCTAATACGTAAATGCATTTACGTACAAATACTATTCATTTAACGAGAACGATTTTTTTAATTCTAATGTTCGACTCTATTTAAGCGATTATACACCCTTACATTTATCCAACACGTGTTTCGTGTTATATTTATAATATGGAAGATGCTGTGACATATGCCAACGAATGACGTTTATCAAACTGCAAACTTACAACTCGTCAACATTTGGGATTTAAGTAGAGTTGACAATTAATTAAATATATAAAAAAAAAACAACGATATATAGGTCCCATCACCGGGGGTAGATTCCGACTGAAATGTATGGAATTTTCTATGATTACCCCATATTAAGTAGGAAATCTACGTCAAAAATGTCAATAGTATATTATAATTTATAATATAGTGATAAATATATGTATATTTTTTTCAACACTATAGATTTTAAATGCAATTTGATCAGAATTTAGTTTGGTTCATCAAGATCGATATATTCATTTGAGTGATTATACATGGTTACTTCTGCACGGAAAATCGCCTAAGGAAAAATATGTATACTCATTAGAGCTACAGTTTTGAAATATTTTATGGTATTTTTAATTGAATCGAAATAATAATACCAAAAAATGTATACGAAATCATTACGCGTTATTATAATACATAAACATGCAATTAAATTCGATTCGTAAAAGCTATTTAAAATTGTTTTAACTTCGACATGTTTTTGTTTTGGGTACAAGTACCCGATAACTTTTTTTTACAGATTTTGCGTTACCGTAGAACTGCTGATTGGTTGGTTTTTATATATTATATACAAAAATAAAAAAATACGAGTAATTACTATCCAATATTCAATTTTATTCTGTGATGAAGTGGAATTTTTTTTTTTTTAAACTTGATTTTTCATGTAAATAATACGGCAGTAAATAATATTATTTTTAAAAGTTTTTTCTTTAACAAAAAGCTTTTGTTCACAACATAAAGTCGAAGCTTAGTGTTGGTTCGATAACTATAAAGATAAAAAAAAAAGAAATAAGACGAGAGAAACAGATGAGTTTGAAACAAGAAATTCGATACTTAAGGAAAACCTAAGGTAGGTACACCTTATACATTATTCTCGTAAACATAGGATGACGCTATCTACGATATTTTTCAACTTATTATTATATTGAATACTCGTAAGCAGGTATGTTAACAGTGCATAAAACTTAATATCAATAAATTGGTTTTAAAAAATTGGCAAAACATACGATAACGTTGAAGAGTAATATTTTTATATGCGTTCTTTGTTTACCAGAGTAGTACTATATTAGCTTTAACGAAAATGCTCGTGACGTACGCGTTTGATACAGTGGTTGCCGGTCGTGGTGTTTGAAAAGAAATTTTCGTTCCATTCTAAAATATATGTATATAACTATCAGTATACTTCGTAGTTATGTGCATTCGTATATACGCGATTGAACGAAGCGATCGTTTGATCAAAAAATAAAAATAGAAGCCAGACATCAGCAAAAAATTGAACAACAGACTTGCACCATTGACGACTAAAACTCCCACGGCTGTTGGTTGAGTCCCTATCTCTTCCGTCTCTAAGACTGTAAGGCTCTATTGAGCTGACTTTCATCTAATGGAATAGCGCGTCATAAAATACTAGCGATGCTGGGTTGAGAAATCGATTTTGGTTTAAATTGTTGTGCAATATTGTTTATTTGTTTTTCTCAATTGATCGGAAAAATATTGAGGAATACAATAAATGACCTCCCAAAGTATCGGAACTAAACACTATAATAATATCTCATGATTGTGATGATCAGCAAATCAGAGATACAACCTCCTTCATGGTCAAAGTCGTGATGCACATGCGGATATAAAAAATAAAAAATGAAAATAAAAACACTTCATGGTAAAACCAATACATTTATCGTTTCATTCAAAATCTAAAAACAAATCAACACGCAATTATGAAAACTATAATTAAGAACACGTATTTTATTAATTGTTAGGGATAATGAAAAATAAAACCACCCAATAAATTATATACGCGGCGTAAGGTTGTTCACGCATTAATATCGGACGTGCTCGAGTTGTCGCGTAATATCCAAACACGTTGCGATTAATCCGTATGGATGTGTAGCCAATTTATAATGAGTGTACACTCGGCAATAAAATTTCGGCATCACAATGTGCATTCCACGTGAAGGCACACGCAGATTTTCGGATCCGGACCGCGGTGGGTTGTTCCGCGTCGAATTAATCAATAATAATATACAAGTACAACAGGAGATTTGGCTATATCGATTTAGTGTATAATTTTTACTTTACGCAAATCGGTACCTACATAATATTGCTATTTGGCACCGCGAACACACGGGTGGTATAGTCGCGTATACGTATACTAATATAATATTACACCGTTTCGAAGTACCTATGCATATTATAATGTAATATTGTTCGCGTCGAACTGGTTTCATTCGACGTGTATATATATAGTTTTACCTCCGCGCGTGTGCTGTGAAATTAATTCGTCCGTTCGTTATACACGTTTATTTTATTTATTTTCCATCTACGGTCGTATATAATAATAAAATCGAATAAGCGATTGCGAACGTCTAACCGTTATATGACGTACGCACACGCGCGCTCCTCCTCCGACCTTCACAGTATAATATTATTATTATATAAACGCACTGCATATATTTTATATATGAATACAATATGTAATATTAAATAAAGGTTTGACTTTTATGTACGTAAACGACTTTGAAAAATATGTATTTGTTTGTATTATTATCAGAGTGTGCGTGCATGTGCGTGCACCTACCCACCTACATACTGTACGCGTGTGTTGGTGTTATGGGTGGTATTTGACAACGTGATATAAAAACCGATACACAATGAAACCTCTAGTCGGTAATAAAAATAAAAATAAAAATAAAAAACACATACGTATATCTGTAAAGGTGAACGCCAAACGCAACTGTGCCACTTCACGGGTATCTTCGGGCGTAGGATATCGATTTCAGTTATACGCCGAGTACGCGCGCGCGCATGTGTGGCGTACGCATACATAATATTACAGTTGCGTACGATCGTATACGAGTTGTGTGTACGTGAGTGTACGTGTTGTACAGGGTGGTTGTGTGTTTCGACGAGAAACTGCAAACAAGGGTATGCTAAAAATAGACGAAAACAAATCGATTTCTCCTTCTGCATGTATAACATATACACATATATATATATATATATACATACATAGGTACATACCTATATCTCTCTCGTTCGGGCTTGTTGGCCGGTCTGCTGACGGACTTGAATATATAGCGACACATTCACTGCAAAATATTGCGTTTTTATAAAACCTTGAATATTCATCTCTGTAGCAGTCGGCCGCCGTTATTGAAAAAATAAATCCAAATGTATATCGACACCGTTTTTATAGACAATACTTACGGCAACGTGTCGATTGCCGCAGACCAACATTGTACGAATAGAACACGCGAAAACGTCTATCCGTCTAAGAGTTTCCGAGATATGAACGAAACGCGTGAGACTAGCGCTGTATACATTATAATTTATAATACTGTATCAATAGGTATCCGCTCGCGCGCGTATATTTAATGTTTTCGAGAAAAAATGTATATATATATATATATATATATATACGATCAAACGGTGGGATCCGTGTTTTTCTTACATTTTTTACGCACGCACGCATTCGTTGTTTTCGTGTACCCGTTAGGATACGGAGGCCACGACCACTTGCAATACTGTGTTCTCATTGTTGTCGACACATTCGATGGTAATGATATTATAATTTATTGCTAACGGTCGCGCCATCCAGTCTGCGGCCGTTGGAGGACGAACGTGAAATTAGAGATTGGTCATCGCAACATTATTATATGTATACATAATATAAGCACACGGGACACGACGGCCATAACATGTTATATAGCCATAGTAATAATACTCTACCTATACGGACACGACACAGCACGGCGACTACCATTGCTGATACACAGAGCTACCTGCGTCGTAGTAATAGTAATTATAAAAATGATGACATTAAAAATGCTAAAAAAATATCGTTAGTAATAATAGTAATACAAACTTATTATGATCAAAATAATGATAACAATATGACAATATTAATTGTAATAATATTAGAGCATACACGTTTTCCCCGTAAATTGTGACGAGATTCTAACAATTTATCCAATACCTAAATTGTGGTTTAAAGTTCAGAGTTTACATGTAGTTAATTTAAAAGTGCATCGATCGTGGTACAAAATCATTATGACCATAAATACATGAAAAATAAAAGATTTTGGAGAATAGGCTGATCAGAGGGGTGTACTAGTACCTGAAAACTTTGATAACCTATACACACGGATAAAATTTTGGTTTAATTAATTTTTTTCGTTTTAAATCATTTTTTTGTTCCGGGATTCTTAAGACCTTTCGACACCACCGTGTGACTGCACAACCACACAATTTTTAAGTTTTAAATGTTGGCTGGAAAAGAAAATCCTTTCGGGAAATATCATGCGATTTTTCAACTATAAAATCCATCGTACTATTGACAGAAGGAGTTCTTGCGAGAGTTTTCAAATCGTCCGGGAGACACGTAATTTTTCCATCATGCATGCAACTAGATGTATTATTCGAGCAATATTAGAACACAATTTCTGTTCTCGTTTTTGAGATTCGAGAGAGGGTCTCGAGATCGACCTATAGCCCAACCCTGTCGATCCACTTAACAGAACCGTCACAATTGTGTGCAAGTTAAATTTAAAACAAAAAATATGATTCCCTGTTTTAAATAACACCCGAAAAAATCTTTTGAATAAAACGATTTTGAGATTTGTGAAGTTTTGGCTGATCTCAATGAAGAGTTAAAAGTTAGAGATTTTTGTATGTTAACATGTCTTCATTTGTCATTTATTTTTTTAAAATGTGCAAGGATAATTTTGAATAAATATTATTTGTTCTATATATAAGACTATATTTTTTCTAGATAAATATTATCTTGGGTGTAGAATTGATCATTTGGAAACACTATTTCCAGTAATTATTTTCCTGGTCGAATCGTTTTGTCTGGTCTTAACGTATTGCGGCTAATGAATAATAATATATTATAGGACTTAACGTGTCGTTGAATGATTGTGACTGTACTACTGTAGCAATGACTGCGACAATGCATGGCGGGGAAGAGAATTTTTTCAATTTTCGATTTTTTCAATGTTAGACCTCACCTGTTGAACAAAAAAAAAAATATTCTACCTAATGTATTTATATTTACTAACAGTCGTGCGAACTGATATTTTAAGCTAATAAAAAGCTTAAAGTCAGTATAGGATTACCGGTATTTTCAATCACACATATTATGCGGCATCACTTATTGCGATGATATTCAATTGGACAAACGAATAATAACAATCGCATTTTGAAATCGTTCGGCACGTTTTGTTAAAAATACATAGGCACTATAAATCGTGGGATTTACATGCAAGGATATATGTTTCATGTATATTAATTCCAGCCGTTTGAACTGATGTGTGTGCGCAGTGTGTGGTTTGAAACTTTTTTTTAATCCTATGAAAAAACAATTAACGGAGTTGCGAACAATAAATAATGATTCTCTTGGATATTCTTATCGATATTGTATAAGTGTAAGTGTGTGACAATTATTAAACGATTTTATTGGTTATTTAGTTTTGCTACAAAAATTCATAAAATGCACAATAATCCACTGCATTATAGTACATTATATTTTATAATTAACACGGATTATTATTGAACTCATAATCGGCCATTCGATTTAATTTCTTTACATTAATATAATGGGTCATCATTTGGTTGAAATCCTTAAACAATAAATATATATATATTATGTATTCGGGCATACCTATAATAATCATCCGGACGTAATGGTTTTTAAGAAATCAAAATAATATTATCATTATTCGAGTTCAAACTCGTTGATATTCTAAGATCCATCAAGCAATGGATTAAAGACCATAATAATTATATAATATATAATTGATCACTGTATTACGTTATTAATAAGAAAATTCATGGTGTATCGAGTGAATTTAAAAGCCTGTATATAAAAAAAAAAAAAAACTATAAGTGTTTGAGAAATATTAGTATATAATTGAATTATAAGCGTTTTGTTTGATCATCCTGAGTATACCATCGTAGTGGCTCTAGTTTTGACTATAGAGCAAATAATTTCTTTTTTTTTTTTTTATTAGAATAAAGGCCGCGACGACTTAGGCCATTGGCCTGACAGTGACATTTTACATTAAGTTATACAAAATGGCATAAAATACATTAAACGGATTACATATAGATACAATAATAATAATAATACAAATACAATAATAATAGATACTGTTTATTGCTGAAAATAATAATTATAAAATAGTTTAATAATAATATTTAAAATGAGAAATATTTGGATTGATACACTACAGAAGAGGTCATATTATATTGAACATCATAATTTAAAAGTTTTTTTTTTTTTTTAAATCCCTTTTGGGCATTCAAAATAACTGGAATTTATTACAGTAATTCGTTTCAACGGGTAAACCATTATTTGCCATTAAAGACAAGATGAGTTGTAACAATAATAATCCCTAGATTTTATTGACTTTATATAGTATATTATTATCGATGTAAATAATGATGGACATTTTGACCATGTCATACATAAATCGTTCGAATTTTATAGACCTACAATAAAAATTTATAAACTACCTAAATGTTTTTATTATATTTATATTATGGAATATTATTGGTAAAATGCTGTATTCGATTTTATTCTGAACACCTACTTCAACTGTTATAAAAATAATATAATTATATTTATTGTATTGTTGAAAGTCTGCACTGTTGCAGTTCCTGCATTGAATATAGTTTACATCTAGTCGAGTCTACGTAATATTATGTATATACACACCTTATGTGTATAATTAATGATGTACGTAGGTGCCTACGTATGTATGTACGTCATCTCTACGGACTCCACGCCGTATTATATATTTTATTACAAGAGACCGCGCGTGGTGGTACAATGATTCGGGTTGGAAAACAAGTGTTCTTTAATGCATCTATTTAAAAAAGAAATTAAAAAGTCTACACCGTGTAATGGTATTTTAAATAACTTCCGGCTGTACTCGTATTAATAACAACAACAACACTGTGAACAGAATAGGCGTAGAAATCCGGTGTAGCGGGGAACCACATATATACGCCCCCATTAAGCAACGGTCATATTACGCTATTCTTTTATATTTTTTTTGTGTACTATTTTCATTATTACTATTAAAATATCGTATAAAAATTAACTTCATTTTATATTATATATATATATATATATAATATATTTTCAGCAAGTTAACACACAAGCTCAAATTAATAGGTATGTAACATTATAATGGCGTGTATAATATTTTATAGTTGGTGATGAAAAACAATTTCCGGTATATTTTGTTGCGCCAGTTTTTCCTTTTTATTTTGTGTTCGGTTACGCGTATTAACAAATAATAATATTTCAAATGCTATTTTACACTCAGCACAATATTTAAAATATATTATAAGTTGAACCTCGGCAAGCCTTCGAGACGTCTCTAGCCTGAAACTGTAGTCCAATCGTCACGGAAATTTTCTTCGACTTTGATCGCTGAGTTTTATAGAGATGACGTAAATAATAGAAATCAAATCCACTTATTAATACATACATATATATATATATATATATATATATATATATATAAATTAAACAGCCACTTGATTACGCGAACTTTTTATTTACGACTAAGAGCACATTGAACACTTGTCGGATGACACGTTGCTATATATTTTATATACTGATAGACTACCTAAAACTTGAGCCACCGTATAATTAATATTTTACAGTACAAAAGCTCAATAATATAACTTGGCGCAGACGGATGAAAAGTATTGTTGGAAATATGAATGTAAAACATTAAGTCACATGGATTTTAACGTCTTTCAGTTAATTCAACGTTTTATTCAGAAATTATCTTATCACGGTGGAAAAATAATGGAAATAAAAAATAAAATATATGGAAAAATAAAATCGTAAAATTGAACTACATTTTATTAATTTTTTTAATTACATTTTCATTATCATTTACATGTAAATTTTATAATATAGCTTAAGTGTAAAAAGAACAATTTCATATAAACGATTTAACATATTACATATTAACAATAACTTTCAATTGCTGAAGAACCTGACTTCATCTGGGGGATATTTAACTATTTCATGTTAGAGCAATAATTAAAATGTTGAAGGAAAAAATAGATTCAGGTTGAAAAAAGTGACGTACCATTTGGTGCAGTCGAAAAGTCATATTTTTTGATCACATATGGTTGTTGTTACGATCGGAAACTGCAATTAAAGAAATATAATATTTTTGGACAGTAATATACGATGAGATAATACATCGTCCGAGAACGTGAAGCACTACATTATACAATATAATTATGTGACTTACACAATCACATTTATAACAAATCTGTTGCACCTTGTACATACATAGGTAGTTAATTTTTAAGTTCAACCGTGTTCACTTAAGTTTAATTTTATTATTTTCAGCATATTATTTGCCTAATAATGTAAACTAGTAAGTGAGCTTTATAACCTTTTTCTTACCAAACAAACAAACAATTCAGTGCAATCTATTATATTGAGCTTTTTACATGACTAGTAAATAATGTTTCAAAAAAAAAAAATCGTGTATAAGGATCACCGATACCGATCACGGCAGGTACCTACTACCTAATTAACCTATATTGTAAAATGCCAAGTACTTATGTTCCGTACATTGTTTAATAAATATAACATAATATATATCTGACAATATGGCTGATTTACATGGATATTATACTTTGTAGTATACCTATTATTAATATAATTATTATTGATTTTAGTTAATTTTTAATTTAATAAAAACTCGGAATTGATTGTACATCAATTAATTACACAACATGTATTATGTATTTGAGGCATATAGTAAGAGTCGTAAGTTTAGCATGATTTTGATTATTTTGCATATTTTATTTTATATATTTCAGTCTTAGATAGAAATTAATTACATGATGTCTATATTCAAAATATCAACATTTCATTTTGTATGTATTTGCTTGTTTGGTGATTTTGTTCCAAAATATAGAAAAAAAATAAATCGGTGGTTTCATATTATAGATCCAATATAAGTTGATTATTATATACTTAAATATATAGTGTACACAAATTATCGTTTGTTTGCTGTCGGAAATTCGACGTAGGTAATCAATATAATTTTTAATTAATATAAAGGTTCTAGATTACACTTATGTATTATGTCTATATGTTAGAGTTTACCGCATAATATTACACCATAGTATTGCGGCAATTAATGTTTTCGGGACGCTGTTTATAGTCGTATACGTATTTTTATCACGCACGTGGGCCGCGTAGACATCGCCTGCCACTGTAAATATCCCATACGTTGACGCGCAGGTACATTTTTAATAAACATCGTACACTTAGTCCGGGACCGACCGACAGCGTGTATTATTTTGATTCGGCATTGATTCGTACCCGATGATGGCTGACGTGATGCGACGCGATGGGAGAGCAATGCGTATTTTTGTTGGTTTTTCGTTGTTTTCTTTTCCACTCCACAATAATGATGGCTGGTGCGTGTAGGTACACAGTACGTCGCGCGTATAAAAGATCTCGATTCCCCCTATTGTTATAATAGTGCAAACGGTTATTTTAGTCTTATCGATTTATCGTCACGGTTTTGTCCGTGTACGCCGGTCTTATATATGTATAAATATATATATATTATATAAAAACGAAATCTAAGAAAGAAAAAAAACAATGTATAATAAAAATAAAAAAATATCGAAGAGACCAACAAAGTGAAGAGTCCACCTTGGGTGGATTTCCACTCGAACGAGCAGCAAGCGTTCATAGGGTTTGATGTTTGGCAGGCGGTTGCCCGAAAAAAAAAATCAACCAGTAAGCACGGTCTGTTGCTCCTGTCTACTAAAACCCACAAACAAGCTTAGTGCGTATATAATATGCCGTACATCGTGTATAGACTTGATTTCAAACTTGGAGAATATTCCTTATTTTTTTTTTCCCTCTCCGCTCGTCTTATACACACACATATGTTCGTTCGTTATTCGTGCGTGTGTGCGTGTGCGTGTGTGTGTGTATGTGTGCATAATATATACACGCATAACAGAAGTAATACTGCTGTAAATAATTCCCAGAGCAGTTATAATATGTAGAATGAACGTGTTTCTTTTTTATTCTAACATCTCTCTTCTCTTTTCCGCCGCGATCCGATCGAACCTAATTCATAAAAATATAAAATAATATATTTTTTTTCCCATTAGCGCACGCGTCGTGCACTCACGTGACAATCGACCTCACCGGGAGCAGTGCAGTGCAGTGCACTCACGGAAGTGTGCGTATACAGCATTTTACTATACGCTGCAGCGTGGACAAAGCACATAATATAATACTAATAACACAACGTCAATGATTATGTATATAAATATAATATACTTAATTAAATTTGCATTTATGATCAATGGTTAATGTCATATATCAGCACATTGATTATTTTATATTGCATGCGGCGATTGTAGCGGAAAACTTATTAACATATTATATAAACGCGTATATAGGAAACTGTTGCTGCCGATTGCGTATACGTATTTATACAGCTGTTCGAACCATACACATTTTCCGATTTTCTTGTGTAATTTAAACGTTACGGCCCATTTTAATGTAAGATCAATAAAAATATAATATATAAACGTGTTTCTATATTAATAACTAAGGTTTGGATTTGAAGGCAAATGCCTTTCTTTTATTAATCATAATAGAAAAATAATTTTTATTCAAAAATGTGTTTCATTTAATTTCTTAGACGATGGAACCTTTTTTTTTGCTTTTTTACTTATAAATGCCTATTATGTGTTTAATTTTTCAAATTTTATAATTTTATACACAGCTTGCGTATTATCGCTACAAATGGGTTTTATTATTCGCAATATTTATCAATATCGTCTTATCGAGTATTTGGTATGGCCATAAAATTACCCGTACACCTATTTAAAGATGAAGATATGTTCCTAATGCGTAGATTCAAGATTGTTCGTCAGTCCGCCCGCATTTGTCGATCGCAATAATTGTCTTTCAATAATTTTTCCACACGTTTATTTTATTCTGTTTTTTTAATTATGCCAAAAATTAAACAAAATCACAATTCCAAGTTGAAAAAGTATGTTTCAGAATTCGGTGAAAATATTTTTTCAACCGATGGATTAATTTTATATTGTAAAATTTGTGACGTCAAAGTGTCAAGTGAGAAAAAATTCCATATCTAGCAACATATCGGAAGAGATAAACACAAAAATGTACTTGCAGAAATTGAAAATAGTAAAAAAATTCAGCCTTTCATTAATAAAAATACCATTAAGTCAGGTTTCAATTACGATTTGTGTAACGCGTTGGTTGCGGCAAATATCCCTACGAATAAATTGAATAATGACGTTTTTAGATCTTTTTTATCAAAGTATTGCAATAAAAATATTCCATGCGAATCGACATTACGAAAAGGTAATGTTCACTATTTTATTTTGTAGTATATTTATGAATTGCCTTTTTATATAAATTAAATTCCTTTTTTGCCTTTTTTTTTTACATTTTAAATGCTTTTTTTATTGATTATATTGCCTTCAAGTCCGAACCCTATTAATAACTATAAAACCGTTGTTGGTGATTTATATTGTATTTTACTAAGTACATAATATAGTCTCATATCGATAATATTTAAAAACCAAAACTGTTTATATATGTCTCAATGACGAGTATAGGTTTTTGCACGTGGGTTATCTTTTTTAATTTTTCAAGATATTCCAAACTTTATGCGTTATAACTCATAGGCGTGTCCAGACAGGGAGGCACAAGACATTTTTAAATCAGCAATACCTTTTTTTTAATTTATAAATGTAGTTTTATATAGATATAAGAATTTTTTTAAACATAATTACGACAAAATTTTTATTATTTTTAAAAAACAAATAGTTTTTCTAAATAATAAAATGTACCTACTTTTTTTTCCTGGCATATTTTTGTTGGACACAATCCGCCGGGGGGGGGGGGCGGTTCCCACCCGGCTACCTCGTAAACACGTTAATGTTATAACTTTAATATTAAGTACGATTTGGAGTGAATGTATACATTTTATTGCATAATTCTTGCTAGTTTTTCAGCTTCATAAGTTTTGATTGTTCTATAATTATGTCACAACAACTACAGAATGCTTATAATATTGATATAGTACAAGTACCTATAACAGTTGAAAATGGAAATCATACATACTCAGCAACGATAAGATGGAAAAATGCAAAAACCGACGATAGTTTCATTATTAGTTGTTGAAAAGGACAAACACGTTTTGATACGTTTTCGATTGAGTTTTGATCAACAATTGTCTGATAGTGAAAATACGTTAATTTGTGTATAATACTTATATAATATTATAATCAAAATATTAGAATAATACATAATTAGCATAATTATTTTTACTATACACTATACACTATTAATTAATATAATGAATTATATATTATACTAAATTCATATTGTCAGTTATTGACGTATAAAAAAGTAGCTGAAATATTTGGAAATCAATCATTTTAAAACTAAATTCACGACTAAGTCCGATTTATAGTCAGTAGAAAATTTGTAACAATAATGATGAGAAAAGATACACGTCGTAACTCGTAATACAGTTGTATATACTTCTTTGAGTCAATTATCATGTTGAATAATTGAATGTATATACCTAATCAATGAAAAATAAATAATAAATGAATACGAAAATTGTAAAACAATATGGCACAATATGTAATAAAAACGCAAAATGCATAAACAACAGATTTCATGCTTGTTGTGCACGGCGACAGAAGTATGCAAAATTAAAGTTCGTATAAACTTGGAACGAGCAGCTAAATTAGAATAACAGGTTTTTAACATTTTTTTATATTTACTGAACAAAATCAAATATATATATAGGTACGTGCAAAGTCAATAACCGATTGTCGTCGTACTCGTATCGCTATCTTTTTCACAGCCTACGATTATAAAAGTCGCGATTGTACGCGTTTTCTCTGTGCCGGCTGTTGGTGCGGTGTTCAAACGGTTTTCGGTGTCAAAAAAAAAATAAAAAAAATAAAAAATACGTAAGTATACACACGTCAAGACCCTCTTGGAGAAAAAATTAAATATTAATAACACAAAAGCGTTGTATATAATGATAATAAATCCGATTTTCATCCCCTAGCGTCATCGTCCCCGCACACAGTGAATGCAGTGCGCGCGCGCGTTGAAACCGATTATGGTCGGTAAAATAGGGGTGGGTCGGATACAGGGGGGGGATACGATAATTATTATTATTGTACACTTATCATACGACATCGACGATGATGATGATGAACCGTCGCGTGCATGTATAATATACGTTTATTAAATGATAATATGTATACGCATATAGTTTGCTGCGCGTGGTGTGCGTGCGAGGTCTTATCCGTGGCGACGTATTGTCGCACCCTAGGGACCGTTTATCCGCGAGTCCACCATATTATAGAACGTTAAATATACACAATAACACGACGGCGACGACGACGATGTATTTACGGCGCTTGGGGAGAAAAAAAAGGGCGTTCGGGATCACGATGTATATCTCTCATATCGTGTGCGTCCGTATACTCGCCATAATATAATAATACGCTGTATACGCACTGGCAATAGCCCCCTATTTTCACCGCACTCGATCGCGTATATATATACTTGTCTAATGTGTATATGCGAGGGGTAAACTCATCGTTGGGGCACGTCAAATTGACCGAATTGCCCACATCCTTTCCCTCTGCTATTATTATTGTTTTTTTTTTTGTCTTCTTTTCGCTTCTTTTCTGGGGGGAGGGGGCGATACGCATCGCCGACACCGCGTCGCAACATGGCCGGCGAAGCCTCTCCGGGCGTCAATTCGACTATGTTCACGCCGCCGCGCCGCCTGTCGTCATTGACAACACCGAATACATATATTACTAATATATTTATACATATATATTTGTGAATGCGTGTATAAATAACTGCACCTATTGTGCGCACGAAATAAGGGTTAGAGTCGAGCGAGCAATAGATACAATATTTCACCCCTGGAAAATAACGAAAAAAAAAAAAAACCGTAATAAAAATAACCGTATAATAATTATATATTATGTGCTCGCGATTCCTCGATGACGCACTAACACCGCCCACGTATACAGTACCGTCTACGCGAACATATTATGCTGTTGGATCGATGATGGCGATACTCTAACGCACACTACTATAATATGGATGTCTGATAGGTACGGCAAAGATACGTGTACACATGTACTTATAATGTATAGCATTCTCGGCCGAGAGCGGAAACAGTTGTTTATGTTTGATTTTTTTTTTTTTTTTTTATTCTTTGATACAAACGTTTTTCCGCGAGGCTTACACACGCGGCATTCCGTCGAATTGAATTCGAAATCAATACGGCGCCGAACTGGTAAGTTTAGCCGTCGTCACGTTAACCACCTACATAATATTATGACGTCATGTATTATCGGTGTTTATAGTTTTTCGTCCATCTGCCGTCGCCACGGTTTTTTTGCAAATGTAACGCGACCTTCTGCACCATTATATATATGTATGAAGTCATATTTTCAACCTTTTGAAAACGGAATCTATATATTTTACTATAAATTATCGGTTTATAGTTATTGTAAAACTACCCAATACATAATATGCATAATTTAGCTTATTATGCATGCATTTTGAAGTATTCATCGTCGAAGTAAATACTATTGATACGGGTATCAATATAATATATTGTCTATATAGGTATATAGGCAAAAATTTTTTTTCTAAGGTAGAGTTTTAATAATAGATACTTAGGTACCTAACCTATAAATTATAAATGTTATAATAAACTAATTTATTCGTTTAACATATTCAGTTTTGTATAATAATACATTTATGTATCATGCCCAAATTTATTATGAATGTATATAATTTTTTTATATTTTCATTTTATTTTTATCTATCTCATTTGGTCAATGATCTCTATATATTGATAAGAATCAATACGATTATGTGTTTATATATAAAAAAAAAAAATAAAAATAAAAACAAAATCTCAACTGGCGTATTCAATACAGAAAAACTGGAATCGAAATACTCGAACGTTAAATATTGAAGAATATAATTGCAGTGCAGTAAATCTCTAATCGGTATAATATGACATTATATTCAATGATATGACGCTGTGATAAGTGTTTGTAACTGTCCGTAACACTAGGTACAAGTGCGTTTTATTTTAGTTCGATACCGCAGTATAGTTGAATACTTGAGCACAACGTGCTACAAATGTACCCCGGAGACTACTTGTCTACGTATATTAAATAGGTAACTTAAACGATGGTTGCATAGATATATATAAAAAATACGTTGCACCGATGCTCCACAGTGTAAGCGCGCGTTGGTATTACACGAGCACGTTTACATATTATAATATTTTATAACATTATGCTCGGGATGCAGAAAAGGGCCGTTTGCTGTTGCTGCATGCGACGTGTAACTGTGATGATTATCCGCGTCAGTGGCGCAACAACCGGGACGGATGGCGATGCCTGGCATCGGGGTTCCATGACTCAAAGGGGGCCCCATCATAGGAGTAACTTGGAAGGGTGATTTTAATACTAAAGAATTAAATCATAACTGAGTAAAATGCGGAACACAGTTAAT
The DNA here is from genome assembly GCA_025469195.1 of Chaitophorus viminalis. NCBI lineage: Eukaryota > Metazoa > Arthropoda > Insecta > Hemiptera > Aphididae > Chaitophorus > Chaitophorus viminalis. Next base: position 30,029 of record JAIPRK010000144.1, on the reverse strand, counting down.
TTTGATACCGATGAAATATCAAATAATAATAATTACCTACATAATATATCACAATATGGTATATGCAGCTCACAAGTTAAAGATTATAATATATATAATTTTATATGTATCATTATATCGTATTATATTTTATAGACTGTGAACATTCTGAGAATAACAGCCCGATCAACGACGGTATCATACTGGTTTGTGGCGGCGGGGGTCAATATTTATTTCCGATGCTCTTCATGAATATTATTAATATATACCTATAAATAGGTATCATAAAATGTCTTTCTCAATAACTTTTGTAATTTTGGTATTATTAATTATTATTAAAACATACAACCATAATTCATGTACACAGTATTATTTCGCTGATAATAAATAAAAATTGTGTCAGCATAAAAAAAAAATTTACTACAAATACTTAAGTAAATATAGGGCCCCAGATTTATTTTGTTATCGGGGCCCAAAGATTCTAATTGTGCCACTGCATTCTCCTACATATATATGTTACAGTTAAAACCCGAAATCCGTCGAAATTAGTTTTAACTAGTAAAAACTAGTCTACACAAATCACTTTAGTCACTTCTGGTTTTAACTAGTTAAAACTACAATTAACCTCAGGTTCAAATAAGTCAGTAAAAACTAGTTTTAACTAAAATGCATGTATTCAAACTCATACTACATAAAACGCGTCCGACCACAGACGATATATTCTATAAATATTGCTCGATAAATTCGACCGGCCGATTATCAAATCATTTAAGATAACTTTAACTAGCTGTCCATCACTCAGATACGATAACTTCGACAAATTATACCAACAATAATATTAATAATGATACGTTTTTGATATAGATGTCAGCGTATATCGTCGGCAATGTCGTATTTCGCCAGTGCGATTGTGTTCGTTGTACTCGTTGTACCTACGTATTTTTGTCACGAATTACCCGTTTTTTATTCTGAGTTCTTCTTTTCACTCTCACTATCGTTCACCGGTTTTGAAAGTCGTCGGGTCACTGTATACTTTTGTATCATGTCGGAAACTGAAACAGAAATGAGTACCCAAGAACGATTTTTTAAGAAGCTTATAGAATCGGCGAAAGAAAAAAAAGACAATCATTATAATATTATTACAAGAGATGCTTATGATCTACTTCTAAAAGAGGTCGAAGAAGCGATATCAGCAACTAAAAAAATATCTACTCAATATAGAAGGATGAAACGGTTTAATGTTTTAGAATTTGATGATACAAAAAAGCTGGTAACCCGCGGAGGTCCAGCTAAATATCATTTGCCGATGGAAGACATTTTTGATGTTATTGATTTTTCATACATCGCTATAAGACATGGAGGAAGAGATCGTCTGAAGGTTGAAACTTCAAGAGATGTATGCCAACATCAAAAAAATAAAATTCTATGTAATTCTAAATGCCACAATAGTTTGTCCTGTCAAAATAAATAATATAATAAATGTTTATATTTAATATAATTATCCTAATATGTACTTATATTTCTACTTTTCTCTAGTTAAAACTAGTTTTACCTATGAATATAAACAATATATATTTCACTTGATAATTCTAGTTTTAACTAGGTAGTTAAAACTAGAAGTGACTAAAGGGATTCGTGTTTTTACTAGTTAAAACTAGTTTCGACAGATTTCGGGTTTTAACTGTAACATATATATCCATTCACCATAAACGGAGGACGTTCGCTACATTACGCATAAATACTGTTGTGTATATATATATATATATATATATATATATATATATATAAGTACCCGCGATATTATGAGAGGGCAAATGGTATTGCTCGTTTCATTGGCTGTGTGCGTTCTAGTGGAAACTAATGAGGAAAAGAACGATTATAACGGATGTGTATATACGTGTGCGTATGCGTGCATATTAAACAATATTGTCAAGCATAATACGCGACCGTATATATTATATAATATAGTTGTGCGACATTTAGACAAAGCGACCGTGATGCAGTGCACGCGCGTACTAGAAGAAAATTATTTATAGAAACTGCCCTATACGCGTATACGTTAATGTTTATAACTAACTATATTAAACTATATTTCGGACGACTAGAACGGGTTAGCGGTCGAATTGTGTACAATTATTAATTTTATTATGTACTTACGATAAAGAGTAATAAACAATACTACACTAGCCGAGAACAGAGAAATTAAGAAATACCTACATTCAATGTAGTGAACTCAATAACGATAACGTAATATGATATTATGTAATTTCCATGTGGATTATGTACGAATTGGGGTAGTTTAAAATCGAAACAAAATATGACAATTTTATAACACCGTTCTCTATAATAATACGTAGGTATAATATAAAGTCCTCGCCCGAACCGACGGTTCAAACAAAACAAAAAAAAAAAGGTATAATATAAATATAATAATAATTGTTCTCGATTAAATATGTAACCATATATTATAAGTGAAGTTTTACATTGTGAAACAGAAAAATTTGTGAATATATATTATCACAGCAACGGTTCTAAAGTTATGCATAGGATTTGAAAGTTTTATTTTTATTTTCAAACAGCTGCAAGAGATCAAGTCATCAAAGTTTTCGTTTAACTTTACCGCTTTAATGTACAATACTACTATATAATATTATTTTTACAAAATATAATACATATTAATTATTAGTTTATTACTATTGCAGCCTATGCCTCTAACAGTGCAACATTATAGGTACTGCACGTTAGCGCGAGCATGTCAGAAAAGTTGTAACGGTGGGGCACGGCACAATATTGTACAGGCACATTTTCCTATCATAATATGATACTGCAAGATATCAGATTTTAGTATTATAAATTGCCATACAATTCAACTACCGACCAATGAGTTAGGTCCATTTGGTCAACCGCAATGAATATAATATACAAATGTATTTGTTTTTTCGTGTCGATACTCAATTTTTCGTGCCATTCCATCGTTCAAACTTACAGGCGTCTCTCAAGTCTCAATATCGACAACAGAATTGGACGGAGAGTTAAGATCTTCGTAGTTTGTGTGTGATTATTGGAATTTCAGTCACGGCCCACAAGTCACGACCATCAGTTTTGCCGACTGGTATTGTTTCATCTACGTACATTTAGGTCGATCCACGCTATGGGTGTTTTGCGGTATTGTCTTGGTCATGAAACACCGCGATACGAATTTTCGTGAAAAATCCATAGGTACACATTATTTATGAAAATATGAAAAGATGAAATGCACATAATGTGGACCGGACCTAAAAAGTTAAAACTGCCGTTTTCATGGAAATGTTATATGACTTAGCCTTTATCAATAGAACGTGTTACATAATTCCAATAAACAAATGCAATACTTACCGGTAACTTCAGGAATTCACGTTATTTACGGAGCTAACCAACTGTAGCTACGTAATACATTTCAAAGTGCAACAGGCACGCGCGCGAGACTATAGGAAGAATTACATCTCCGCGTATACATTATACATACATATATACTGTTATGGTAATAATGTAACGACGATACGTGCGACGATTGAAGATTAACCTAAGCGCGTTATCGGCTATAGTAATCTCCAGTCGTCCTATCATCATGTGTTTAGCCGCGTGATGATCACTAGGAATTTAGGGTGTCCACACTTTATATAGTCCTTCTAGACATACAGCAACTGTTATGAGATGATATTATATACGACTGCATCAGTTCAAATTATTATTATTATTATTATTATTATTATTATTATTATTATTATCATCATTAGGGCTAAGAAAATGAAGCACTAAAAACCTACAATAAAGGAATTAAAAAATTGCCAATAATGCTACAAAAAAAAAAAGCATTTTAACCAGGAAAATGCAACTAAAAAATACTTTTAAGTTTAGCTGAAAAATATCTTTAATATCAAAAAATAATTTATTAAACACATTTTTATTTGTTCACACCAATTAATTCTTAAAACTAACCACAATTTATAGATATCGAATATAAACCCCTATAGAAATTCCTATAATTAGTGTCTGCTAAATAATATTATTGTAAATTTATTGTAAATAGACATAGTAAACAAGTTAATAAATATCATTTTCATTGTGTCTGAAGTTCAGACAGTCAACGTATTATGTCAGTCAACCACTACTCTCTCGGTAGTCACTTCAAAATCTAAGAATCTTTTTTCAGAAATATTTTTTGATGAGGCGATAATATTTCATTATGAAATCACGAAATATATAATATAATAATACAATTAAAATAAATTAATAAATAATAATTTAGATAAAAATGTTCTAAAAATGTTAAATATGCGTAAAATTAACAAAAACTAATTAAAAAGCTAATAAATTGACAAAAAAGTACCTAAAGAGCATTTATTTACGAATATCATAAAAAAAGCAAAAGAAGCAAAAACAAACTTGCATTTTTGAACTCTGTGATGAATGAATCGAATTTTGTTTTTGATTAGCTATGTCCTGGACTACTATCAAAGAAAATGCAAATGCTACAAAATCCTAGCCCTAATCATCATCATTATTATGTGTTTACGGTTAATTGAGAATACAAACTCTATTATTGTTATTATTATTATTATTACAACAGTGCGCGGTAGAATTATTAAACAATTAAACGCGTATTACATAAGGGCGTGCGTAGTGTAAACCGTTTCTTCGACATTTTGAAATGCTGTGCAGATGCACATCACATAGTTGCACGGCGTGGTCTGGGAAATTTATACCTGCAAGATCTGCGCGACATCGCTTGGCTATATTTCTACACGAAACGGTAAATAATAATAATTGCATTCGTCTCGCCGTCTCACCTCGTAGCAGTACACGGGTACGTTGGTACCTAATAGAACAAATAATGCGTCGGTAGTATAATATCCGTCGACGATAATAATACAATTACAGTATACCTATAGTTTCGTGTATGTACGTGAATTATTATCGTTATTATTAATATTTTGTGTAATAATATTATGCAGTCGTTGGTTCGTTACGATGCACCGCGGCGATAGTATACCGAGTGCAATGCAGGAACTAAAATATTATATTAGCTAACAAAAACACGTGTCTGCAGTCGTTTTTTTTTTTTTTTTCGCCATAATTTCGCATAATTTCACGCGGTGGTCCAATTATACCGTTATATATAAAGTGTTATTTTCGCTTCTTTATCTATAATCTATAATATGATATAATAATAATAATAACATGGTGAAAAAAATAATGTATAATAATAATAATAATAATAATAAAGACCCTCTGGTGAGATACAATAAAACGGATTACATCATGTCGTCCGGAACTTCTCATGTTACCATATTCACACACAAGGGATGCCAACGATCGCCCACGAAGCTCGTTTATCGTCGACTACATCGAAGTGAACGACGAAAACAAGTTAAGAGGCTTCTATTTTAGAGGGGGGGAAAAAAACTAGTTTTTTCACCTCTGCATCGCCGTAATGAATGGTCTTCTTATTAGACTTCGCGCTTGTTCTTACTTTATTAAATTTTTCCAAACAACTCGCCGCCGTGACATTGCGGGCCGCAGACAAAAGACTCCGTATAGTCGTGTGTGTTTAATAATATTATAATAAAATGTATTTTTTTTACACGCGCGAGACACGTGAACATTACGGGGATTAGTCCGGTTGACGGATCGGTTATTTTTTCGTCCATTTATTTTATTATTAGGACTTCATGGCCGGCCGTCGCGCGTGCGTTATAGCATGCCGATAAGTTTTTATTTTCTCGTTTTGTTCTTTTTTCTTCATATTTTTTTCAACCCGAATCGGTCGCATAAATAATAATAATCATTATTATTGCTGTAATCACATCGAAAGTCATCGCCGTCGACACCGCTTCAGTCACAGCGTACGAATGCGATCTGCTGCAGGAAAATTAATACCGAACATGCATACAACGAATAGGTATATGTATACGCTGTTGTTGCTGCTGCCGCAGAGATAAATCGAAAAACCACATATTATGTTTTTATTTGTTTTATTTAATTTTTTTTTTTTTTTTTCTTTTTAAATCAACGTAATAAATATTAAAACACCATTTCATAATATACATTTATAATCGAGAAATATTACTGTCACGATATATACGTATATATACACATTTGAATAAATATATAATATATTTAATACACACATATATATGAGAGAGAGAAGAGAGAGAGGGGGGAAACAGTGATGTTCTACCACATACATACATACATATATATATATATATAAACACTTTGGTTTTAGCTAATATTATGTACAAAGTACATAGTTATATATATATATATATATATATAATGTAAAAGATTACTAAAATGTGGTACAAATATTCAGCAACTAGAATTTATTATATGTATTTTACAATAATAATAATAATAATAATATATATAAGAAATAATTAATAATTATAATATACAGATAGCGAACGTTTTAATAACTTAAAAAATATATAGAATCACAGACATACATAGAAATAATATATACTATTCAATAATAATATAGTATACGTTAAAACGTAAAAAAAAAAAATAAAAAAATAATAATAATAATAATAATAATTTTGTTCTCTCAACATTTGCTTTTTCATACCGAGGCGAATACATGTTTAGATAAATTATGCGATATTTCGGGCTACATTATAAGTGTATATTATATGTACGATGTACATATATATATATATATAAATATGGTACAAAGACGGACGTTGACATTAATTCGTGTGCGCATTGAGTTATTCATTTAAAGTGTATAAAACGTTTTTAGTACTATACTTATTTTATTATATAGTAGATAACAGTTGTAGAACTACTACAGTTTGAGTGCGGATTCGTATTCAAAGGTCATGTAGTACAGTGTAGAAAATGTAGTGTATATTATATTTTAATATCTTTAAACATTTTTTTTTTCTTTTTTCAATCCTACGTAATATGTTTTAATTGGCAAGCTATCCTAGTGGCAATGAAGGTATTCTTCACTAAACGTTCGACTCGGTTAAAGGTGGTAAAAATAATGATCGCGGTGTAAACGATGCACGACGAATCGCCTGCGTGTATAGTTTTTCCGAGAGAACCGACTGATGACTGTCGCTTTACGAAACGGACCGAATTCATCGAAGATCACGTGAACTAACAACCGCGGTGTTTACGAGCGACGGGCGGTGTATAGATCCTATGATGTAGATAAAGATGAGTGCCGTACTGCAACCAAACCATGGAAGTGTTCAAATAAGACGGTTAAACGATAAAGAAATATATATTACATATCCTTGTGAAGCAGATTCGGGTCTGCAAAATGGGCTGATTTCATTTGGTCGAAAATTGGTATGTTAAATAATCGAATCAATTCAGTGGTTTTCTTTTCAAAGGAAATATGTATCTCAGTCATCTGTAGTTCAGGTTTTGTACTTAATTGTTATAATGTATAAGATTACATATTACAAAAGAGAAAAAACCTGTAATCTTGCATAATTATTTAATAGTTATAGAATAATATTATAAGTTAAAGAATATATAAATCGGCCCGTTTTGCCTAGTAGCTATACAAAAATGTGTTTGAACTGGAAAAATTGAAAAGGCGAGTTCTAACCGTTAGGTACGGTCATATATGACTAGAAGGGCTTTTTGAACCCCTGCCTAAAAAATGTGAGCTGGGATTTTGATGCATTTTCATTTTTTGTTCTATAATATTATACTCAGCTATTGGAAAACGCGTTTTAGCCAATAATGATGGATTTAATATATTTATTTTTATTTTTGACTTTTAACACATATATTACATACATATATTCACAACAATTATTCAAAAGTGCTTATAAAAATAAATTGAAAATAATATAAAATAATATAATATATTAACTAATTAAAATAATAAATCTGTTTGCGTTTTATTTATTTTTTTAATTTCATGATAAAAATACAATGAGACATTGTAGTTTTCACTTTTTTCATACATTTTTTGCTACATTTTTGGCATCAAAATCCTAGCGCTATTATTAAAAATATTTATTCTAAATAGTAGTTTACTGCGACCGCGATCAGACGAGCCGATCGCCAACCCACCTATATAACCGTGACTAGAGTGTTAGTAGGTAGTTATTACATAAATCGCTATGAAAAAAATGTTTTCCCGTGTTCTTATACCTTTTACTAACGCTTTATTCACGTTTTATTCAAATTTCCGACGTTAAGACTCACGTAAATTCGTGTAGACGACTAAATCAATACGCGTCTATTAATTGCATACATTTAAACGCATATAGATGTATACAATTTTATTCTTTTAAATTCGTTTTCGATCGAACATAATTTGTTACGTTACATGCGCCCAGTGACAAATCGTTAACGTTAAATGATTGAAATTATTAATTTATGGGGTATACTGTTATATAAAAACCGTGTGGATGCCCTTGGAAGATTGTGTTTCTGTAAACATGTTGGCCGTAATATATGACACCGAATATCCCGCGCGCTAATTGTTTCCAAGGATTTTGCGCGGAACGAACCAGAAAAAAAACAACACAAATTATGACAGCGCAAGAACAATACTACATAAACGGCGGTAAAAATACACCATTTATTAAACCTTTTGCATTTTCCGACTGGTTTTTAATGCCATTTTTGAACGTATATATACGTAGTGTTTAAACCTCATTGACAAAAATTAAAACGAAAAAACCTGTTTTGTTCGATCTAGTCTAGACGGAACACGGTCACGACATAATACTGCGAGGGGAGTATACAAAAAAATGGTTATTATTATTATTATTATTATGGTCATTATTTTAATATACTTGATTTGCTAGGTATATAGTTAATATTAAAATATTGTCATTTTGGTTTCTGATAAATCCCGGATTATAGAACTTATTGGTTGTATTTATAATATAAGCCGTTATTTAAATACAATGTCATTCTATTTCCGATCGAGTTGTATTCCCAAAAAACAACTGCAAGGTGGACAACACCACTGATCATCAAAGCATAGACAATTGAGTTTAGTGGAATTACACGATTTCATAGGACAATAAAACAAATATATTTAAATATTATATACTTCTACATGTGTACAACGATATTTACACGAACCTCTTCTCGTTATCTCTTTAAAATGTACCCAACTAAATATGAATAACTTTTTTTAGAAAAAAAAAACTGTACAATCGATTTTCAAGTATATAATATAGTTTAAGTACATTATTATATCAGTTTAAAAAATAATATAATATTAAAAAAAAAAAAAACGTGATTATCTAAATAATGTCGAATAACGCGCATACTATAGTGTGTTTTTACATTGTAGTAGTATAAAAAAAAAATTTTGAAAAATTAGAAAGTGACGTTTAAATAATATATTGTTGGATCATCTACTCGTGAATAATTTAATGCGATAAAAAAAAGGATTAAATGGACTTTTTAATAATATAAGACTGTACGAAAGTTTTAAAAATTCTTTACGCTATTATTAGTATACCTATATTTATGTCTATAATTTTTTCTAAGGAATAAAAACTCAACTTTCTAATTAGTTATAATATGTATGGTATATTATAAACTGAAAAAGTTTGAACTATACTCGTACAACTAATGAGTAGTGACTAAGAATATTGTTGAAGGAGTGTACAATAATAATAATAATAATATTTACAAAACAAACTATATATACATATATATATGTATACGTATATAACTGCGTTATTTATATTATTCCGTATATAGTATAAGGATGATACCGCTCTTAGCTGCAGTTCACGAGTTACATGAGTAGTATCTGTACTGCAGTTCTTGCAGAGTGAAGCCGATCGCAGGAGGTTGACAAATATAATACTACGGCTGGGTCGACTAATTACTATTATATACGTAATATTTATGTATATATTTTACTTAATATATTTTTAATATATCACTCGCGATTTCCACAAGGGATGGCGAACCATAAAGTACTTATCAGCGAGCCGAAAAAAAAAAAATTTAATTTTTACCAAAGCAGTTGTGTAAGTGTATGATTAATAATTATCCTATTCTTTTTATATAATATGTAGAAAGTGAACTAAAATTTATGAATTATATTAAAATTGGGGTGACGGTGTGTTACTGAAGTTACGTACCATATGCATGCATAGGTTCGCCATCGTTATTTATAATTGCATATTAAGACGGATATAATGGTTTATTTTAATATGCATTTGCAGAGCTTTACGGTACGTGATTACAGATTTCACAAAATATAGTTAAATATTATTTCTACTAAGCGCATAAAGTAAGTACGTCTTTTGTGCTGTTAAAACGATTTTTCATCAGAACCCGATATATAATTTACACTATACGCATATGTATATATATAATTACACTTAAACGTCTAATCACTTAGCGTTTTTTTCTTTCGAGTGTGTGCGTGTGTATATGTAACCTTTTATGTATATGCACGCGTATGTGTATGTGTGTGTGTGTATGTGTATGTGTGTGTGTGTGTGTGTGTGTATGTGTGTGTGTGTGTGTGTGTGTATGTGTATGTGTGTGTGTTTGTGTGTATGTGATTATTACTGGCCACCGTTGTAGCCAGACACCCACTGTCATAAGGAATGATAGTCGTGAAGCAGCGAAGGATCAGCGGGATGACCGGTAGCGATCTGCTGCAAGTGATGATGGTGGTCACCGTTGCCGACGCCACCAGTGGCGATCAAGGGGCGACCGCCGATGGGTGACCCGAATCCGCCGACCACGCCGCCACTGCTGATGAGCTGCGACTGATGATGGTACGCCGCGGCCGCGGCCGCCGAATTGGCCATCATCGATACGCCAGCGCCGCCGCCGGACATGGACGGTTTGAGCTCTCCTGCACCACCAAACATCATCTCATGACTGGACAGGTGGTCCTGAAAGAGAAGCACGAGAACGTAAATTATTTCGATCAGTAATAATATTATAATGTATGAGTTTATAGTGACAAATAGTTTTCATCAATTTATATATATTATATATACTAATATACTATTATATATGATATATTTTTTTTATTGATTTTATTTGTTGGAATATTATAGCATGATAATTATAGTACATATACAATTATACTATATAAATATAGTAACCAAAAAGAGATAACCGATATTAAAATACGCTTTTTTTTTTACATGCGGAAACCAGAGTTTTAAAGGAAGTTAATAATGAGTGAGATGACGGAGGGAGAGTGAGAATTGAGGAGAAGTATTAAATCAGAGGAGGTGTAACCAAAAGAAAAGAGTTGTGAAAGTAATGAATACCTAGCGGAGATGAGAAAGAAAGGGACAAGAGAAAATAATGTGATGAAGGTCACATACAGCCTCGTGGTTGTGCAGGGTGCAAAAGGGTTAAGAATTCAGCGAAAGGAGAAATTAATGAGGAGAAAGAAGATTTTGACCAAGATGAAGACGTGAAAAGGAGATGACTGTGAATTGGGGTAGATCCAGATCTCGGAATTAAGGGAAGTTGGGAATGCTATCGTTTTCCTACGTGATAATTTCATGCAATTACACAGTGTAGTAGATTTTACGTAAGATCTATGCTTTATTGATGAGGAATACACTTTTTTTCTTCTATTCAATACATTTAATAAAATATAGCGATTTAAGTGTATATTTAAGTGTATTAATGAACAAAACGTAAGGCAGTTTTTATGGCTGAATTCTATGTACCCGCGTTTTACCGCATTATAATTTAGAATATTGATTTAATAATAGTTCAACGCAATGTCAAAAGTCAAAACGAGGGGAATATTTATTTATTTTTACCTGACTGCGGAAGAAGGAAGGTTACGTATATAGGTGTAATACTGTAATATATGTATGTATGTTTACACCTATTGTTTAAACTAATGAATCGATTTTGATGAAACAATAACTAATATAATTCGCGAATTTTCAAGATTGCTCTTAGTTAGGTTTAATAATAATCATAAGAAATGGAATTCACTTAATTTACTCTGTTGCCATTTGCCGTTTAGCCACTATTCAAATGATAATATGCATAGTTTATCACCACCGGTCCTAGCTACTATGCCAGCGGTAACCAACTACCTGTGATCGGTCATAATAATGTAATATAATAACATATTCTTATTATTTTATTTAAATTATATGAATTATATAATAACATATAAAAATATTAATTCCATAAGAGAAACTCATAGTTTTATTAATGCGTGACGTAGATTTACATGTAATAGTTACTTAAATATCCACATGACTAAAATTCATTTAACGAATTAACTCGTATAAGGGGTCTACAAAACTAATAATAAAATCAAACTAAAAAAATTAATAAAACAAAACTACTGAACAGAGAAAAATTAATCCATAATTATTTTTAGTATTTATTAAATTAACATTAATTTTCGCTGTAGTCGAGTGCCAGTCATATAGTTCAACAATAATTATACTATATGACTTACACATAGATAGTAATAAATAGATTAAGAATCGGTCATATAAAATTAAAATATGGACATTTTATGGCCAAAGAAGAAATGCCATCATCACACATATTAAGTGAATATCGTCAGTGTGGAGCACACAGAAAAGAAAATAATATTAATATTATATGACCAACTACACGAAATTTTTGAACCAAACAGAAGCAACACAGATACAAATTTAAATTTATAACTATTAACAATTTGTCAGATCTATGGTTATATGATAAATAGAAAATAACATAATGAGGTAGTTTGATGATTCATAGTTTACCTAATCGTCTTAATTAAATCATTGATGTTGAACTATAGTGGACACCCGACTACAATGGAATTTAATGTTAATTTAATACTAATAATAATCATGGATTAATTTTTCTAAGTTTAGTTTAGTATACATAGTTTTGTTATATTCACGTTTTTGTTTTTATTTATAACGTAATTTTTTTCTGCAATCGGATTTTTTTAAAAAAAAAAAAATTTATTCTCTTAGATAAGAACACGATTACCGCTGTGAAACGTCAGTCATAATGATAAATAATTATTATTAATCGCATTTAATTTTAAAATAAAACAAGTATGTAAATAAAATATGTAAAGGATCCATCTACCTCTTTCATGCTCTTATATTTTCAAGAAACCAAGGTTCTTAAATCACCCTTATCAATTTATTAGTGATATTTTGTGATGAGAAAAATTTATCATGCAATGAAAAGGAAATTATAACAGCTAGTGATTTTGAATGGAATGCAAGAATGTGTGCCGCAAAATAAAACTCATTTACAAATAATTAATTAAGTCTAATGGTATATATGACATATTTTACTACTGCTGACTATTTTATGATAATATTATGATAAAATGCAAATTACTGCGTGTGATATAAGATTTTTGTATGATAGTCGAAAACAAAAAGAATATTTCATTGAATAGACGACAGTGTTATTTGAGAACAATAGTTAAATATAGAATTAGTGTCGTACACGCATTGTATTCTCACTTTACTTTTTTCGTTCCAAATAATAAAATTAAAAAATCGGAAAAGTTTCTTGATGGATCAGATGAAGCGTATTACATTAAACAAGAAGAGCTAAACTCGAACGTGTATAGATATATACAGACGACTGTTGGTTAAAACAAATCTCTTTTGAAATCGAATTGACCTTTAATAATGATTACACCAGACGACAGATGGATGAATGCATTAAACTTTTGGCTTGATTATACGGATGGCTTCCAGCAAAAATATATTTATACAATTTCCTCGAAATAGAAAACGTTCAAAACGAGTATCAAATACTCAATAGATACTTTTACAATGTGCGTGAACAATATTGTTGTGTAACAAATGGTATGGTAAAATAAACGAAAACAATTTTAAACATACCTATCCATATGAATATATATATTATAATAGTATATAATATATTTACCATGCATCTTAATGTTATTATTATTATTATTTTGTTTTTAAGTTGATGGTCTGAGCGTAGTGCAAGTGTGCATGAGTGTTTGTCTGCGTGCGTATGCGAGTGTATGTGTAAATATATTACGATCGAGAAACTTTATGATTCGCGTCGGCTGACCTGGGAATGTCTTTTATACACACGGCCAACACGTAGGGTTTTGATTGTTCACTGAGTATGTATATATATATAAATATTATATGAACATATATCGTATTGCCTATAGGTCATACGGCCGATTTGTATTGGCAATCGTTCAAACCGATATTTGCCAAAAAGGAAACAGCTGCACTACGTCCAACACAAGATAGTTTCCGGTCACAATTTTTTTTTTACCTATTATTATCATCGTGATCACGACGATCGTCCTTATTATTTATATATATATATATTATATTAGTTATTATTTTTTCTTTTATTTTGGTTTTTTACAAACACGTTTTGCTCTGCAAAGAAATAATATCATACGGTGATGAATAATGACTGGCCATAATGAAATGGAATGGGACCAAAAAAAAATATTTACTTTGGGTTCTATAATCTATATATATGTTAACGCTTTTCGTGGAATACAATAATGTTTTTGCTGTACTAAGTCTGTACCGGTCCTAATACAATTTCAGACCACGATAAGTTTGCGTATTTTCAAGGACAGGTTTCACCTTGGATGTATATAATAAACTAGATTGCAGTAACTTGAGATAAGAGTTGAAGCCTCTTTGAGTTAAAATATCGAAGGCAGGCGCGGATCCAGGATTTCAATATAGGAGGGACGAATAGACAAAAATAGGTCAAAAATAATTTTTACACACTTTTTTTTAACATAATTCCAAATATTACATTTGAATAATATATTACAAGTGTTTTATTATTACTTTTATATTTTGTATTTGTTTAAAATAATTAATAAAACGAGTAGTATAGTAAATGGTAGATGAATAGTTAAATTAAATGTCTTATTTTAACAGTTTACCTTAATATTCATCTGAATTTCGAGAATAATGGTTGTTTTTTTCCCCAGGAAAACGTAAATGAAAATTATTGTTCATTTAGCGCAGCTAGATGTGCAACGCATAATATCGATAAATTGATTATATTGGGAGACTTACCTTGTAAAATAAAAATTTAAAATAAAAATTTTTTAAAAAATTAAATATAAAACCATAATTTTTATCGTTGATTTTATAATATACTTTTTCATATTATAAAATCAATGGTTATTTGAAATACAGATAACAATGTACCTACGTTTCCCGCAATATAATCCATATGACAATAAATTGATAATTTATTATTAGTGATTGAATGATTGTGACCAAACTTATGTTTTTTTTTGTTTGTTTTTTTGGGTCTCTAACTTTGAATCAGATATAGAAACCAAATTTGAAATTTAAAAATTATTATCAATTATTTATTTACAAATTAGAAGAAATTTTAAATTAAGTTGAATTTCTTAATTTTAAGCACAAAATATTTTTCATTAGTAATTTTTTGTTGGTAAAAGAAACGTTTATATATGAATTGCTAGTATTAATTTATCAATTGGTATAGTTTACAAGTTGTAATTAATATGCTTAAATGTGATAACATCCATGCGCTCCCAAAGTGATCTATGATTTTCAGCTTCACTCGAAAACACGAATAAAGTATAGGACACAATCTAGTTTACCGTGTAGCGATTTACGTGTTTGACACGTTTTTCTGTGTTGGTACATGTACAATGTACGTATACGTATATCGCATTAATTAATTATATTATAATTATTACAAATTAGATACCAATAAACAATTGTGTATTTTCAAATTCTTTTGTGGGGAGATCTAAAAAATAGTTAAGTTAATATATATATATATATGTATAAATTAATGTTCTCTGTGCCAATAGAACAAGTCATTTATGAATTTTGAACTCTTTTTTTTTTTTTTCTGGAAGAGGTGTCGAGACCGGTGTTCCCGGGTCTCCCCTCCTGAAAATACGCTACTGCCTAAATATAATATTGGTCATCGCTTACCTGGCCGGTGATCATGGAGTGCCCGAACGATATCGCGCTGGGCTTGTGTAGTAGATGTATGTGCGATTTTATGTCACCATCGATCGATTCGGACGAACTCGAGTCCAAATTAGACGGTGGACCAACCATCTTTTCGCATCCATCGCCCATACCCGTGGGACTCCGACTACCGGACATTCTGCAACAAGAGAAACAACAAGTCAAGGTTAATCGAAACGTATTTAATAATAATAATAGCATTGATTTTCGAGCTTTACCGGTGCTGCGCGGTTGCTGTGATAACGGTATACTTTATGGGATAATACAAATTTTTTCGAAACTTCGGTGAGATCGATCGACGGGCGGGTGAACGAGCCGAGTCCGTGAAAATACCGTGGTGTTACCGATAACCGGTCATTATATGAGATACGTAGCATATTATATATATATATGTATATATAAATATGTGTATAATATACGTACTGAATAATTGTACACGCAAGCGTATATTCATTATTGCTCGTGAATTTCGTTAATAATAAAACCAGTTTATTTCCACGCGTACATTATAATAAATGTTTAAACTAGCCATTCATTGTTAATTTTCGTAATTCTTTAATGGCAAACAACGTGATGTGTGTATCCGCAAATAACCAGTATGTTATACGTACAATTTTTCACCATGCTATAATAGTATACCCGTTTGTTATTGACAATAATAATAATGAAAAAAAAAATTATATTTAAACTCATATAGTGGAATATTAAAAGACCGAAACAAATCAAAGTAAATGTTTAAGTATACAGTTTAAAACGAAAAATTGATTTTATATTTTAGAAAGAACAACGACCATTATAATTCTTTCGATTACCACCGAAGTCTTAAAATAAAATGCTATATTGTTTAAAACTACGCAATACGGAAATGGATTATTATTTATACGATAAAGAAAATATAATACAGAAACTTTAAGTACAGCTCAATTCGTTAGTGTCGAGTTTTTAAAATGCAATACGTGCTTAAACCTATTATACGCAGGCTTAAGATAATGTAGTTTTAATTATAAAAATGTGTAGGTATAATGAATAACTTATCGATGAGTTTCATCAAAATGATCGGCATATATGTATAATAAAATATACTCGATAATATCCGTTATAAAATTATACCTACATAAGTACTTATATTATAGTTATTATACAGTATAGATATTAGATACCGTTGTATTATTATTCACTATACACATATTCTATAAATCTTGAAAACTTTTCCGCGGTTGTACTGAAACGAACGAACAACACTTGAAAAATGTTTTTCAGGATGTGATCACGTCGTTTTAGAATGATTTAATGATCCATGTAGCTTAATATTATGACTTAATAATAAATTATGTCCAGTATAGTTGCATCGAAACAAGCGTTTAAATACTGCAAAAACACAACGATATCCAGATTTGATAAGAGTAAAAGTAAACCACGCGGTGTAATATTACACTGCAGCGCGGGTACATCAGAATGAAGTGTAATTTTAGACATTCCCACGTGTATGTGCGCAGTGTTGGTCAAAAATAATATTGCAAACGAGATGATAGACATATACGTATTTTCAGTTCTTCTTCAACAAAACTTTAATCAAACATCATAAAACAATTGTTTGAGTAGCGTAACGAGGGCATGACTTTTTCGTGAGGGGAGGGGGTATTTATAATAATAATAATATAAGTATTGAAACATGTTTTAGAGATCGTAGACGAATATTATGATAATATTTAGTGCATAGTGCAATAGAAGTTTGCAATTTACAAAACAACTATATTTCTGTGAAGGGGGGAAAAGCAAAAAGTTTTTTAACTATTTTTTAAATGGTTTTTCACACACCACCTAGTCCAATGTACATCACCTCTATATGATATTATGACGAAAATCACCAAGTTAGTCGCGATCGAAATAAGCGCAAATAGTTGTACCATGGCAAGTGCGAGAAGCGCGAACCCCTCCTTAAGCACCCCACCGCTGTTCCCCTGATCGGTTTGGCGCAATATAATTATTAATAAAATATGCCCTTGCCCTCGAACACCATACATACGCAATGCGTATATTATTATAATAATGTTGAGCGCCGCAA
This sequence comes from Chaitophorus viminalis, assembly GCA_025469195.1. Classification (NCBI taxonomy): domain Eukaryota; kingdom Metazoa; phylum Arthropoda; class Insecta; order Hemiptera; family Aphididae; genus Chaitophorus; species Chaitophorus viminalis. The sequence continues at coordinate 12,002 of JAIPRK010000144.1, read as the reverse complement.
ACAACTTTGCCGTATACTTAATAATAATAACAATAATAACTGTGTGTATAAATATCTATGAATGCTGGGCGGAAACGATAGTTACAGCGTTGTAATAATACAATAGAATGAACATACGGTTAATATGACGTATAATATGCGAGATATAAAATGTGAATTAAAGTATAGGTGTATACTGCGCATGGTATAAGCACGGCTACATAAAATTCACGGGGATCGAGACATTCGAGAGGGTTTCATCGAGGAAGTGCAATTCGTGGCAGTTTTTCAGGGGGATACAATCGGCCGTTGACGTTAATTCGATTGGAAACGTTTCCCTTCGGTATACGTCATTAGTAGCCCCACTCCTCCTCCCCTGCTGTCGTCCATCTTCAGTGTATACAAATATACGACGATAAATATATACACGTATATATGTATATTGTTTTAGAACCAGCACGCGCGGTATTAGCTCGTCTTGCTCAGATAGTTTTTCGTCTTCGTCCGGTGTCGCGTTTCTCTCTGTTTTTCCCACTCAGCTCAGGTCGCGCTCTAGTAAATATATACGCCGCCGCCGCCGTTGTACATAGGTGTATAATATATATATATATATATATATATACTCTCTCTCGCCAATATAATAATGTACGACAACATCACACGTCCCGGGAGGCCTCGTTCACCCCCTCCCCTCTGCAGCCTATCCTCGTCACATGCACTTGCACTTATATACATGCTCAAGACTTATGTATGTAGATTTATTGCACACACACACACACTCACATATATGAATTGATATAGAACAGTGCACACGAATACAATGTACTATATTTTATAAGGTATACATCACGAAGTCCAAGGTGACAAGAATTGCGCAAGAGGCATGCAAAAAATAAATGCACGCAAAATGATAAGTCCAGTCACAGTAGAAATAGCGTACTCAAGAAGTTTATAGACTCAGAGGATTACCTCCGGGCTCCGACTGTTTTAAGGATATGTAGATACGTATCTATATCACCAACTTTTTAAAATTATTAATAATATGACATATTATATTATACAGTAGTAGTGAAATATTCGTTTAATTCATTAAATAGTTATATAATGCAAAGGAGCTTATAGCCTAAGACAATAGTAATAGATCAATGCATGTATAAATGCTCTCGAGCGTAAAAAAATTAGAAATAAGTAAACGAAACAAATGTCTTGATGTGCGTTTATACATTAAATGCACTTTTAGTGGTGCATAAGACGATCGTCGAGGAAAAATGTGTGGTTGGTTCTTGACCATAGTTATAACGACAAGAATAATAATAAGAGTAAAGCACACATACGTGTTTTTTATTATATATAGATACAATATGCTGCGCATGCAGTCGGACGAAATCAATTATTGTACACGCGAGTATATATTATGTATATATACTGCATATATTCTGCACATACGTGTACACGACATTTTTTTTTTTTATTATTAATCGTCATTAAATATATATATATATATATATATATATATATATTTATAAATACTTGAGTCAAACGCATATGCCTCCTATACACAACAATGTGCATATATATATATACACGTACCTACACGCGTATATAGTATATTATGTATATTTTAAGTCGACCGCGCGCGGTGAACAACTGCACACGGTGCGCACACGGTTACGACAATAATGTATATAATTTAGTGTATGCGTATGCACGCTGCCCATCGTTATACACACACTCACACACACACACACACACACACACACACACACACACACATGCATAGATGAACTGAAGAACTGAAAGATGTAAATAAATAAATAAATAAATAAATAAATAAATAATAAAAGACAAATGGAATAAAAAAAAAAGAATTAAAATAAGTGAGGGGGATGGGGGAGAGAGAAACAAAGACGGTGCGAGAACTCGTTTTTATCTGCAATAATTTTCGCGTCCGATGTTGTCTTCGGCGGTCGACCATGTGCCGATTTATTATGTATATGTACGTCGAGAGCAAATAATCTGTGTATATAAATCGGCTTACGACACGATGAGGCAGTCTATGCCGCGCGCAAAGTCCGGCATAAATCCATGGTCGCGCGATTTTTCTGCGTTACACTTTAATGGTTTTAATCCGAACGCACTCGTATACGCATATACTCTCATAAATGTTAAATTATATATAAACATATAAATATACACATTCATGTGCCCATAAAACTATATGAATGCGCACATAGGGTTATATACAATATAGAGTACAATATGTAGGATAATAAATGTATAACAATATAAATACATAACTGTTGTGTTCTGTAATAATAATATATCATGTGTTAACCGCGACGAGGATTTGATCTTGGTGCGTGATGGCCGGGTCATATATACAATACGCAGAATTGATTTTTGAAGCACTTTCATATCTTTTCTTCGACCCTTAACATAAATGTGCTCTTAAAATACAATACGTAGAATTAATTTTTTAAGCACTTTCATATCATTTTTCCGACCCTTAACATAAATGTACTCTTAGACTATTTTTTTCTAACCACACGACATTTTTCTCCCTATTCTATTGCAATAATTTTTTCAGTTACTCCCTTTGTTTGAACGACAGCAGATAATAATACTTATTATTCCATTTTCATTCCATATTCTGAAGATAATAATATATTCAAACAAATTCAATAATTAATCATTTATGCATAAGTATGTATTCAAAAACGTAACATAATACAATATTAACGATAAACGTACATACCGATTGAAAACGTTGGTGTTTTCAAAATTGATTTTCTAAAAATAATTTCTCCACTCAGTGTAAACGGTTTTAGTAGATTTTTGTTACTGTTTAATAATTAAATATATAATCAAGTAATGTTATACTATGGTTTTGATATAATATGAATTGCATATAATGTGATCCAAATACCTGAGCATCACTAAGGGGTGTTTTATCGTTAAAATGTGATTCGTCCGTGCAGATCTGACGTCTAAAGGGGGAGGAATTCGTGGTAGGGCGGTTTCCACCCACTCTTCGAAAACCATTAATTCTACTGCGGAAAATCGTTTTCAACATATCCGTTAGGTTATACATATTATTATTATTATTATTTTCTAATCGAAAATATATAACATTTAACATTGAATGTTGATAATAAAGTTACGAATAATAAAACAGGTGTATGATTTTTTTTTTTTTGAATTACAAAAATTAGTTTTGATTTCTATATGAAATAATCAATACTTTTCAATACAACATTGCAGCTATCTAAAGCCTTACAAATAAAATTATATTTATCGAAATTAAATAATTACGTTTCACCATAAAAGTCAGATGACTTTATAATCCTAGAGTTGATGAATATTCATATTAATCCACGTCAATGTGTACCTTTACGCAATATATGTACGATAATATACCAATATAATCTACCTACAAAATAGGAACTAAATGTATAGAGTGGTCACCAGTTCGAAACATGGGAAATGAAATAACGTGTTTATTCATTTTTTGTATTTTCTATGTACCTACGAGTTGAATGTAATTATTATAATATTATTAGAAAATCGCACAAGCCAATACTTGACGATGCAATTACAGACTTATTACACACACCGTTATTTATCACGACTAAACGGTATTATTATATTGTGCTCATGCGTATAAGTAACGTATATATCGCGTATAATATAGTAATATTGCCGCTGGTACCTATAAATATATATTTTTAGATAGGACACGCTTATGTAATATAATAATAACACAACTTATAGATACCTAGTTGCAACGTTTGTCGAAAGGAGTATAATATACACATATTTGGTCGAAGAGGAGTTTTGAAAATTATAAACTATAATATACGATAAGTATAAAATGATTTTTTTTTTAAAGTTACTTTATATAATAATCGCTTGCGCTAAGTATTGCGCATGTACTTAAACTACATTAACACAATGTAATAAATCGTCAATAGAATAATAAATACCTCAAGGGAAAAGATTAAAATCAAAATATACTGCGGTTTCGCATAATCTAAATAGTAAAAATAAAGTTTGTTCAAAATAAAAAAATGACATGACCTACGCGTTCGGTGAATCCAACATCACCACTTATATAATATGATATGCAATACACGAATATCATTTTTACAATACATATTTTAAGAGATATTATCTGAAACTCTGACTACGTTGTTTTAAAAAAATTGATCTACCAAAGTTTAAAGGATGAAGAAAAAAATAGTGCCAACTCAAGTTTACATAATAGTATGGTTAATAAGAATTATATAAGTTATAATTTAACTACCTCTTCTTTTTCACCAAGAAATTGTTTTCTCGAATTGCCGTATAGACATCTATATCACCCTTGGTGGTTCACATAACTTGTACACTGTATAACAAATATAAGGAATATCCTCTTCAAATTTAAGCAAGAATATTGATACAAATACCCTACAGAAAAATTCAACGAACATTTTGAAGCCGTGTTTACAGAATCCATTGTGTAGCTCAGAATAAATCCCAATTTTTTCTTATAACATTGCTTACTGTTATATTGTTTATTGTTAGATTTTGATTTATCATGTATGCTTAATTTACACGACGAACATAGAAAAAAACAATCATAAAAACCGTGGGTTCTTTAGGCAAAAATGGTGTAAAATATGTTAACCCCGTCCACCGAACCACGGTGGTACGATGCTGTATCATGAGAAATGTACGGCACGCGGTTTTCCACGCGTTTCTAGTGACCAGAGGTTACAATCGACATTGCAACAGCGTGTTGTGGTTACCAATATCCGGAACATCCACAGCATTTGCCTTGCAACTCAAAAACGTAAATTCTTTCTCTTGACCGACTGTGTATAATAGATACATGGACAGTATACGTTAATACGGAGATCATTGTCTCACGGTAAAATAATACAACTGTAATCATAACAGTATATTATATAGGTGTATACGAGATGGCAGAAACGCGGTTTCACTAACCGTTCGAGGAGGTAATCGAGCCGACTCAGTGGTTTTTTTTTATTCTCGTTTCTCTCAACATATTTTGGCCTAATTATAATAGGTTGAACTTGTAGGAAACCTTTGAAAAATAATTGGAACAAACACACGTGAAAGAACATAACGGAAACCCAAGAGACATGAAAAATTGTAAAAATCATCCATTCTATAACAATATAAATGTGTAATAGGCTGTGTTTTATTTCATCTTGGTTAATATATAGCATAAATACTTTTTGCTGAAAAGTTTTAAAACTGTTTTCAAAAAATAATTTCAAATGATTGCGAGAAGTTTCCTTGAAATACGTTGACCAGAAAACGAAATGTTGAGATATGTATTAAACCACTTATATATATATATATACAGTACCGTAGGGTGTGGTCGAAAAAAAAATCAATTTTTTCTAAATTTTCCTAAAACAACGTCCCGTTAATCAGTGAAAATGCGCGTATATAAGGGGAAGGGAGAACAGAAGTGAAGGATTTCAAAAACTACTTTGCACTTTGTGGCTCTATAAACTCCTACAGAACAATGTACTCACGCGCGCGTGTGCGTACGTCACACGAGGGGCGTAAATGGCATACACAAACACGACCCACACGTTATATTAAATATACACATATATATATATATATATATATGTACGTGTCAGTTTTAAATGGAACGACGACGACGTGGCGACCGATTGTTTGTTTGACCACACCGTCACGCACGCACACATGTTGGAGAGAGACAAACAGAAAGAAAGAATCGGGTAGGTTGGTGTTGGTAGAGAGAAAGAACGAGAAGGAGGGACCGTGTCTGCGTGTGTGTGTAAGATCAAGATAGGTGGGAGGGTTGAGCGATCGAGAAACGGTGAGGGGAGAAAAGGGTGGGCAAAGCGTATGCTATATAGTAGATTGCCGCGGTGGCAGAGCAGTTGACAAGGGGGCTGAGCTCTGGTTAAAAGCATATACGCTGACCGCGGTATATATAGTAGCCACAGTGTCGAGTTACCGCCGCCGGCGCAAACAAACTCTATACCCCAAGGCGGTGGCGCGCGTTTAGGACGCCCAAGGGTAGCGCTCATCATCGTCATACGGTTGTTGTAGACCTCCGCCACCCGACCGTAAGCGTGAATTTTTTTCATTTTTACTCCCCCACCTGTCTAGGCGACGTTTTTTCACTTTATTGTTTACTATATTAATTAAAATTATCTTCAATTACTGAATGCACATACATATATATATATATATATATATATATATATATACACAGGGTTTTCCATATTGTATACATACGTGACACCTAATTTTTGAACAGGATATTTTCCTATATATAGGATGTGTTGAAAAAAAACCTCCAGAAAACATTTAAAATTAAATACATAATACCTAGGAAATTAATAACCAACTTTTTTCAAATTAAAAATAGAAAATTGTTTTGATAAATTAAAGTCATATGAGCACCCGTATATTTGTGTAAATATTTGTTCATGTGTGCGCGCAAAATCTAGCAGAAATGTATTTTTGATATTATAGTTAGCATATTACGGTTTTGGTGCCCCAACTACACAAATTATTGACATATTTTGCTCTCAAAATCCTTTTCACTCATATGTACATTAAATTGTCGTTAGAGCCTCTCCTTATTTTAAACGTTTTTATTTTTATTATTATGAAAAATGTATATTTTACATCTTAATTTGTTTCCAATATAATAATAATTATAACACCAATTTGAAAAATTCTAATCTCTAGCATCAATAACCCTGTAAGTGACTCAGAACTTGGTACCCCTTGGTGATTTCCTCTCTTCCTCCCTTAATATGTCTCTGGCTTCTACGTCAACTGTAATATATAATAATATAATGATTAATAATTTGACGTATGTATGTGCGTTTTTGTGGTCAGGGATTCGAAAAACGTTGTTCCTTTTTTATTTTTCTTTTATTGACATTCGTAATTTTTCATACAATAGTATTTATACAATTTCCGTGTGCGATGCAATTTTTACACTGGTAAGGTCACCTACGACTCGTAACATTATATCCTATACAATATACACACTACTCGTCCGAATCGTACGCGTATCATACTACAGTCTCGACAGTCGCGAATAAATAAATATATAAGTACGGTGTAGAATCTCGACAAACCGGAGGAGAAGAAAGGTTGTTTGAATTATTGAGCATTTGACGAGTCATAAAATGAATTAAATGTGAAGGAAATGCGAGGGATTCGTAAAAATTTAAATTTATCGACAACGCCATTTACCGACTTGCAATTGCGTATTTAAAACTGTATATTAAGATAGAAATGCCTTATTAGAAAACTTTTACTTAAATGATTTATAGTGAATATAAAATTATTCTATGTACAAAAAATAATATATTTCTATATTATGTTGTTACAAATGGGTATTATTAAAAATGTTGAATTTTAAAAACCATTCGTCGTAGGTATAAATATTCCATTGGTATACCGAAATAAATAAATAAGCCATGATTTCTAATATCTAACTTTAAGCGCATAGAATGTATTAACCGTAAATACTGTAGTTACAACAGTAATACATAAGTATATGCATACTATGTATACGTTATATACATTATAATAATATGTAGCATAGGTATACCCATGTAAGTGAACAAGATATCATCTTTCCGTCACCTGTTTTAAATGCTTTAATACCAAACGTTTTGTGTTGACTTATTGGGAAAACGCCTATTGCAATAGTGCAATTAACAATATCCTGTATTATCGTCCGTTTTGCCGTAAAATTTGTTCGCAATATGCGAGAAGGATAATCGCGTATAAAGTTTCGATGACGCACTTTTTACTAGACCGTTATTCGAGAGATGTGGCAGCAAATACTATGTTCGCTTATAATATAAATTTATCGACAGTCAAAACTATAATATTGAAAAAAATACAAAAAAAAAAATAAAATTATAAAAGTATAAGAGTCGATTAAATGAAATGAATATTGTAATAATGCAAACAAAACAAAACTTTACAGCGTTCATACGACTATTTTAGGATTTGTATAAAAAAGAAAAATACTTGTATTTAAAATTATTATGAAAAAATAACTAATTATACAATGAACTAGGATCGACATGCTGTTGATATAATCTTTTATTACATAGGAGGTGTATATAATCCTCCTTCAACGACCAGACTTAAAATATTTCAAACGTGCTACGTGCATCGGTTTAGCAATCATAAACAGTTTACTAGGTTTAGTTGGATTGTGTTACGGACGACAAAAGGCGCAAAATGGAAATTACCTATCTAACGCAAGTAAAGCGTTTTTGGTACCTGATTTCGTAATAAGTGTGAAAAGAAAGAGTTGATGGTAACCAGTGATCACTCTACTTTATTAGGTACTGAACATGTTTATATAGTTATAGTGAACAATAAGATAATCGATTTGTACGGTCCGATATTTTGATGAATCGTGCGGCAGGCCTAAGTAAGCGGTTGCACCAGATCGAAGAGTCGTGACTGGGAAAGTAACTCACAACTAAATATACAACATAATACATTATTGTATTTATACTATGGGTCAGAGCATGGAAGACGTTCAGTTAATTAAAAAGAAAAGCAAGATTGATTCCGATAGATCGCCTCTAATAGGCATAAGACAAACGAACGGTTGATTGGTGGTCACAACAGTGTATGTGTCCGAGGGACTTGAAGCAAAAATATTGACGACTGTGCCCGAGTTCATGACCGCGTGAAAAGTCACTGACGGCAGTCCCGAATACGCTGAGCGCTATCTCGTGCACGTCATGTGTTAGGCGGACATATAAGCATATGGTTGTCGTAAATATCGTCTGTGGGTTACAGATACGGGAGCCGTGATCGTTATCATCATTTAGCTTTGGGCATCCGTCAGTCGACCGCGTTATCGCCGATAAATAGCTGCCGTCTGGTCCGATAATCGCAGGTAGCAACCGTCGACTGTCAAGTGTTGGTGGTGTGATGAGCTCGTTCGGTTTTGAATTCCGGTTATTGTTGTTCACGGCTTATCGTTGTCGTCGTGGACGACAGCCTCTTCTTACTAACCTTCCTATTCGGCTGTTACAACGTTGATGTTGTAGACTTGAAGGTGGAAGTTTCAGGTAATAAGGTCAATTGATCAGCTATTTATACTCTTGTCGTTGTCTTCCGCTATCGCTCATTGGTTATTGTCATTTATTTTGATGTTACCTTTTCTTAATGGAAATGTTGGTAAACGCGTGCGGTTTTACACTGGCGTACTCGTAGAAAACGCCCGTGTAAATCCATTCGTTTTTATCTATTCTTGAACTCGATGGTGATCGATTACAACATTGTTACGTGGTCCTAAAAAAGGACCGTTTAGCTGAGGTGTTGGTTCCGTAACAAATACGCACAATAACGTATGCCCACTATCATCAAAAACTCGATCCTTCTAAAATCAGCCAACTTTAAATATGTCCAAAACTTAATTCAGTTCCAATCTAAAACGATGTTTTACAAAAATTCTTTCTTCGATCATGACTACATCTATCTTCTAGATAAAACCTACTTTCCTTCAACCATCAAAGCACTACCAAAATGTCCTAAACCATACCCAATAATTTGAGCAGACCAACTGACATAACCGTTACCACTCATAACTTCTATCCACCAGTAGAGGCGCAAACCTAGTATAGTTAACGACCTAGATACCCCTACAAAGCAAAAGGAAGTAACAAATACTATACGGCGGAATATGTCCTCTACTCTTATTGCGTATCAAATAATAATAAACTACCAAAACAATATCATATCTAATTTTGTCATAAACCTCAATAAAACCATATATTTAATGAAAAGTTATTTTATACAACAAATACTATACAATAATGATATTGTATTACATTGAGTGTAAGTATCAATATTTTATAATTTTATAATAATACATTGTAAATCGATACACGTTAATAATTTTTAATGATAGACTAGACCGTTTGATTACGTTTCTAAATACATTTTTTGCTACGTCTACGATTTATCTTGTTGTAATACATACATTATGTTCTGACTGTATTTTATCAAATGTCAAAAAAATTCTACTCGTTCTTACTAATTACATAGCTAGGTATCTGTGTTATACGTATAAAATATGCGTAGTAGCTGCACTTCTATATTTACGATCGAAGTTTACGTACTAAACGCTAATTATACTAAATATTTTGCGTTGTATAGAATATAGATATAGGATACAAATAGTTTTTTAATATTATTCATATTTTTTTGTACTATAAAACTTTGATAACTTGTATTAATTATTATTTTAACCCAAATAAATTATTCCCACACACACACACACACACATATATATATATATATACTAGATCTAGTAACTAGAAGATCCAAAAGATAAATAGGTTTATTCATTTAACACAAAATAATCATCTGAGCACAAACGAAGAATAAAAATAAATCCGTACTTATTTACACTTAACGACGACCTCGTACAATATTCTCTCTTTGGCAATAAAATATGATCTACGTATTTATTTATATGCCCAACAACAAAAACAACGATGTACAACCGATTACAATAATTTCTAGTATTATAAATTATCCCGCTATTATGTCAAATTCAAATAATCGATGTATTCACATTTCGAATTCACGCAGAAATATGATAAGTGAACATAAAAGATAGTAAACGCAATTTAATTATTCGATTAATCATTATTTTCGATTGGTAACCTATTATTATTAAATGCTTGTATTAAATTATATTTTTTTCATACTTTTTTGATAACTACATCTTTCAGATGAAGGTAAGAAAAATTAACACTTGTACACTTTTTACCACTAATATTATCAGTTTATATGTACATACATGCACAGGATCGTGAAAAAAATTAATGTACCTATAAGGCAACGATATAAAACGCTATAGATAATTTATAATAACCTGGTAACGATAAGTTATTAGTATTACTTATTACACATGTTACAAACTTTAATCTATAATATCAGTGATTTGTAAAATTATTTTCTAAAGTATATAGGCACAGGCTGTACTTATTGAGTATATTTAAAGGAGTATATGCGTTGAATGTATCATTAACTATGCCGGCAATTATTTAACAATTCGAAAATTATTGGTATTGGAATTTAATAGTTTTAATATGATAAACCAATTATTTAAATTGTTTTTTTAAAGATGATTTATATGATGAATTGAAATCGGTTGGCATAATTGGAAAAATTATCGTTGATTTTGTTAAACATAAAGAATACAACAATAAGCGTATTGATTATTATTGTTATTATATTTATTACGACTAAACCAAGTAGGAGCCCAATATTCAATTTTTACGTAATTTTTGGAATTAATATTTTATCAGTTTTGTCTACGAAAGTAATATGGAATAATGTACGTTGTTAATATAATTATTAATTACCTTGCTCAATTTAAGTTTATAAAATGATTTAGAAAAAGGATTTGTTAACATTTTAATTATTAGCATTTTCTACAAATATTTCCACATTAGTCAAAGATCAAAGTTATTCCTTAACCCTTTTACTACCAAATTATTTATTTTAGATATTTTTAGATTCTGAACGGAGTGATGGAATCTATTGGTTTTACAATGATGTGTGTTTTTTTTTATTTATTTATTTTTTTTTTGTGTTTGAGGACACGATTTTTGGTAGTAAAAATGCTTCGATTTTCTTAAACAGCAACTTTTCTGATAGAAAAGTGAATGTAGATGGTACTTGGGCTAGTCAAAAATATAACTTTTTCAATACTTTTTTAAAAAATCGAAAAAAACGATAAAAAAATTACGAAAAACGGGAAATTTTACGCAAAATCACGTTTTTACAAACTACATTTTTTTAAAATGCTCTAACTCAAAAACGAAAAACCGCAACTACTTGAAATTTTCACCAAACCTTTATATTGGTGTTCTCTATACATGGTTAAGTTTTCAAAGTATTTTGACATATTTTGACTTATTTATAGACAATTTAAATTTTCGATTTTTGTAAGTTTTTTTTTT